>PVKZ01002483.1:0-128839 GCA_004027375.1 Macroglossus sobrinus
AGCAGATTCATGGTCACCAGAGGTGGGTGGGGGTGGGGAAAACGGGTGAAAAAAATCAAAAGCTACAAACTCCCAGTTATAAAATAAATAAGTTTTGGGATGTAACGTACAGCACGGTGACTACAGTTAATAATACTGTTTTGTATATTTATAGGGTGCTAAGAGAGATCTTCAAAGTTCTCATCACCGGAAAAAAAAAATGTGTAACTGAGGTGAGGGATATTAACTAAACTCATTGTGATCATTTGCAACATATAACATGTATCAAATCACTAGGCTGTCCCACCTAAAACTAATACAGTTATACATCAGTTGCATCTAACACATATCAGTTCTAGAGAATGTCCCATTTGCACTTGAGAAGAATGTGTGAGTATTCTGTTGCTTTAGGATAGAATCTTCTTCATATGTCTGTTAAGTCAATCTGGTGTAATGTGTCCTTTAAGGCTGATGTTCCCTTATTGGTTTTGTCTGGATAATCTATCCATTGATGAAAGTAGACCCCTACTATCATTACTGTTTCTCCATTTAGGTTTGTTAACATTTGCTTTATATATTTAGGTGCTCCTATGTTGGGTGCATAAATATTTAACAAATGTTATATTCTCTTGTTTGATTGACCTCTTTATCATTATATAATGAACAGCTCGTCTCTTAATGCACTGTTTTTTCTCAAAGTCTATTTTGTATAATGTAAGTATAGCTACTCCATCTTTTAGTTTCCTTTCGCATGGTAATTTTTTTCATGTGTTAGTATCTGTTTGTGTTCTCACATCCGAAGTGAATCTCTTGTATGCAACACATAGTTGAGTTATGCTATTTTCTCCATTAAGCCACTCTGTGTCTTTTGATTGGAGCCTTTAATCTGTTTACATGTAAAGTTATTGTTGATAGTTATGTACTTATTGCCAGTTAACTGGTTTTTGGCTGTTTTTTGTTAATTTCTTTGTTCCTTTCCTCTCTTGCTCTCTCCTTTGTCTGCCAATGTTTTTCTGTACTGCTCTGCTCAGATTCCTTTCATCTTTTGTGAATGTAGTAGAGGTTTTTGCTTTTTCGTTGCCATGGAGCTTACATAAGCATATTATGTTATCACAGTTCATGAAGTTAACAACTTAAGTATAAACGCATTTAAAGGTCTATGTATTTACTTTCTCCTCTCATGCTTTTGATGTCATGATTTACATTATTTTATCTTGCATATCCATCAACAAATTATTGTAGGTTTATTTTTACTTCTGTCTACCTATTAGTTTTATAAATGATTAATCCATTGCCATTACTACATTAGAGTACTCTTAGTTTTAAGTACACATTAATTTTTACCAGTAAAACTTATACTTTCACATGTTTTCCTGTTACTAATTAGCACCCTTTGGGTTTTTAAAAATAATTTATAATATTTTTCATTTATAGTTGACATATACAGTATTATATTGGTTTCAAGAGTAAAACATAGTGATTAGACATTTATATAACTTACAAAGTGATTATCCCAATAAGTCTAGTACCCATCTGGCATCATTTATAGTTATTGTAATATTAACTATATTCCCTGTGCTGCACTTTACATCCCCATGACGATTTTGTAATTGCCAATTTGTACTTCTTAATCCCATCATCTTTTTATTCATCTCCCAAGTTCCCCTCCCATCTGGCACCCATCAGTTTCTTCTCTGTATCTGTGAGTTTGTTTGTTTTATTAATTTATTTTGTTTTTTAGACTCCACATGTAAGTGAAATCATATGGTATTTGTCTTTATCTGACTTATTTCACTTAGCATAATACTTTCTAGGTCCATTCACGTTGTCAGAAATTGCAAGATTTCATTCTTTTTTATGGCTGAGTAATATTCCATTGTCTGTATGTACCATGTCTTTTTTATCCATTCATCTATCCATGGATACTTAGGTTGCTTTCATATCTTGATTGTTGTAAATAATGATGCAATGAATATAGACATACATATATCTTTTTGAATGTGTGTGTGTGTGTGGGGGGGGGTTGATAAAAAGTAGAATTGCTGGATCCTATGATAATTCTATTTTTAATTTTTTCGAGGACCCTCTGTACTGTCCTCTATAGCCACTGCTCTGGTTTACACTCTCACCAATAGTGCACGAGGGGTCCCTTTTCTCACATCTTTGACAACACTTGTTGTTTGTTGATTTATTGATGATGGCCATTCTGGCAGATATGAGATGATGGCTCATTGTGGTTTTAATTTGCATTTCTCTGATGACTAGTTGATTTTGAGTATGTTTTAATATGTCTATTGGCCATCTGTATATCCTCTTGGAGAAATGTCTATCCAGGTCCTCTGCCCATATTTCAATTGGATTGTTGAATTTTTGTTTTGTTATTGGTGTTAAGTTGTATGAGTTCCTTATATATTGTGGATATTAACCCCTTATTGTATGTATCAGTGGTGAATATCTTCTCATTCAGTGAGTTGACTTATAGTTTTGTTGATGGTTGTGCTGTGCAAATTTTTTTAGTTTGATATAGTCCTATTTGTTCTTTTGTTTGTTTGTTTCTCTTGCCAGAGAACACATAGTCAAACAAATATTACTAAGAGTGATGTCAAAGAATTTACTGCCCATGTTTTCTTCTAATTGTTTTATGGTTTTGGGTCTCATATTTTAGTCCTTAAATCATCATTTGATGATATTAATTCTTCCTAATCATGGGCACTTTATATCTTACCATTTGTTTATATCTTCAATTTTTTTTCTTTAATGGACTATAGTTTCACAAGTACAGGTCTTTTACCTCCTTGGTTAAATTTATTCCTAGGTATTTTCCTCTTTTTTAAGGCAATGTAAATGGGATTGTTTCCTTAATTTCTCTCTCTGATATTTTGTTAGTGATGTATAAAAACTGATTTCTGAATATCAATTTTGTATCCTACTTTACTGAATTCATTTATTAGTTCTAACAGTTTTTGGGTGGTATCTTTAAGGTTCTCTCTATAGTATGTCATCTGCAAATATTGGCAATTACTTCTTCCTTTCCAATTTGGACTGCTTTCATTTCTTTTTCTTGTCTGATTCCTATGGCTGACTTCCAATATTATGTCGAGTAAAAGAGGTGAAAGTAGACAACCATGGCTTGTTCCTGATCTTAAAGTCAAAGGTTTCAGCTTTTTACTGTTGACTATGTTAGCTATGGGTTTGTCCTATATGGCCTTTATAATGTTTTCGTATGTTCCCTCTATTCCCACCTTTTGAGAGTTTTTATCTTTCATGGATGTTAGATTTTGTCAAATGCTTTTTCTGCACCTATGAATATGAAAATGATTTTTATCCTTCATTTTGTGTATGTGGAGTATCATGATAATTGATTTGTGGATATTGAACCAACCATGTATTCTTGGAATAAATCCCACTTGAACATGGTGTATGACCTTTTAAGTATATTGTCAAATTAGTTTTGGTAATTTAGAACATAGTTTTGCATCTATGTTCATCAGGGATGTTGGCCGATAATTTTATTTATTTTTTTGTAGTGTCTTCATCTGGTTTTGGTATCAGGGTCATGCTGGCTTTGTAAAAGGATTTTGGGAGCCATCTCTCCTCTTCAATTTTTGGAAAGTGAAACAAATAGGTACTCTTTGTGTGATAAAATTCACCAGTGAAGTCATCTGGTTCAGGACTTTTGTTTGTTGGGAGTTTTTTTGATTATTGGTTTGATTTTGTTAGTAGTTACTGGTCTGTTCAGAATTTCTGTTCATTCCTGATTCAGCCTTGGAAGCTTGAATGTGTCTAGGAATTTATCCACTTCTTCCAGGCTGTTTGATTTGGTGGTTATAATTGTTCATAGTATTTCCTTATAATCCTTTGTATTTCTGTGGTGTCACTTGTCCCTTCCTCTTTCATTTTTGACTGTATATTTGGGCCCTCTTTTTATTCTTGATGAATCTGCCTAAATGTTTCTGTTTTTAATCTTTTCATAGAACCAGCTCTTGGTTTCTTTGATTTTTTTAAAATTTAAATTTTTTTTTTTACATTCGTTTATTCCCATTCTGATCTTTACTATTTCTTTTCTTATACTCACTTTGGGCTTTCTCTCCTTTTTCTAGTTCCTGTAGGTGTAATGTTAGATTGTTTATTTTAGATTTTTCTTGTGTCTGCAATTTTTAGTCACCCCCTCCAGGTCTGTTTTGGCATCATCATTGTTTACTTCTTTTGTATGTGTGTGTTTGTCTATATCCCTTAAATTATTGTTTTGATTGCACATGATCTATTTTTGTCTTTTAACCTTTGTACTACCTTTATGATTGGTTGATCCATTGCTTTTATGAATGTTTGCTTTTGTCAGTGAGAATTTTTTTCTTCACTCTGTTTTCTTATTCATATTTTTATCTTTCTATAAAAGTGCCTTTAACATTTATTATAATACTGCTTTAGTGGTGATGAACTTCTTTAGCTTTTACTTGTTTGGGAAACTACCTTCCCTTCAATATTAAGTGACCAGCCTTTTTGGGTAGTGCAGTCTTGGTTGTAGGTCTTTGCCTTCCATTACTTTTGATTATTTCTTGAGGTTCCAGTCTTGCCTGCAAAGTTCCAGTTGAGAAATCAGTGACAATCTTATGGGTGTTCCCTTGCATGTTACTGCTTTTCTCTTGCTACTTTTAAGATTCTTTGTCTTTTATCTTTGGCATTTTAATTATAATGTGTCTTGGTGTGGGTCTCTCTGGGTTCAGCTTGAGACTCTGTGCTTCCTGGATTTGTATGTCTATTTTCTTTGCCAAGTTAGGCGAGCTTTTAGTCATTATTTTAAATAGGTTTTCAATCACTTCCTTTCTTCTCCTTCTGTTACCCCTTTGATGTGAATGTTGGTACACTTGATGTTGTCCCAGAGACCCCTAATTCATCTGTTCGTTCCTTAAGTTCACTGAGTATTCTTATAACCAGTATTTTGAATTCTGTGTTTGGTAGATTGCTTATCTTCATTTCTTTTAGTTATTTTTCTGGAGTTTTGTCCTGTTCTTTCATTTAGGACATGTTTCTTTGTCTCATTTTGGTTGCCTCCCTGTGGCTGTTTCTGTGTGTTAGGGCTGCTGTGTCTCCCTGGGTATTGGGAGTGTGGCCTCATGAAGTAGGTGTCCTGTGAGAGCCAGTGGCACAGTTTCCCTGGTCACCTGATCTGGGTGCTCCAGGGGTGCCCCTTGTGTGGGTCGTGTGTGCCTCCTGTCGTATTAAGCCTTGACTCTTGGCATGCGAGTGGGTGGGATAAACCCTCCTGCTGTCTGGCTCAGAGGGCCGGCCGTGACTACAGTGGACAAGTGGTTGTGAATGCAGAAGACCCTACAGAGCGGGAGTCGCTTTAGTGGCCTTCCAGTGCCAACCAAGTCTGCCCTTTGAGTGCGTTCGCGGAGCTGATTGCATGGTTTTCTGATGTGATCTGAAGCCAGCCACCAAGTATGTTGTTCAAGGTCAAGGTCAGCTGCCACTTGTGCCTTCCTTGAAGCTGTCTGGTAGCAGCTACAAAGTGATCTGTAGTTGATGGCCGCTTGTGCTGGGCTTGGAGGCCCTAGGAAAGGCTATGCTGCGAACCGAGGCTGGGCTTGGAACCCTTTGGTGGGTGCCACAGTCTGAGCCGAGGCCACCACCACTTGTCCTGGGTTTGCAGCTGCATAGTTAAGGCTACGTTCCAAGCCAAGACTGGCCACTGCTAATGCCAAGCTTGGGGCCACCTGATGGGAATTACACTGCAAATTGAGACCATTCGCTGCCTGCGCAGGCCTTAGGGTGTCTTAATAAGAGGTCGGGACACTCCCAGGCCAGCTGCTGCTTGTTTAGGGTTTGTGCACCTTGGAAAGATTTTGGTAAAGCCCACAGAGGGAGCTGGTCATGTGGAGGAGCTGCTAGAAGAGTCAGCCGGACACATGAATTGGCCGGGGAAGGGCCTCAGAGTCACCAGACTGGGTGGAATGGTTTTGTCCGGGTGAGTGGGGAACTCAGATTTGGTGCCTTGCTGGGCGGGCTGGGTGAGGGGAGGGTTCAACAAAGGAACCATGGCCCCTGCTATCACTTCCCTCCCTGGAAAGAGATGTCCCTGCTGGTGCCCCTCCAGCCCTCTCTCTGAAGCCAGTCATTGTATTGCTTCCCAGTATGTCCCTGGTGCTTTGTGAACGACTGCCCCTGAGCTGGAGTGAGCGAGTGTGTGTGCGGGCCCTCTGAGACCTGCAGTGTGTGTCTCCAGCAGCCCTCCTCAGTCAGGCGGGATTCCTGCGGGGTTTCTCAGCCAGATGCTGTGGCAACTGCTTGGCAGTGAGGCTCTGGGCCGGGGACCCCAGTGATTGGCTGGGGTCCCTTGCTCCGCAGGGGGTCTCTGCATCTGTGATACCACTCCCAGTTCTTAATGGCCACAGTGTGGGGGTGGGGCCTGCCCAGTCCATGTCTCCGCCCCTCCTGCCAGTCTCACCCGGGCTCCTTCTGTATGTCCTTAGTCAGAGGACTCTGTTCAGCTCGTCTTCAAGTGGTTCTCGGCGATGGCTGTGCTGTAGTTTAGTTGTAGTTTTGATGGTCATGGAAGGAGATACCTCTGGCATCTTAACTGAGTCCTGGAAATATTGTTTTCTGTCGCTTCACTTTTAGCCTGTGTGTGTTTTTAAGGCTAAAGTGGGTCTCTTGTGAGCAGCATATTGTGAATATTGTTTTTAATCCATTCAGCCATTCCGTGTCTTTTAATTGGATAAGTTAATCCATTTACATTGAAGATAATTATTATTGATGAGGACTTACAATTATCGTTTAACAATTGATTTCTGGCTGGTTTATAAATATTCTTTGTTTCTTACCCTGTTCTGTGTGTGCATGCGTATGTGTGTGTGCGTGTGTGTGTATGTGTGTGCGTGTGCACACATGCATGCATTTTGTCATCTTTTGATATCAGCATGCTTTGAGTTGTTCATCATGATCTTAGGTATAATTACTATAGGTTTTTCTCTTGTGGTTATCATGAGGCTTACCTAAAATATTTTAAAATTACAAATTCCTGTTTCAAACTCATAACTAAACTTTGATAGCATTCTTAAACTTTACACTTTTATTTCCTATCCCCTCCACATTTTAGGTTTTTGATCTGTATACATACTTTTTATATTGTGTGTCCAATAGCAGACTATTGTAGTTATGGTTATTTGTAGTTATGGTTACTGTTTTGAAAATTTTAAACTGGAGTTGCAAGTTAATTACACAGCCCTATTACCATATTAGAGAATCTGAATATATATTTATTATTACCAGTGATTTTTTTGCCACCTGATGTATTTCTGATGTTAATTAGCATCTTGTTACTTTCCAAGAAGTTCCTTTAACATTTCTTCTAAGGAAGGTCTGTTGGTGATGTATTTATTCCCTCAGCTTTTGCTTGTATGGAAGTCTTTATTTTTTTTCATTAAATTAAAAAAAGTTTTCAATTATATTTGACATTCAATATCATATTAGTTTCAGGTGTACAGCGTACTGGGTAGATATTTACATAACTTTTGAGGTAAAGTCTTTTTGATAGGTATAGAGTTTTTTGTGATCTTATTTCAATATTTTGAATATATCATTAATTTTGTTAGTGTTTTTTTTTTTTTTGAGAACTTTTGGCTTTGCTTACTTTTTTCCTATTCTTTATCTGCTCACCATTTCACTGATTTCTGCTTTCAACTTTCTCTCTCAGTTTAGTAGTTATTTTGCATATTCAGAATCATGCAAACATCACTATTCTAGAACATTTTTATCCCTCCTCACCACGTCCCCAAATAAACTCCATACACCTTGGCAGTCATTCCCCAGTCCTGTTCCCCAACTCTTCCCCACACCAGCCCCTGGTGACTGCTAATCCCATCTCTATGGTTTGCTGATGGTGGAAAATTCACCTAAATGGAATCATATAATGGTGGGCGTAGGTTTGTGTGTGTGTGTGTGACAGTTTTCTTTAACTTAGTACAATGTTTTCGAGGTTCCTCCATGTTGTAGCATGTCTCAGTAACTCATTCTTTTTTATTGTCAAATAATATTTCATTCCCTGTATATGATACATTCATTTATTAATCCATCAGTTGATGGACATTGGGGTTGTTCCTATTTTTGCCAAGTGTGTATAAAACCATGATATTCACAATAACACTATGAATATTCACATAGGTTTTTGTGTGAATGTTTTCATAATATTTCTTGGGTATATGCCTCGGATTGGAATTGCTGGATCATATGCTAACACTGTATTTAACTTTTTGAGGAACTGCACAACTGTTTTTCCTAAGTGACTTCATTTTGCACCCCACCAACATGGTGAAGGTCCTAATTTCTCATCTTTGTCAACACTTGTTGTCTCTTATTTTGAACATCCTGGCGGGTGTGAAACGGTTAGCTCGTGGTTTTGATTTGCATTTCCATGACTATGAGCATCTTTTTATGTGTTTATCGGCCATTCGTATATCATCTTGGGAGATATATCTCTTCAAATCACTTGTCCATTTAAAAAATGTTTTTATATTTGAGTTGAGTTCCTTATATATTCTAGATACAAAATCCTTATGACATATATGCTTTTCAAATATTTTCTCTCATTCCATACGCTGTCATCTCCCTTTCTTTATGGTGTGTCCTTTGACACAGTAAGCTTTAAATTTTGAAACCCAATTTATCTTTGTTGTGTTTTTGGAATTCTAAGAAACCACTGCCTAAGCCATGACAATGAAGATTTACTTCCACGTTTCTTGTAGAAATTTTATAGTTTTAGTTCTGACACGTCGCTCATCATTTCCAATTAATTTTTGCATATGGTATGAGGTAGGAGTCCAAATTCGTTCTTTTGCTTGTGGATACCTCTTTATTTGCTTTCTTTAATTTACTCTGGGTCTCTGAGATGAAAGCTTAGCTTTTCGATGCTCAAACTTAATACTTTTCTACCGTATTTATTTAAAGCTAGACATTTCCCTCCAAACATTGCTTCAGTTAGAGCCCAATATTTTTGCTATGTCCTATTTATTTTCATTATCATTCAGTGCAAAGTATGTTGTAATTCACATTTCAAATTTTCTTTGACTCTTGGCTTATTCAGAAGTGTGCTGCTTAATTTCTAAACTTTTGGGCATTTTTCTAGACTTGCTTTGTGGTTCAGCACCTAGTCTGCCTTGGTGAGGGCCCCTCATGTAAGTGAAAAGACAACGTATCTACAGTTGTGTGGTGTAGTGTCTACATCTGCTAGTGAGATCAAGCTTAGGTCCCCGTCACGACACTCGTATGGGTAAAGACACCTCCACAGCGCTCCCGCCGAGAAACTAACAAGCCCTCCCCGCTGTGCTCTGGTCAAACGCCTGAGCCCCAGAATTTGGTTGTTTTATGCCATCGGGTTTTGGAATGGTTTGTTATACAGCACTAGTAAGAAGAATATACTATTTTCTAGCCTCAACGATTATGAGAAGATCAGTGTTTTTCATAGTCCTAATGGAATATAGGACCTGAGTTAGAGCATGAATTCTAGCACAGTATATTTCATGTACATTTCAAAGTAGACTAGTAAAAAAAATAGACATTTTACAGGTGTAATTCTGGTAGCTAGTATCACACTCCTGAACACATGACCAAAAGTTATACAGTCTTGTGCCACTATTTCCTATGCTAAAATCTACTTAATATTTATAAAGAGAGATTCACAGAGGAACTTATCCTGTTGAAGGACATTAGGTTCTGAAATGTCTGTGAGGTCCTAAACGTGTGTCTGCCTCAGAAGTGGAGGACAGAGTCTCTCTGGCTCTTCCCATGTCACAAGCTGGGCGGCAGACCTCTCAGGATGAAGGAAATCTCTCAGCTGAAGGGGTGGGCACTCTGTGTTCACAGCAGCCACCCAGGTTAGTGCTTCTGGCTGGCTGAGTGACAGAGCTCTTAGGTAAGCATGAGGTTTGGTCTCCTTTTCAAGGTGGTGTAGGACTCTATTAGGCTTCTGTCCTCTGCTGTGCTCTCAAGGTTACTGGGCAGGACATTTGAAAGTATTTTATTCTGCGTCACTAGAGTAAAAAAAAAAATGCAAGGGTACATGTAAAGAAAAAAAGTGTTTATTTAGGCCATCCACTAGGGTCATAATAAATAATGCAATATACTAAGGTAATAACAGATGTTTTCATGCATTTGTATTTATAAATTTACAAGAAAGCTGGCTCACAGGGCTGTTGGGACGAATTTAGAAGAGTGTATTTGGCAATACAGTGTTAAGACTATCAGATTCTCCTTCCTACCTTTTTTTTAAAATACATCCTCTATACATCTCTGAATAAATGGTAATGTTCCTCTATAGTTTCTTTTTATAAACATGCCAGAGCTAGCCAATTATCGAGATCCAAGTTGATAATTTGTTATATATCAATATTTCTAATGGAAAACAGATTTTAGAAAAGAAACACAAGTAAACTCTTCTGCATTTCAATGTGGAGGCTGATATAGTGCAAGCCAGAATCATTTAAACAATAAAATATGTCTGGATGAAGTAAAACCCCAAAGTGGAAGTTTATAAATAGTAACTTTGATACTCAGTATACAAATGTTATAGTGTTACGATGTTTGTAATTTGATAAATGACCAATTATCTGTAGAAGTGGTGAACTTTGATTAAAGCTTAATTCTGCTACTGAAATTCACACATAGAATTAAAATAGGGTAACCTTTAACATAAATAATTTAAACATATCTTCAACACTGAAAATGTGTTCCTATGTTATTTACAATTAATCAGTGATACCAGTGTATAGCCAAGTGCCAGTCTTGCATTCCACCTCCAACTTCTGCTGTTACTCTTCCTCATAAATACTTGTGCAAATCAGTTTAGTGAAGGAGAGCGATCTGTGGTCCAGAGTAATTCGATGTATGGCCACTTGGTCTGGAGACAGCGTTTGATAGGAGTGTCATCTGTTTGTAGCATGGGATCTTCAAAGCCCATAATAACCGCGGTCCCTTCCACGTACATGACCTGTTGAACAAAATAGAGCCACCAAGGTCAGTCAGTACTCGTAGCAATATTTTATGAGGGATGGAAAACTTCTCAGGCTAGCAAATCAGGCTTGTATGTTGTTTCCTATGGAACTTTACATCTCATTTTGATAGAAATTACGAGCAAGACTAACTGCTTTCTGGCTGAAATAAATTTGGAGATAAGATGGTGACCCATTGATTTTTAAAGTTCACAACTGAAAGTTTCTTGATAAAAGAAAAATCATTCTTCAAATAACATATACCACTTAGAAGAAATTATATAACTATTTCTTACATGCTGCCTCATGAAAGGAAAAGGACTTAATTTTCTCATTTAAGTTTAGGCATTGAATTTCCAGAGCTGAAAGCAATCTCAATGTTAGTTAATGAAATTTACTGTTTATTGTATCCAATACTTTTAAAATGCTGCTCATGAGGGTGCTGTGTACTGAACGAAAAATCAAGGAGAACTAAAAAGGATATAGGACTGAAACAATCATCTAATAGGTTGATATAAAGTACCTGGCTAGTTTTATATATGCAGTAACAATCAATGATCATATCAAATATAAATTGGCAGGTGGGTATCAGAAAAATTTATCTTATTTACAATAAAAATATTTTAGTTGTATCTATGATGTAACATACTTACTTGAACCCTAAATTATAAAGGCTTACTATGTACATTAAGCCATTCAATTTCTTTTTGTCCAAGTAATTCTGATTATATAATTTAAAAGGAACAGATATAGACTGCCTTCTATTTAGTTTTGTACTAAATTAGAATTAAGTTCTTCCAATATAAAAGCTACAAGCTATTTGACTAAGGAGCCCAAAGAAACAAATTTATTAGTCTTAAGTAGGAATTTCCTTAAAAACATATAATAGGAATAGAATATGTTAGGTCAGATAATTTGTTTTCAGGAATCTAAAGTGAAATACCTTTTTATCTTTATTTTGGTTAATAAGTAGTAAATTCATTTCATCAGAACTAGAAACTATTAAAACTACAACTCCCTCAGGTAAAACATCCTTTTCTGAAAAATGGTCCTCAAAGATAGAGTGTGAGCTACACTGCAGATAAGGTGGAGCCACTGCTGGGCAGGGCGCTGCGGGCTGCGGGCTCGCACTCCCTCCCCCGAGGCCAGTGTCCTGTGTGTCCTCATACTTCTAGCAGCACCTCAGGAGGCGGCCTACCACATTTCTAGCTCCTGAGCAATTTCAAAATATTGTACCTCTGCGACAAACATGCTTTGCTTTTCGTCGTTCCTACACGGTATCGTCATGTGAATACTTCATCCTGGAATTCTGATCTTTTTGTTAGTATGTCAGATGCTCGTCACAAGCATGATTTGAAAACTTACTATCTACAGGTGGCAGGGCCAAACAGACCAAGGACAGGACTGTCAGGAACTCAGTTCCCGTCCCTGCTCTGCCAGTGACTTCCTGTGTGACGTTGGGTGGGCCACTTAGTTTCCCTGTCTCAGATGCCTCATCTGTAAAATACAGATAATATTTGACCTACCTTGTACGGATCGTGTAGGGAATAATTAGTGACTCTAAAGTACCTCCTATTACAAGGCAAAAATTTCACTATCTAGATGAAGCTCTCATGAACACATTAGGAAATAGCATCTAAGTTTTCTTACTGGCAATTTATATTTTTTGCTATAGACTAATCTCTATAACCTTGTGAAAATATCTTTAGATCTAATTTAATAAAACTTCCAAATGATATTGTTATAAAAATAAATTTTAGTCTATTTTAAATTTGCTCTAAAATTATGTATTTAGCGTGTATTATAATCTATTTTTTGTAGCCATCCTCAATTTAGATAATTATGAAACCAACTTGGTTCTTTCAAACGAAAAGGTAGGGGAGGCCTTATTTCTTCTAATATTAGCTGTATTGACTGTCACTGTTATTTGAATACCTGTAAACATAATAGATACAGCGTATGTGTACACAAGCTACATGGTGAGCCACTGAGACCTTTTGACTCAAACCAGGTGAGCACATGGGAAGTAAATCACCTTGGCGCCTTTGCCAATGACCCACTCACCAGGGAAGCGGCAAAGCGCAGTGGGTGGGGGCGTGGGCCCCGAGGCGCGCTACCTGCACGCACCTCTGTCCAGCTCTGCTTCCTGCCCCAACCTGAGCAGGTCGCTTACTCGCGGTGCTGTCACCTCTTTCGTAACTGGGGGCAGACAGACCACACTTCCTTCATAAGGTGGAGTGAAACTTGAGACAAAACAAAGCACTCAATACAATTCCAGGTACATGCTCAACAAATGTTGGCTACTGTGGCTATTACTGGAGTCCTTTAAAACATTTTTCTCAAAAACCTGTTACTCCCTTCTCCACTTAAATGAATGAGTGATTTTGCTGGGTTAAACCCTACATAGCCAGAGGCAGCAACACGTATGCAAACGTACTTATTTTGCCACAGTGAAACTAGTCCCGCAAAGCTTTCGCTGAATATCGTGTAGTGGGAAAATCAAAATACAACCGGTTCTAGAATACTCTGCCATAGTAAAGAGACTCCTGGAATAGTCTCTTGGGCAGCAGTTTTGTGGGGACCAGAGGGCGTCGTGCACTGGGACAGGCGTCAGGCCGGGTGGGGCGGGCCCGCGGGTGGCGAGCGCCTTACCTTCTCGCTGTGGTTTGACTGCTTCAGCCCGTTGTAGTGATACACAGTGAAGGACTCGGGACCGCTGGAGCCCTGGTGTAAACGAAACGCTGTTAGAACTTAATCTTTGGGGCGGGCAACCGCTGCTTAGCGACTGCAAGTAAAACGCACGTCTCTTAAATCGTTTTTCTTTGATGGGGACGTCGTTTGATAAAGAAGAAACTCAGATTTATGCATTAATTACCAGGAAAGCCGAGACATGGAGTTGCTTCTGAGGAAGAGACAGGAGCGTGGGGACGTGCTGGTTTTTGAGGGCTCTTCGGTACTATGTTTTTAGCTATGTGCCTGTTTTACTGTAACTTTTTTTTTTTTTTTTTTTTTAAAGAACAAGGTTCTAAAACACAAAAACATTTCCTAAAATGTATCTCGGATTTTTTTCTGGTTATGAATAATTTGTTCTTTTAAATAAGTAACATTAGTTATCTAATAATATTTAAGCAGTACTATTACTTTCACTCAGACCACACTTCCTTGTGAACTTTTAAGTAGTAAAAATAGCATTGTGTGAGAAATGAAGACATAATTAATGCTTAAACTTTAATAACATCCAGTGAAGGATATCATATAAATCATTAAACTTTCAGCAAAACTGATGATGTTATTCCTACTGTCTTAGCATTGGTTCTCAGCTGAAGATCAAGTCCAACTCTTAACTTAGCATTCGAAGCCATTAAGTTCTGGCCCAGCTGAAGGCACTTGGCCCCATTAATCTCCCTCAGGGCCCGTGGCTGACTCTTCCCCTGCCTAGCCCCCTTGTCTTCCTGGCCACGTGCAACTGTGGGTAGCTTGAGGTTCCTAGAGAAAGACAGGCTGAGAAAATGGAGCTACTTTGGCTGCTCTAGTCTGAGGATCCTTCTCACGCTTCCTTCTTCAAATCCTCTGAGCTATTCCTTGCAATTCACAGCTTTCCCTCCCACGGGTTCTGTGATTTGCAACCGAGAATCTTAAAACATAGCCTTGAATCTACCTTTTCAGTCTTATCTGCAACTACTCACCTTTCTTAATTCCTTTAGATGATGCTCACAGTACTCATTTGCCCATAAAAAGACCTTTTGTTGTTGGCTCTGCACTTTCGTGATTGCTTTTACCCCTCTCTCAAATGCCTTTCTCTCGCCCTAGTCTCTCATTTTAAAGACCTGGTTCAAATCTTACTTTTTCTGTAAAGTTTTTCCTAAACACAATAGTTGGGTTCTTTGACTTGGGCCATTATAGTAACAATTGTCTCAAAAATCTGAGAACGTATCATATACTACTTGGTATCTCTTCAGTGATTTTAAATCTTTAATCATTTGACAACTTTTGATTCTTCTATTTCCAACTAAAATCCAAGTTCTCTTATAATTTTTTATCTTATTCAAAATGCTTCACAAAAAATAGAAAAATCAATAATTTGATCATTTCTTTAACTGTATACATGAATCAATGCAATCAGCTAATTCGGCCATTGATTTTCAGACTTAATGTACTTTACCTTTATATCCTATTTAGTGTAATTGAACATAATTCATATTCTTTAGTTCCAGTTATTAACAATTGGCATGAAATATTAAAAGGCAAGGTACAGTGCTGGGTCTCTGAGGTGGGGTTATCTACGCTGGACTCTTACTTTGGCACTTATATTATATTCTCTAATCCTGTTTCCTCATTGCTAACCTGGGAGAAAAATATTACCTAATTTATAAGGCACATCGTGTGTGCTTAATTCATGGTGGTACCTGCTTCCCCTATTATTATCTATAAACTGCCCTGAAATGCTTATGAATATGCCCAGTTATTTTCTCTACCTCCGCCTCATTGCAAAGAAATGCTCTTCTACAGCACCTACTCTCAGCATCTGTGAAGATTATTGAAGTTATCTATTTTCCTGGCTGTCTTTCTGACTCCCGTTTTGCAACTTTACTTACTGGAGTCCTGTTGAGTAAATGTCTGCTGAGTGTCACTATATTGGTCTGTTAGGTACAAAGCAGATGAATAATGGCCACAATGAGAGTGCCATTTCACATTTCGTGACGACAGAGAAAGAGGGCACTGGTGGTACAAGCTATGATCATAAGATGTGTGGCAGGGTGTGGTCTAAGCCCTTCCCGCTGACAGCAGGTGGGACGGTGACAGGTCTTCCTTAGAGCAGCGGGTCTCAAACTCTGGCAGCATCAGAATCCCTTATATCCCTGAAGCTTCTGATTCATTAGGCCTGGGGAGGGCCCGAGACTCTATCTGCATCTCTAACAAGTTCTCGGAGACCACACTTTGAGCACCCACTGCTCTAAAGGGAACGAGGAGCGGGAGCACCTGCTTTGTTGAGGAGAGGACAGAAGTACACAGGGCAAGGAGGCCTTCAGCAGGCCAGCAGGAAAGTGAGCAGTGAGGGGAACCTGGGGGGAACCAGCAGAGTAACTAAGTGGAAAAGTCTGTCACCTGTGAGAGAAGGGGACTAGAATTCTCTTTAATTACCTCAAGGAATACTAACATGAAAAAATTTCTTGAATAAGTTCTTAGAATTCTAAGCAGCATATGTAATTAACTAAATATTTCCAAAACAGTTGGTAACGATCTCCTTTTGTTTACATTTCCCAACCACTTTTCGGAATCTTCCCCAAGTTAAAAGCATTTTTAGTTCCTTATATTAATAACAGACAGTATATCTATAAAATGTTCTGGCAGCAGCCTTGAAATAAATTATTACTGCCTCAACAAGTTTAAAATGCTAAAACTTATTAAACATTTATTAAGGCCTAAAACACAGTATTAGATTCCAAAACAGAACTTTTCAAAAAACCCTAGCAGATGAAGTATGAATGAATAGATCACCACAATCCAAGAGTCTTGCTAATGACAGTAAAAAAAGCATCTATTTTTCATGAAGCATTTACCAAATCTTATAGGTATATTGTGATATTTATCCTTGATTACTTTTTGAATTTTTCCTCCCTCACAGTAACCATAACAGATAGATATAGGCTTAGAAAATACGGGTTCCTTTTTTTATCTAATTCCCAAGAGTAAATGTTAATACTATTGTCCATTCTGTTAAATTTCAAGATATAATTATTAATTTGGTGTCTCAGAATTAAATTTAATAATCTTGACATTTTCTACAACTTTTCTCTTTTATAATAGAGGTGGAATAGAAACTGGTATTTTTACTAATTTCTGAAGTGCTCACGCTATACCTAGCTAAATACTTTAAGTGGGGGAGTTGCCATACACCAAACACAAAGACAGACGGAGGCTGTAGAACGGCCTTGCCGCTGAAATCCCTCCGGAACCCGGGTTGACCAGCAGGAGCTCCCACGACACAAAGCTCCTTTGCTTCGTTTTAGTATTTGGAAAGTTCTAAAGAGACACATGCCAATCTCTTAACACTGCCACCTGAGAGCAGGAAAACGGGTGGGAGAGGACAGAGTGACTCCTTTTACTTCCCATACTTCTGAATTTTATCCCTTCTTTAGAAAACACCATCATTAGGTGTACATACTGGTGTACACACTGTCTTCCACCCCTCCTTGCCCCAAAGTCCTGTTTCACTGTATTGGAACTCACATATCCTTCTGTCTGGCAAAGTAGTTACATAATAATACTGCTTTTTTAGTCGCATATCTGCATGCGAAAACATTTTAAATGAGTAGGGAAAAAACGCTGAAACAATCACAGATGATCATCCCAATAGAACAAAACAAATAATTTCAACTATGTTACCTGATCTGGAAAAAATTCTTGAAGAAATGGACCCAATAATATGATTCCTAATCCTTCTGGATCTAATTTATTCTTCATGAGATTTATACTGTGGGAGGGAAAAAAAAAACACAGTGGATACCAAAGGGAAAAAAAGCTTATTTTTCTTCTTTCATGATTAAATTACTGGTACTATAACACTTTGGCTGCCAAAATTTCTAAGAGATGTTCTTTTTAGCCTCTTAATGACAAATACACAGGAATGACATCTAATTTGCCAAAACTTGGTTATTTTTAAACCAGAGTAATCTGTTACTATTTAGAATTTAAATTATGACGCTGACTTTGGAATAGTACTCCTTATTAGGTAAAGTAATTTAAAAACCGAGGCTTACGAACGCAGGCTGATAACCTCCCAAAGGCAGACCCTCTGCTTCATAGGTGTGCCTAAATTTAACAATCAAACGAGGCGTTTAACTTAGAGAATTTAAGCTCAAGGAAAAAAAGCAGCAGCACTGAAAGGCTGTGGTACACATCTGATAATCAGAAACATCTAAAAACCTTACTTTCAAGAACCAAATGAGGTGGGGACTTAAAATTCTTAGACAGTTTAGCTTGAAGGCTAAAGAGGTGAGTTAATTCTCAAACGGCTAAAGCACAGTGAGTTACCACAAGTGAGGTGCACTGTTGCTCCAGCGGCCGCTGGAGGGCCACCAGTGCCTGGCAAAGCCCTTACTGTTTTGGTGCAGCCAAGGTGGTGAAAGGTGGGAAGTGTCACTAGAAAGATGGCACAGGAAGGAAGACTGCAGTTTGGAGAGTTTTAAAAAGGAAAACTTTCTGAAAAGAACGTTCGTTTTCCATGCCATCTCCCAAACAATAAATGCCAAGTTAAGCATACCCTATTAAACATGCAAAGGATATGGCATTTGAAGGGGTCTGCGTAAGGCCAGGAGGTTATGACATGAAACAAACAAAGGCAAGGTCATATTATATTTGATACATCTGACTTACTAATCCCAAATTTGGCCCTGTTAATTTATGACCCATCACATATAACTGTGACCAGACCAAAGTACAGAGGGAGTCTAATCTTTCAACTACTTCTAGAAAAACAATCTAACTCAATTTCACTAACTTTATAATTAAACACATGTTATGTAGTCTGAGCTGATCAAGGAAAATTCAGTAGATAATGTATAGCTATATATGTAAGAATTAGAAAACTTTCCTCTTTTCCTCCTGCTGTCTTAAGAATCGTCTGTAACCAAAATCACCAGAGAATTCTTTTTCGCAATTTAGAGCAATGAAGGTGACCGCCACTTGGAGGTCAGCACAGAAGAAATCCGGTAATTACTATTACACCGTTTACTGGACTAGTTCTACACTCTGAATTTCCCAAAGGTGGAAACGACAATTATGTCTAAATATTAAAAATGAATAACATCACAGCTCTAGGTAGTAAGACCGAGACATGTTAAATTCAGATGTGATTAGTTTGTAAATGTTTTATATGTATTTTGTACTTTCAAAGGAAACCCACCTGAACTACTTAAAAACAGAATAGGATCAAGTTCCAAAAACTGTGACTATCAATGTTTTATGTTGCTTTTGTTGAATCATTTCCTTAAATGTTTTGTAAGCTAAAAAGTTTTTTCATGGTCAGCAAAACTTTCAGAAGGAAAAAAAAATTGTGCAGAAAAAGCAATAGAGTTAGTGAAAATCAGAGGTGATCTTTTTTTTACTTATTTGATCAACCGATGTATCCACTTACTAATAAGGGAGGTTTTCTCATGTGTGATAAAGATCGATCCCAAATTTAAGGAAGAAGTTATAGATGTAACAATGTACACAAGAGAACTGAAGATAATGACACAGTAGGAATCTTAGGCAATACTTCAATACAGAAAAACTATATTCTGTAATATTCTGGGTCACTTACAGATGTTTCGGATCAGTTAATTCAGTCACTTAGAAATGTTCAGTGTCTTTGATCAGATGTCTTTAAGGCTGAAAGTCAGAGGGCCCACGGCTTATTTAAGCAGGACTGCTATGCTAATACAGACAAACAGACCTGTCACTGCTTTCATTGAAACTTAAGTTTGCTTTCATTGGTACAAATTAAATATTTTTTTCTCAGAAAAAAACATCTTTAGTTTCTTGAAAAAGACATTTTTAGCACCTTTTAAAAGCAGGACAATGTGCAGAGTGGGAAAGCAAACTTATTTGAAGTTATGTCAAGTCTCTGCTATGATACTGATTGGTCTGATATCTTCCTAAGTCTTTGCTTTATACAAAGTGCTATGCTTTGTATGTGCAGGTTATATTTATAATATTATATACATTTTTGCCTTTTAAAAAACATTTAATGGAAGTTTGAGTTGGTTAAGTGGGTACTTACTATTCAGGATCTGAAACAAGGTCCAAAGCCTTCATCACGTCTTCTAGAAGTGAATCAGGTATGAATCCATTATCTGGAAAAAAAAGCAGAAACAACTTAGAGTAAGTTTACTTCAAGAAATGCTATTACTGTTGACCAGATTCCAGTGAAAAATCACATAAAAGAGATAACAGAGTTAAGGAACAGCGTGTTAAGTTTATTTTAGGCACAATGGCTATTATTTTAGACGTGCCCTTACATTAGTTTTCTTGGGCACACAGGCAGAGGTTTCTTTTCAAGCTTAGTTTCTCATAAAAGCAACCACATAACTTCTGAGAACTCCAAGGAAAACTTAAAGCTGAATTCTTAAATGGGCTTACAAATACTTAGTTATTACAGATATTTAGTAATTAGGTACCTCTGTCAATAAGCAATGTGAACCTTTAAATTCCTTTTGTCATAATGTTTAACTTTTGGAGGAATGTTAATGATCCAGTTATTTAGATAACCGACAATATAAGAGCAAGAAAATACATCTCTATAATAAATCTGAATAAAATAAAAGCTATAGATTTAGTGGGGAAAAAATTCAAAGTTGAAATGAAACATAGAATCAGTAAAGACCAGTTTATGAAAAGTCTTCCTTTTCTTGGGCTTGATGAGGAAACAGCATTGGCAAATGGCCCAAACACTATGATTCAACAGAACATGACACACGAAAAAAAGCTTGCAGGACAGTTTCAAATCGCAGTTTTAAACAAGCAAGTTGTTTATTCCCTTAAATGTACAGTTCTTCTACCCATTTACTCATTCCTGAAGACTGTCTCAACTTTATGTCAACTTCTAACATAATAGTTTCTACAGGGATTAGCTAACTAAAAAAACAAAACCCTGTCACGTTGGACGAGATGTCCCAAAGCCCTGCTTCCGTAACCAAACTGCAGCCCAGCGCTGCCCTTCCAGGATGTGGCGTGACTTTGTCTCTCTCAGAAAGGAAATAAAGAAGTTAAGATTTTAGCAAGGGTCTTCTTAAACCTCATAAGCAGATGTTTACCCACTTGAAGTCAGATTGGCCTCGATTAAAACGCTAAGATTCATTTAGGCTAATTAAACATGTACTATTTTTAAAAGTGAACAATTTTAATTTGTCAAGTTACCAATAGTTTGAGGTATCAAGGACTTCTTTTAAGCTTTGTAAGCCTAACTTGGATCAGTTCGAAAGGTAGAAAAAAGTTGTTTGGCTTAGTTACGTCACAACCAAAAAAGCTCAGCATTTCTGAATGGGGAACAGGCTTTATTTGGCCACTAGCAGGCAGGAAGAATGATCTGGAAAGGTCTCTGTGTACGAGCCATCCTGCATGGCCACTGGACAGAAGCACTGAGGGCGGGCAGCCTTCTCTCCTCTTGGCATAGCCTGAGACTCAGCTCCCACCCCCAGTCAGAGCGAAGTGGCTGCATAAAGACGCAGACAGCGAGGAAAACAACAAAGTGACCTCAACACAAACGCGACCACAAGCTTAAACATTCCAGCAAATTCTGGAATTAAGCCACAGTGACTCTACATTTTGTATATTAGTGTTTTTTTAAAACTAGAGATTGTAATGTAATTTTCTCAATACTTCAAAGACTTTTAATATACTCAAGATTAAAAGAGATCTGGGAACTGCTTACCTCTTGGAAACATTTATTCTGATAACATCAGAATAAATTAATCATACCTATTAAGACAAATTCTTGATAAAATTCTTGAAAAAGAATAGAATTATTAAGTCTAAAGCAGATGAAACCTAGGTGATCTAGTATCTTGTTAGCTGATTCCTTAGTGACGCAATGATGATAGAGACCTCAGCACATAGCAAAAAAAATGGCAGAAGACATCGGGGTACAACTGGGTAACTCGCTGGCACACCTGAGAAGCACTAAATGAAAAAGCAGAACTTGGATGCGTGGGTCAATTAACTAGTGAATATAAAATGGACTTTTACAGGCCTGAGAGCTCTGCAGAGTTGGGGACAACGAAGGCACAGCAGTTCTGACGGTAAGCAGCTACTGTGTAAATATTTAAATTTAGTTCAACCGGTTTCAAAACATTTGAAAAAGAAAATAGCTGTAAGTTTAAAAATAAGGTGTTTTATTTTTTTTTTGTATTTTTTTTTTTAACCTGCCAACTGACCATAAAAAGTGCCCAGCTCCTAGAGGCTGAGAGGAGGAATACCTCAGCACAAAGGATTCAAGAGAGTAAGAGTCAGCTGCATGTGTCATTTTTGGGGTAAGAAAACCATTTCGTAATTGTGAAGAAATCAGATATGGACTTTAAGGAGAAAGAAGTACCAGTCGTGGTCTCCGCTCGGAAAGATTAGGAGACACAGGGAGAGCCTGAGGGGGAGCCTGGCAGATCTCTTTGACGTGTGACACCAGCTGAACTGGGTCCTGCGGGAAGAAAGTAAAGGTCAGGAGCTGAGAAGGGGCAAGAAAGAGCTTGTGAGGTGGGCGGGGCAAGCGACAGTAATATTTTCAAACCAGAGCAGGCGAGAATCAAGTTTCTTGGGGATAGAAAAAAAAAATCAAGAGCTAGTTAGGGAGGATTTAATGCCATTTGTTTTAGTCAAATTATTCATAGTTATCTATTTTTTACTAAATGTTATATTACCCTTTACCTATTAAAACTTTAATAACACACCTACAATTTAAGATAACTCACTGAAAACAGCACGTAACTTCTGCCCCCAGGCAAAGTTAAGATACTTCACATTTCAGCTTTCCTTGGCCTCTCTGCCTTGGTATTGCTACTGGTTTGCTCAGCTGGCCGGGAGGTGACGGGCTCCTGTGTCAGCGATTCCGGAAGTCCAGGGCCTACCACAGTGCCTGCTCAACAACAGTTGTTACTTATAATTAATCCAACTTCGAATTTCAACAAACTATTCTCTGTTCAGACACCATAGTTCAACCAAAGGAGCTTTGTGAACTGAACGTATGAAGTTCGGAAAGAAATGAGCAGGAGTTTATGGCTTGTCTGACAGAACCCCCTTCATGTGATGGAAAAACTGCAAAACAAACCCAGTGGCAGGGCACAACAACTATGGCTGGGGCGGCATGCAGAAACAGTGATGACAGTGCTACAGCAAGGCGAAGAATGGCAGCGACGAAAGGGAGCAGCAGCAAGGGTACAGTAAGAGACGTGCATCATTTAAAGGGAACAGCAAGGCCCGAATTAAACAAAGGGCAATCCCAGAGAATTTCTGAGGACTGGTGTAAACAATCTAGAACAAGTACAATTATTCTGAAAGGCTAAAACAACGCAGCACCTGAAATCATTCAGACGAACGCTGGCTCAATGCATTCTAGCCACCTAACTCAAGCACGTGGGCGGCAGCCAGGGCAGGAGCCAGAGACAGGTGCAGAAACACCCGTGGGTACCAGAACTCAAATCCTTTTTCTTCTTCTCTCTAGGTCAGTTATTCTGGACATCTTCTGAAGAGAACGACAAAGGACAACCGTCTCCACACCGGCCTCTGCTAAACGGAAAGCGGACCTGCCGGCAGCTTGTAAGAACTGTTAGCATACTAAGTGTTCTGGGAAAGCCTGCTTTGTTTAAATCTTGAAATAAGAGCAGGCTCTATGGGGGGAAAAAAACTAGTAGATTAGCCTTTTCAGTCATTATGATAATAATATGTTAATTTCATTCAGTGGTTGGATAATGTAGAAGAAAATCTAGATTTAGAATGAAATGTTACCTAGAGTTTAAAAGATTACTGATTCAAGAGAGAAAAAACTTTTATGTTTCTTAGGTCACAATGGAGGCAGCTAACTCAGAGTGAACGCACCAGTACAAAATGAGGTGGAGAGTGAAGTGAACAGACATAAAAGACTTACTATGTTTTAAGCACCAGGGAGGGTGCTTTCCACAACATTATTCACTTAATCTTCATAATGACTAAAATAGGCGTGGTTATTGTCATTTCATACATTAGAAAACAGATTAATAACGTATAGCCTAAAGTTACATGGCACAATGACCAGCGTGACTACTGTGAGTCCAAGACGCAGGTCCCAGTTCCATGGGAGATCTGCACAGGTGTGCACCCCCGACACTGGTACCATAGCCACAGACGTGCACCTATGCCCCAGGACTCGGGCGACATGGCAGTTCTGCGTGCACCCAATGCTAGGACCGTGGCTTCGCTACTGCTCTCTACCAGCTCTCTGCCAGACCAGGGGCCAAGGATTTCCCCAGTTACCACTTCCTCCCAGGGGCAAAAAGGAGAATGGGAAGACCCTAGCAGCCTTCGCTCCCAAGGAACCCAACAGCCCCGCCTGCCTCTGCTACGCATAGGACCTTTGAAGTCCTGGCCACAGAAGAATCCTGCCGTATGGACAATGTCAGCCTCAGTCAATGAAGCTCCTTGAAGACGGCGTCACTGTGCCATCTCGAGACCAAAGAGGCTGCAGCCCACCCAGCTGGCACTCTTGCAGTGACCTCCAGGTGAGTCTTTCCCCACTGAAGCCAGTCCAGAAAAGGTTAAAAGGTGACTGCAACCTCGAGTGTTCAGAAATCAATGCAAATTCACCAGAAACTAAAAAAAGTAAGAGAACACAATACCACCAAAAGAGCACTATAATTTCCCCCTACCAAATGCAGATTTGAGTTATCTAAAAAATAAAAAATATTTTAAGAAAGCTTAGTGAGATTCAATATTCAAGATGGACAACTCAATAACCATAAAAAGATATATAAACAAAATGAGAAGTTTAACAAAGAAACAGAAAGAATAGTAAAGAACGAAATATTCTGGTGCTTGAGAATACAATGACTAAAATAAAAAATCCACTATGTAGCTTTCTTTCAGGCAGAAGAAAGAATGTGTGAGTTTGACTCAGCATATCCAGATATGTGTTCAGAGGAGAATAAAGAAATTAGAATGAAAAAGAGTAAAGAAAGCCTAAATGAGTGTTGGGGCACCATAGCGGAGGGAAAACATATCTACATTATGGGAGTCTCAGAAGGAGAAGATAGGGAAAATGGGGTAGAACACTTATTTAAAGCAATTGTGGTTTAAAACTTCCCAAATCTGGGGAGAGAGATGGACATCCAGGTACATAAAATGCGAAAATCCCCAAAGAGATTCAAGTGAAAGAGATCTTCACCAAGACATTATAATCAAGCTCTCAAGAGAGAACTTTGTAAGCAGAAAAATATTCATCACATACAAAGGAATCTTGATAAGGCTGCAAGCAGATTTCTCAGCAGAAACCTTATAGGCCAGGAGAGATTGAGATGATATATTCAAAGTGCTGAAAATAAGAACTGTCAATAAAGAATACTCTACCCAGGTAAGCTATCATTTAGAAACAAAGGCAACGTAAAGATATAATAAAAACTAAAAGTAATTTCTGAGGATATTTATCAACACGAGACCTGCTCTATAAGAAAAACTAAGCTAAAAGAAAAGGACACTAATCAGTAACATGAAAAAATGCAAGTTAAAATTCACTGGTAAAGTTAAGTATGTACACAGTCAAATTCAAAATCTCCTTTTGAGGTGTAAAGTTTATTTATGTCAAGGAACTAGAAAGAAAATAACAAATGAAGGCCCAAAGTAGTAAAAGGAAGAAAAATACAAAGATCAGAACAGAAATAAATGAAAGAGACCAAATAGGTAATAGAAAAAAAAAAAGAAACTAAGAGCTGTTTTTCTGAAAAGATAAATATAACTGACAAACCTTTAGCTAGACTTACAGAGAGGATTCAAAATCAGAAATGAGACATTAAAAGTGATAACACAAAAATATAAAGGATAAAGAGAGTGCTGTGAACATGCCAACAAAATTGGTAACCTTGAAAAAAATAGATAAGTTCCTAGAAACATACAAATGACCAAAACTGAATCATGAAGAAATAGAAAATCAGAACAGTCAGACTGCTAATAAAGAGACTGGATCAGTTATCAAATACTTCCCAACCAAGAAATATCCAGGAACATATGGCTTCACTGGTATATTCTATCAAACATTTAAAGAAAACCACCAATCCTTCTCAAACTCTTCCAAAACAGAAGATGAGAGAACACTTTCAAACTCATTTTACGAGGCCAGCATTATCCTGATACTAAAACAAGATAAGAACACCAGGAGGAAAGAGAATTACAGATCAATATCCCTGATGAACATACATGCAAAAAACCTCAGCAAAATATTAAACCAAATTCAACAATGCATTAAATAAAAATTAAAACTGTGGTCAAGTGGGACTTATTCCGAGTTCTAAGGATGATTCAAAATCCAAAATTTTGATATATAACATTAACAGAATGAAGGATAAAAAGATGCAGAAAACAAATTTGACGAAATTTAACATCCATTTATGATATAAACTCTCAATAAAGTGGGAATAGAGGTAATGTACCTCAACATAGCAAAAGCCATATATAACAAATCCACAGCTAATAGCACACTCTGGTGAAAAGCTCAAAGCTTTTCAAAACTCTAAGATTACGAACAAGACAAGAATATTCACCTTTGCCACTTTTGTTCAACCTAGTATTGGCAGTCCTAGCCACAGTGATTGGAGAGTGGGGAGGAGCAAAATAAAAGGCATTCAAATAAGAAAGGAAAAAGTAAAACTGTCACTATTTATAAGACATGATTTTATATATAGAAAAACCTGTTAGAACTAAAAAATTCAAAAGTTGCAGAATACAAGATCAATATACAAGTATCTGTTGCATTCCTATACATTGATAATAAACTATCAGAGAGAGAATTAAAAAACTATAATTGCATAAAAAAAGAATAAAAATACATAGGAATAAAATTTACCAAGGAGGTAAAAGGCTTGTATGTCGAAAACTATGAGACATTAATAGAATAAGAAAGACACAAATAAATGCAAAGCCATTCCATGCTCATAGACTGGAAGAATTAATAGTGTTAAAATATTCATACTACCCAAAGAGATCTAGAGATTCACTGCAATCCCTATCAAAAATCCAAGGTCATTTTTCATAGAAATAAGCAATCCTAATATTTGCACGACACCACAACAGACCTCAAAGAGCCAATGTCATCTTGAGACGAACAAAGCTGGAAGTATAATGCTCCCTAATTTCAAAGTATGTTACAAAGCTATAGTAATCAAAAACAGTATGGGACTGGCATAAACAAAGATACATAGATCAATGGAACAGAATGGAGAAGCTACAAATAAACCAATGCATATATGGTCAATTAATTTATGACAAAGGAGCCAAGGTATACAATGGGGAAAGGACAGACTCTTTAATAAATGGTGTTGGAAATGAAACTGGATCACTATCTTACACCATGGACAAACTTATCTCAAAACAGATTAAAGATCTGAACCTGAGACTGGAAACTATTAAATTCCTAGAAAAACATAGAGGCTATATGTTCCTTGGCGTAGGTCTTGACGATGTTTTTGGATCTGTTACCCAAAGCAAAGGCAACAAAAGCAGAAATAAACAAACAGGACTACATCAAACTAAAACAAGGTTTCTGTACAGAAAGGAAGCCATAAACAAAATGCAAAGGCAGCCTACTGAATGACTTGCAAATCATATATAGGACAAGGGGGTAATCTACAAAATACAGAAAGCGCTCATACAACTCAAGAGCAAAAAACTTCCACTAAAAAATTGGTAGTGGATCTGATAGACACATTTGCCAAAGACTATGGATGGCAATCAGCTATGTGAAAAAGTGTGCAACACCACTAACTATCAGGGAAATGCGGATCAAAACCACAATGTGGTATCACTTCACACCTGTGGGAATGGGTATTATCCAGAAGACAGGAAACAATGAGTGTTGGTGAGGATGTGGAGAAGGGTACACTGCACTGTTGATGGAAATATAAACCGCGGCAGCCACTATGGAAAACAGTATGGAGTTTCCTTAACAAATTAAAAACAGAACTACTTTATGATCCAGCAACTCCACTTCTGAGTATTTAGGTGAAGAAAACAAAAATACTATCTCACCAAGATATATGTTCACTGAAGTATTATATAAAATAGCCAAGTTATCAAAACAAAGTGTCCATTAATGAATGAGTGAATTAAGAAAATGAGGTATATATACACACCAGCATACTGTTCAGCCATAAAAGAGGAGAAAACCCTGCCATTTGTGACAATGGGGACAGATCTAGATGGCATTATGCTAAGAGAAATAATTTAAAAAAAAGACAAATACTATATGATGTCACTTATATGTGGAATCTGAGAACAAACTGACTGTTTCCAGAGGCAAGGGGTGGAGGGTGGGCGGAATGGGTGAAGGGGTCAAGAGGTACAACCTTTTAGGTATAATATAAGTAAGTCAGGGGGATATAATGTATAGCATGTGACTATAGTTAATAATACTGTATTGTATATCCGAAAGTTGCTAAGGGAGGAGAAGAAAAACATTTTGTAACTATGTATGGCAATGAATGTTAACCAGACTTACTGTGGAGGTCATTTCACAGTGTATGCAAATACAGAATCATTATGTTGTACACCTAAAACTAATATGTTATGTGTTAATTACACCTCAATTAAAACAAAAACAAAATATCCTGTAATGGTGGTATGTAAATCACTTTGAACTCTAGCATAGAGATTAACAGACAAAAAGTGTTAAAAAAAAAACCTAGTTACAATATTATATTAATGGTACACAATATAAAGAGATGTATATTGGGATATCAAAATAAGTTATGGGGAAATGGAAATGGGTAGAACTTTCTTATATAATTGAAGTTATCAGCTTAAAGTAGACAATTATAAGATGTCTAATGAAAGCCACATACATGATTAACCAGAGCCAAAACCTATAACATATACACAAGTGATAAAAAAGAATCAAAGCATAGTACTATAAAAAATCATCAAGTCACAAAGACATAGAATAAAGGAACTACAGAACTACAAATCAATCACAGAGCAATTACTGAAATGACAACAGTAAGTCCTTACCTATCAATAATTAAATGTAAATGGTTTAAGTTCTCCAATTAAAAGACAGTGTGGCTGAATAGATAAAAATACAAAACCCCTTTCTATACCACCTAAAAAAAAAAAAAGATCGACTCAAGTTTTAAGGACATTCACAGGCTGAAAGTGAAGTGAACAAAAAGGATATTTCATGCGAATGGAAACCAAGAGTGCGGGAGTAGCTTTATTAGATAAAACAGACTTTAAGTCAAAAGCTGTGACAAAAGAGAGGCAATGCCATACAATGATAAAGGTATCAATTCTTCAGGAGCATATAATAACCATAAACATATATGTACCATGTGTCAGTAACACATAGTAAACAATTATTACTAATCTGAAAGGAGAAATAGATAGCACTGTATGTAATAGTACTAACAAAATTCTATATCCCATTTTCAACAATAGATAAATTATCCAGACATGAAATCAATGAGGAAATAATGTACCTGAATGAGACTTTAGATAAAATGGACCTAACAAACGTATACAGACCCTTTCATCCAGCAGAATACATATTCTTTTCAAGTACACATGAAACATTGTTCAGGTTTGATCATCTAGGTCACAATATACGACTCAGCATACCAAGGATCTTTTCTGACTACAACTGTATATTTAAACCAAAAATCAACAACAGAAGGAAAGCTGGAAAATTCACAAGTATGGGGGGATAGAACAACATACTCCTGAGTAACTAATGGGTTAAAAATTAATCAAAAAGAAAATAAATACCTTAAAACAAACTAAAATAGAAACACGGCATATCAAAACCTACCAGATGCATCAAAAGCAGTTCTGAGATGGAAGTTTATAACAATAAATAACTACATTAAGAAACAAGGAAGATCTCAAGTAAACAACCACACATACTCAGAGAACTAGAAAATAAACAAAGCCCCAAGTTAGAAGGAAAGAAAGATCAAAACAGAAATTAATGAGACACCAGAAAAACAGTAGAAAAAGATCAAGAAATTAAGAGCTGGTTCTCCAAAAAGATTTTTTAAATGACAAAGCTAAACTCACCAAGAAGAGAGGACTGAAATAAAAACAAAAAATTATCATGAAAGATGAGATATTACAACTGATGGTACACAAATGCAAAGGTTCATGAGCAACTACTATGAACAATGAGACAATCTGGAATAAATAAATTCTTACAAATATACCACCTACCAAGACTGAATCATGAATAGAAAATCTAAACAGCTTACTAGTAAAAAAAGCTGAATTGGTATCAACAATCTCCCAATTCAGAAAACCCCAGGAGCAGGTGGTTTCTCTGGTGAATTCTACCAAACATTTAAAGAATTTATACCAATCCTTCTCATACTCTTTCAAAAAAATTGAAGAACACTTTCAAACTCATTTTATGAGGCCAGCATTACCTAGATACCAAAGAGAGAGATGGATATTTTGAGAAAAGAAAATCATAGGTCAGTATCCCTGAGGAATACAGATGCCAAATTCCTAAATATTAGCAAACCAAATTCAGCAGCACATTCAAAGGGTTATACACCGTAATCAAGTGGAATTTATTCCAGGGGTGCAAGGGTGGTTTAACAAATGCTACTCGATGTGATATGTCATATTAATAAAAGAAAAAATCTTACAATCATCTCATATGCAGAGTAAACATCTGACAAAATACAAAACCCTTTTGTGATACAACTGCTCAAAAACTTTGGTATGGAAGTAATATTCCTCAGCATAATAGAGGCCATATATTATAGGCCGACAGCTGACAGTATACTCAATGGGGAAAAGTTAAAATCCTTTCTTTTAAGATCAGGAACAAGATAGAGAGGCCCACTCTCACCATTTCTATTCAACATGGTATTGGCAGTCCTAAAATAGCAATTAGGCAGGATGAAGATAAAAGGCATCCAAATTGGAAAGGAAGAAGTAAAATTATCTCTGCAGATGACACGATCTTCTGTTAAAGTTCTAATGACTCCACTAAAAAACTACAGAATAAATGATTTTGGTAAATTTGCAAGATATAAAATCCACATACATATATCAGTCACATTTCTGTACCCTAAAAACAAACCATCTCAAAAAGAAATTAATCTCATTTACAATAGCATGTAGTGAAATACTTATGAATACATTTAACCAAGGAGGTGTAAAACCTATATATTGAAAACTGTAAGACACTGATGAAAACACAAATAAATGGAAAGATACCCTGTTATTCTTGGATTGGAATTATTATTATTGTGAAAGCATCCTTACCATCCAAAGCAATCTACAGATTCAGTGCATTCCCTATCAAAAATCTCATGGCATTTTCACAGAAATAGAAGAAATGTCCTAAAATTTGTTTGGAACCACAAAAGACCCTGCATGGCTAAAGCAGTCCTGAGAAAGAACAAATTAGGAGGCACCTTACTGCCTGGTTTCAAGCTATATTACAAAGCTACAGTAATGAAATATGGTACCGCCATAAAAAACAGACACACAGACAGACCAGTGTAAAAGAATACAGAGCCCATATAAACCCACACATATACGGTCAACTAATTTTTGACAAGGGGCCAATAACACACAATGGGGAAAGGATAGACTTCGATAAACTGGAAAAACTGGGTAACCACATTCAAGAGAATGAAACTGGATTCCTATCTTATACTATTCACAAAAATTAGATGAATCAAAGACTTAAATTGTAAGACCTGAAACTGTAAAACTCCTAGAAGATAACACTCAGAAAAGGGTACCTGCCATCAGTCTTGGCAACGATTTCTTGGATAAGACACCAAAAGCACAAGCAACAGAAACTAAAATGAATAAGTGGAACTACTGAAGAGCCTCTGCACAGCAAAGAAATAATAAATTGAAAAGGCGACCTAAAGAATGGGAGAAAATATTCACGAATAGTATATCGGGTAAGGGGCTGATAGCTAACATACAAAGAATTCATAGAACTCAATAGCAAAAAGGCAAATAATTAAAAATGGGCGATGGACCTGAAAAGCCATTTTTTTGAAGACATACAAATGGCCAATAGCTATATGAAAAGATGTTCAATATCACTAGTCATCAGAAATATGAAAATCAAAATCAAATGTGAAGGTATCACTTCATATCTGGTAGGATGGCTTTTATTCAAAAGATGAGATAAATGTTAGTGAGGGTATAGAGAAATGGGACCCTTATACACTACTGGTGAGAATGTAAAGTGGTATGCCAATGACAGAAAACAGTATGGAGGTTCCTCAAACACTAAAACTTGAACTACCATATGATCTACTCCTAGGTATATATCTGAAGAACCTAAATCAGTACACACCCATAGTCACTGCACATTATTATGATAGCCAAGATATGAAAACAACCTAAGCGTCCATCAATGGATAAATGGATAAAGAAATAAATGAACAAACCGTATGTGTGTATGAATGAATATATACATACAGACATACATACACACACCCCCAATTACACAATGGAATATTATTCGGCCAGGAGAAATAAGGAAATTTTGCCTTCTGTAACACGAATGGCATTTGAGAGCATTATGATAACTGAAAGAAGGCAGGCAGAGAGGGAGATGCTGTCCAGTATCACTTATGTGTAGGATCTGAAACAGCTGGGTTTGTAAAAACAGTAGAGTGGTGGTGGCCAGGGCCCGAGGGATGGGCCAGCTGGGGGGATGGTGCCCAATGGTACAAACTCACAACTAATCAAGAAATGTGTCCTGGGGATCTAATGCACAGCACAGTGATCACGGTCCGCGATACTGAATTATTAAGACATTACATCTTAATTTTTCTCACTATAAAAAAGAAATGTTAATTATGTAATGTGATAGGGGTTTTGGCTAACACTACTGTAGAAATGACTGCAGTACATAGATACATAAAAGCAAGATGCTGTATGTCTTCAACTTATAGAATGTTATATGTCAATTATATGTCAATTTAAAAATATTCTGGAAGAGTTGTTTAATTAATTAACAAAGAAAGAAAAAAAAAGGAAACAACTTACCTTTAAAACAGCTTGTTTGGGAGCTGGTAGTTTTCCCTGTTTAACACCGACTACCAGAAGTCAAGTTTCAGGCTACTGTACATCAGGTAGCCTGAAAGCACGAAACCTTATGCTATGTCAGAACCTGATGAGCACTTAAATGTTTTATTTTATTTGTTCCTGTTTTCACCATTTCGCATAAAATGTTTAAGAAATGCAGTGTATGTTTTATTCTATAATCCAATAACTCTTATGAATGAAACTCAGGTAAGTATCGACATATTTCAAATGTATAAAGATGTAAAACAGAGTCAATGTTAATAAAATAATATAATCTCTTACCTTCTGGATCGTAGGTCTGAAAAACTCTCCTGGCTTGTTCTGAAGGAGCCTCAGGGGCAACTAATGCCATGTCCTGAAAAGATAAAAAGCATGCTCTCACACAGCTGTAATATGACATAGAAGCAAACAAAACAAATAACTAGGCTAGGGTGAAGAATGACAACATCTGGAGGCAGAAGACTAAGTTATGTTTATATCATAAGTTATGTTTGTGACTAAACAAGTCACAAACTCTCTGGGCCTTAAAACACAAGACTAATAATACTTCAACCATAGAGAATTGAGCGACCGACACATGAAGTTTTATGTCTAATATATAATTACTATAAAAATGCAATCTGCAAAAATTAATGATTTATACACTGCCTTATTGTCTAAGCAAAAAGAAATATAACATAAATATAACTTAAAATACACTCTTATTTTCACATATTTAAAAATTAGATCCAGAGATATAGGATAGCATATAATTACATTACAATGCATTTGAAATTTATTATTTTAGTGAGCATGTTACAGCAAACCTAGCCACAGATCACCAATCAAGCTCTGCATGCCTAGAATTGTCATTTTTCTTAACTCCCAGGAAATACCCCAAAGGCAGAATTATATCTTTTTCCCATTAACTAATTCTCTATTATGACAAATTACATTACAGAGTAATCAGTATTAGAATTTATTAAAAATAAACACAAAATTCCGTGTCATCTTGGATTTTTCGCAAACCTTTACTCCAGACATTTAAGCTTTTAGGAGATTCTGCCTGCCTGACGCGCACCTAGGCTGGAGCGGTGTTATGCTACTCATAGTTTTGGACTAAGCCTTTGTTTATAATTGTGTTCACTCAGACCTCATCAGAGAACAAGTTTCCAAGGGTCCCTTTTACCATTCTGCATCTTTTCAAAAAAGTTGTAGGTTATAAATGTTAAATACAATTTAAAATGCTGTTGTTCCGTGAAAACAAATTTTTGTAAGAAATGTACTAATGAACTTTTGTCCTAAGCATCCCACCCTTACCTCAGAGATGGAGGAATAGAGTATAAGACTCCATTAGAGTAGTTCTCCCCCAACCCTAAGGCTAGGTGCCTGAATCCCTTAATAGTATGTTTGGTTTCTGTGGGAATGTGCACTGAATGGGAAGCAAAAAACAGCAATGTATGCAAGTGCTTACACATTTTTTATGTACTAAAAGATAAAATTTTTAAAATCTCGTATTTTATAATAGTAAAATTCGGTCATGTATAATTCTTTCCCATTTACCATCCCTAGAAAGCAACTTTTAGGGTTTCCTTTTCCTGCATATTCAGTATTATTTTGCAGATAATGCTCATGTCAAATGATATGTCAATGTCTTTCTGATATTATAACCTAGTTCTCCATTGCTGGGTACTTGGGATGTATCTAACATTCTGCTATTATAGACAACGCTGCATCAAATAAACCTTAACAAGTAATTTCACGTGCGTGCCACTGCATCTGTAGGATGGAGCACCAGAGGACGAGTGCATTTGTAATTTTGGTAAGTATTGCCAGATTCTTGGGTGGTTTGTTCGTTTAACCTATTTTGAACAATGTTTCTTAAAACACTTTCCTTTTTCTAGTACATCCGCTATATAGCCTAAGCTCTATAATTAACTTTGTATCAAAGCTAGGATTACAGTGTCAGCCCTCAAATTTAGGGAGTAATTACTAACATTGGGGCTGTTGTTGTTATTATTATTATGATTCTTAAGCTTCTTTCATTACTCCCAAACCTTAATTGCAACAATGTCTACATTTATTCCACTATAGGCTTTAGGTCTCAATATTTCCAACCTACTTCTTTCTTTTCCCCATTTCTCCCTTTAGAATGGCCGTGAGAATATGGGCGTGAACACCGTGAGTGAAGTTCTGGCTGAGAAGGCACGCAGCTGTGCACGAGACCCTGGGTGAAGGGGAAGCCATGGGGCCCAAGAGATGAGCTACAGCCACTCACCCCACTTATTTCAGTCTTTTTTCGTTACCACTAAGTGATAAGGAAAAGTCTGAAATGAGTTTTAAACATTAACTTTTCTAAATATTACTTAACACTATGATCTAAACAGAGGGGAAGAGAATATCGTTTTTCTTGGCCAATAAAATAAAAAGAAGCTTTTGGGGGGAAGAAGTGACAGAGAATATAACTGAAGCATTACTTTAATATTCCCATAAACTGAAGTTTCGGGAAATTATTAATGTTTATAAAGCGAGGGAACAAGGAAGACTCCAGTTTCAGCCAGAGAAAAAGGTTTTCATCGAGTTCTCTGACATTAAAGATTTCGGAAAACGCAGGAGCAAAAAAAAGAATTTAAAGTCAACTACCTGATGCCGTACCTCGGAGTTCTGACTGCTATGAATAAAAATATATGCTAATGTAGAAAGGAAATAAAGTAGAATAATGAAAAGTTCACTGCACAGCTCTTGCTTCTAGTTATGAATATGTAAAAAACAGGCTTTAGAAAACATGCTATTTTTCATTCTTCTCTGAATAGGCTGTATACACTGGCCTGATGCTTGAAACTCGGACAAAATTCTGGTTTGACACATGCTCATTTACAGCAGAGGTTGGCAAATATTTTTCTGTTAATGGGTGGCTTGATTTGGCCTGTGGCCCATGGTTTGCTGATCCACAATTTAGAAATTATACTATTTTTGCTCTCATACTTATTAAACATGCATTCTTTTTGAAACATCTGGGGATATAATGATGTCTTAATCACCTTAAAAGGCTTTACAAGAAGATATTTTGGCTTTCATCTGAGAGAGACAATTCTAGCTGGAAGGAAGGGAAGGCACACGGAGATGCGAATCAGCACAGCATGGGGGTGGGGGTGTGAAAGGGTTGAAGAAGACTATGAGAGAAAAGGAGTAGTTGGAAAGGGAAATCAGCTTTGATAGAACAGATTTGATTTTGAACATTTAGAGTTTGGGGGTGATGGTTAGACATCCAAGTACAGCATGTGGCGTTATCTTAAAGGTTGGCACATTGCAAATGCTTCCTGTTTGCCCATTGTAAGCGTCTTAGAGGCTAGCAGAGAGAGGATTTGAGCACAGGAGATCAGGGCTGAAGAACCTATCAGATAAGATGTGAACTATCTAAACAGAAATTCCTTCTTTCCTCCTAAAATACAACCCAGTGGTACTGGTCAGGTTCCACAGCATCAAACCATCAACTGTAACTGCCATTACTGACAAAGCAAATGGTGTTTTGAATGATTTCTAAAAAGTCTTGTTTTGCTCCTTTGGTCTCAGTGATACAGTAATAGCGAATTTGCTAAACTCCTTAGAAATTAACTTTTCTTAATCATACCAGTTATTTTAAGATGGGTTTATACTAAGAGGGGGAAATAGAGAAAAGAAAGCACAGCATTAAGAAAAAAGATTCAATTCTAATGAAAACATTCCAGAAGTTTTCATCCACAAATCAAAAGCAGTACGGTCCTCTAAAGTGATTATTGGCTTGCTAATTTTGAATATTTACAATGCTTTTTAGATTATTGTAAAATATGATCTCTTAAAGTTTAAATTTATATAACATTTCAATGTTTACAGATAAAATCAAGAAAAGTTACAAAACCATCTTCTATTTCCATGAAAGTGTTTTGTGCTGAACTCCCTTTCATTTTCCAATTTGATTTAAAATTACAAATTCCAACACTTTTACCAATTTATTGAACTTAAGTACTTCTGAACAAAATTCCTGGTTTAAAGGTCTGTAGCAGAATGATCCGTGTATAGTAATTATATATTAGACATAATATATAGAATTCCTTTCAACTGAGAGACTCCTTTGCAATTTTAAGACAAAATATTTTAATGAAATATATAATTGCTATATTTTTTTCCTCATTGCACATAAAGGAAATGATTTAATTATAAAAAATAAACTATCAGGTAATAACTGTATAAATATGAAGAACAATATGAAAAAGATGATTCTAACCCTAAGATTTATCATTTCTAAAATTTAATATAGCAATAGCTTTTAGATTACATATTAAATATATTTTCTCCATACAACTATCCACACATCCATAATGTTATGAATATTGTTAAGCTTATTGAGAGAAAAAATCTAGTCTGTACATTTAAGTAACAATCTAATGGAAGGGGCAAAAAAATATGCTGCTACATGCTTATTTACATTAATATTAAAATTATCTTAAGAAAATTACCTTCTAAAAGTTATACATACATTAAGCTCTCCACCCTAAAAAAATACTGCTGAGTTATAAAGATTCTAATCATGTAATTCCAAGTTATCTAAGTCAGCAAGGGTATCTGTAGGCACTTTTCATTCCTAATTGTAGTACTTAGAAGAATATTTCAATGTGAATTACATCTGAAAGCCTTTTAGGTTCACCCACTAGGAAAAGATCTAAAATGTTATGCCAAATATTTAAATATTGTTTTAGTTATTTAAGCTATGATTTATGATCAAAACTATTTTTACTCTAAAAGTAGTTCTCGACATTATTCAAATACAACCAGAAGCTTTTATCAGAGGAATGTGAGAGCAAACAATTTCTATTCTGTTCAGCCAATTTCTGGTCAACAGGGATTGCTACACATTATAGCTTTTAAAATTATCTAGCCTCACTCAACTTTTCTTAAAGTGCTACAGAAGAGAAGGGGGAAAAAAACCAAGCTGTAATGGGACTATCTAATAACCTATAGTCAGGAAACAAATCTCTTTTACATGTAGCTCTGTCTGCACTATCAGTATAATTAGTCACTGTACACCATAAACCCTAAAAAATGCTGTAACAGTAGCTATCTTTCTAAACACCTACTGAAATATAATGAAGTCCTGTGTTCAGTTTGTTGGCTAGGTATAAGTTCTTTGTTACTGAAAGGGTCTTTAAAGTTTATCCTTTGTACTTTTCATCACTATCGAGAGCAATCTGCTGTCACGAGTAATCAAAGAGCCTCTGAGAGAGAGCCTGATGTAACTTCAGGAGCAATCACACGCATATGAATTACATCTTAGCTTGTAGACATTTTACAGTGCTATTAAGAGCCCTTCCAAAAAAATAAAGTTAACATGATAACTTACCTTCAAGCTTTAAGTAAAACTTTACTTTGACATCACTTTATGTTTCATATTGACTCTTCACTAACTATACTTATGAAAATAATTTGGGAACCACTATGAAACGGATTTTAAAGAAATTACCAAATGTCCTCAAGTATGTAAATATCAATGTCAGACAGAGAATTCAGTTCATACCATCAATTCAAAGCAGGAAGGGCAGTGGTTTTTTTTTTTTTTTAAACTCTTCATTATTTCTCAAACAATATGCAAAAGTCCCAGTGGGCTATGCGGCACTGATCTGTGTTGTGGGATAGGAAACATAAAGCCCTTTCTAGGTTCTTTTTTCATAAAAACAAAAAAATATAAACTCTAGCTGTACAAGTGGAAATAAGGAAACAGAAGGAAAAGTCTCCAACAAAATGACTTGCGATTTAGTCACTACAATTATTGACAGTAATGAATGGACTTCTTTTTTCTCTCTTACCATAATCGTACCACTCACTCTAACAATTCTTCCAGCCTTTCTCAACTGGTTTCCACCAGGGAATTCACCCCTACAGCCTAAGGTGCCCCCTCAGTGTAATGACTCTCCCATGCTTCTAGAGTCACTGTGTCCTTTCGTTTATGTGAAGAACTGGACGGAGAAAAGCTGTTAGCCTTTTAACTACTGTATTTCATTAAGGAAACAGCTTACATAAGCCACTACTCTCTAGGCACGTGAATACCTACATAATTCAAGATAAAGAATTATCTGACTTTTTTTAATGGTAGAATATTATATAAATCACCTGCTACATATGATGGGAGCCGTGTGCCCCAGCACGGGTGCAAAAAGGCTGCGCTGTCTGTAGAGAATCAAATATGATAAAACGGACGCACCGTCATTATATGTAGGCAAATCTAAACAATTTCACTGGTCAGATATCCCTCCTCCCTGGGGTGGATCGCTCTCATCGCCCCCTCTTGAATATCACTGTATAAAACGCTACGATTTTAGGGTCGTTTGTTACTTCAGGAAGCTGGCCAAAGGAAATAAATCGAATATTCTGGTGGGAGTTTTATTTTGCTTGTGTCTTATGTATTATACTTACTCTTCCTATTCCTACTTGGCCTACTCTGTCCTCTTGTTTCTTCCCTCACTGACACCGAGTTAACAACAGAAGCTGCGTACAGGGGACTGTCCACATACACGGACTTCACGTTTTATATGTGAACGCACGCCCGAAGGGCCTACTGAATGCGCAGTCCACACAATGACTAGTATCTTACGCTTGGTAGGGCTGGACTGGTAGGAATGGAAAGTGAGGGCCACCCCGCCTCTATCCAGCCTCTCCACCTCAAATCCTACCTCCTTCTCCGCTTATAGTAAACAAAGTTTGACACTGAAAAATACTCAACATTGAGTACTATGAATCACATTACTCAAATTTCTAATGTTCTTAAATTTTATCACAACTTTACAGTTTTTACTGTTCCGTAAGAAGGTTTTCTACTTCCACGGATATGCTCTACACGCATGCCTCGCACACCCACAGCCAGCCTTCACACAGCATGGGGAAGACGGTCTGGGGGCCTAAATGGTCATCCCACCTGGTCCTGTGTCTGATCCCAACCTCTGCTTCCATCTTAATCTTCTAGCACAACTAGTCTGGTTCAGCCACACCGAACAATTACGAGTCTCCACATATAGTAGGAACTTTCACATCCCATATTGTATTTTTGCTTCGTCTCTTTCCTAAGCCTAGAACACAGCCCTCATGTTTCATTTAAGTCTTAAACCTACGTGTCCTTTAATTCAAGAATCATGTCCTTTGCATCCACCTCTCCCCTTTTCCACGATCTATTACACTCTAGCATAGTGGTTTCTTTCTTTTTTTTTTCCCCTCCCAAGGGACAGAATTAGTTAAACGCTCAGGAGTCAGAAGATTTGAGTTTGAATTCACTAGTATTTAACTTTGGAGATGTTATTTTTTGCTGGTGGCAGACTACAAAATGTAGCTGAAAACGGTACTTATGCCACAGGATTGCTTTGAGGATTAAATGCGGATTGCATGTAAAATGCTTAGGATGGTGCCTGACACACAGAAAACACTGAGAAAATGTCAACAGTAGACTATGACAATGTATTCTTAATCTTTGCATTTCAACAGTACTTGTCACAATGCCTAATGTTTACAATACTAAGTGCTGTGGACAGATGAATCAGGCAGCACCACTGATCACATGGTAGGATGCTGGTGGAAAGAGTATGAGCACAGAGGAATAAGAGAATTACGAAAAATGTCAAGGCTGGACTATGAATGCTGAGCAGGATTCTGATCAGAACATTTTGGGAATAGGATAAAATAAATATAAACGCAATCATAAAGTCTTAACATTATCATAAGAAATAAACTCAATGGGAGAGAGGGACGGCTTTCAGTAAGCAGGTAGATATTGCTAATACCACTGAGATAGATAAAAGAAAGAAGAAAATTCAGAAAAATTATAAAAACCAGATACAGACACAGCTACATGAGGGCATTCTGAGTAGGAGGAAAGAGTACACGGGAACAATGAACTTTCACTGAGTTTAGGAAGGCAAGAGTATTTATAATACATTTTGAAATAATTAAAAATAAAAATGTAAGATTATCATGGTACAAATCATTGGCATAACCCTAGACAGCTGATGATGGTTAGCCCCAAAGTATATTAAGCCATTAGGAAATAATTTGTGGTTAAAAATCCACAGGTTTTTAATAATTCAAATAATTGAACATTGTTAGTCTGTACAGACTCCTGCCCAAACTCTCCAAGTAGTTTAAGGAACAGAAAACTAACTTCAGCTCGTCTTACGTTAGAAGACAGGTGTTGAAAGTCATGTGACAAGCTTATGACTTAGCTATCATAAGTACTTTAGCTTCTTAAATTTATTTCCTTTCTGCCGTTGATAAGGCATGACATTTAAACATGTTTACAAACTCCAGAATTTACTTCAATGGACTGGATGACTAAACTGCATTAACATGTAGGAAAACTATTATAAAATGCAGAACTGTGAATTTCATTGTATTTCAAGTCCCACGACTTTTACTCAATAATTAAGGAATACATAGAGATGACTTTTCTTTTTCCCTTTAAAATTGTGCTTATTTTTCTTAAACTGTACCCATGCTCAAGTAGAAGTGTCCGATTTTTAAATTCCTAAAAAAAAAAAAAAAGTCTCTAACACTTACTGGCAGGAGTCTTCCTAAGGTTACGCCTCAGAGTCACACACAAAAGGCGCTCACTCTGTAGAAAGAGTCCTGTCTAGACTCCCAGTAACAGACACCACTATGAGAAGTCAGCTCACGCAGGAACAGTTAAATGTTCTGTTTCTCCTTCGCATTAAATTAGTTCCTTTATATATTTTGCATTTAAAAAGTAATGTTTTCATGTGTTCTTACCTGAAAGAAAAGCTGCTTTATCATAGGAAAGGTCAAAGGTGACACTCCACACACTTACAAAGAGTCCTTTTATAACCATAAAAGAGAACTAAAGGGATGTAAAACTCATCTCCCCAACTTCAAAAGGAAGTCTGAAATGGATTACCAAGGAAATTAGTCACTAATCTTCTGAAGATGGAACTAGATGCTATAGGTAGGTTCCAACTATTTCCATATTAGATCAGCAGCTGTCACCCCACACTGAGATACGAATGTACAATAAAAGCAAAAGTGGCAAATCTGTTTTGTCTACTAGTTTATATGTATAATTCTAATATTAATAAATTTTCTAATTTAGAGTCCTCATCTTGAACTTGCACTGAAAATTAATTTCACAATTAGTTTCCATTGAAAAGAAATTAGAAGTGACTCAAATAATTTATTCTTAAAACCCAACTCTAAAAAAAAGACAAAAAGCCAAAGCGAAAACAATTCAAAAAATCTTTAAATATAGGTTCTAAATTCTTTATGCATCTACTTCTCAAATTATTCACAAAACCATTTTCTTTTCACCTATGCAGGAAGTTTGCAAATTTTCAACTAATGTCATCAAAAGTACGATGGACGGATCTCTGGAAAAACTGCCCTGCTCACAGGGCACGCTCACAGGGCACACTCCTGTAGAGCACACAGCCGGAGGTTTTACTCCTCCGCAGCTCAGAGGACCTGCTGGGAAAATGTCCCACTCTACTCAATAGGAACTAAGTTCCCTTCTTTGAAGCGGTTCATTTATGTTCTGCATTTCACCTCGCCCACAGCCTCTTATTAAAGTTTCTGTGGGACCCCTGCTGCTTGATGACTCGTGAGTTCCTCTCAGGTCCCTGCAGTTAGATTCTGTGCAATTCCACCCCCACAGTTAAGTATAAAACTCCCATTTACACAGGATAACATGCCTGCACTTCTTGCAACCATATTCCGTAAGATATGTCAAAGAGCATAATAGAGTCTTGTTGTTTCGCAGATGCTTAATAGGATAAAAAAGATTACTCTATGTTGGATGGAGAAAAGGAAGATGATTTATAAAACATGGCAGACAATTCAATCTAAAAACAAGTAGACCGTCACAGATGACTGATCTGAAGTTTTACAACCAGTTCATAAAATGTAATTAAATTTATTTTTACCACTGATTTTCAAATAAAACTAAATTGTGGGGAAAAAAAAAAATCTCTTCTAATCCTACAAAATGTGTTTGGTGATTCTCGTGAGTCAGGGAGAGTGTTCCAATAAAATTAAAATGTTAAAGTTCTGGGCACTGGATGTCCCAAATATGGAGTGATAACTTTATGTAGTAAAGAGTTTGGTAGTCACATTTAAAATCATGAACTGATACCTCATTAAAAAAATATATATATAATTACTTAGAGTTCTAAGAGGTAACTGTTCATCTCAAAAAGAAAAACAAAAATAGGTAAGAAGTCATTTTCTTATATACTCTCAAACTATGAACATAAATCTTAAATATGATAGCATATGTAGTGTGACAATGCTTATTATAAATATTCATCGAACTTGTTTTGAATCATCAGTCTGGAGAAAATGTGCACCTGTCTGCATGTTTAAGCAGATTGGGCAGAAGGACAGAAGCTGATCCTTCTGGTGTGACTCCACACAGAGGTCCTGCCTGCATCAACTGCTATTCCCTGATTCACAGAGCTTAGGGGTCTACTGAATCCTTAGGATCAAAGACAGCTTAGCACTATCAGACCTCCTCTCTCCCCTTATCAAGCATGGTTATATCAAATTTTTGGTGAGATAAATCTTCAGTCGTGGTACATAAATGTTCAACAAAAATTTACTGATACCAACACTGCCCGGCTCTGTTCTAGGTGTTGGGAAACAGTAAGAGATGAAACAGACAAACATCTTGCCCTCATAGCACTTACCTACTGAGAGAGACACAATACGCAAAATGAATGAGTGAAATACCTAGTAGGTGCCTACTGTCCAGAATATATTAAAACTCTAACAACTCAATAACAAAAAGACAAACATCCCACTCAAAAACAGGCAAAGAACCTGAATAGAAATATCTCCAAAGAAGATGCATATGGCCAATAGCACATAAAAAGGCGTTCAGCACCATCGATCATTAGAAATGCAAATTAAAACTACAAAGACCACTTAACGTGCCCTAGGCTAGTTATAATGATTTTTAAAAAATGTTGGCAAAGATGTGGGAAACTTGGAAAGCTGTACACTGCAGGTGGGAATGCAAAATGCTGTATATCTATTATGGAAACAGGCTGGTGGCTCCCCAAAAGTTTTACATACACATGCCACATGACCCAGCAATTCCAATATTAGGTATATGCCCCGAAAGACTGAACGCAGGGACTCAGCAAGTGCTTATGTAGGAAGGCTCACAGCAACACTACTCACAGTAGCTGAAGGTGCAAACCAATTGTGCCATATGCATATGATGGAGTGCCATGCAGCAGTAAAGGGGCATGAAATACTGACACATGCTATGATGAAGACGAACCTCAAAATATACTCAGTGAAAGAATCCAGACACAAAGGTCACATATTTTACAATTGCATTGGTATGAAACATTCAGTGTACTTAAATCCATAGAGATTAAAAGCTACCGGGTGGTCGCTAGGGCCTAGAGAGAAGGCATGGAGGGTGACTTAACAGGTATGAGCTGTGGCATGAGGGATGATGGAGAGGTTCTGGACCAGATTTGGGGTGGGGGGAGTTTGTACAAGCCTGCCATGAAATTGTTCACTTAAAAATGGTTACTTCTCTTATGTGAATTTTACCTCAACTAAAAAATATAGAGAGAGAGACAGAGGGAGAGAGCTAATGAAAAGAGGGAAGAGAAAGGGGTTGAAATTTTAGAAAAGGTGACCGGGAAAGCCCTCACTAAGGAGGTGACATTAGATACTGACCTGAAGGAAGGAAGGAAGGAATCTTTTATACAGACAGGTGAGGAGGGATCATTTTAAGCCAAGGGAGTGGCAGGTGCAAAGGGCGTGCCTCATTTTTGAGGCAGAGAAAAGGCCAATGTGGCCAAGAAAGATAGGAAGGGAGTAGGAGGAAATGAGATTAGCGAGGCAACAGGGACTCAGAGGAGGCGTGGGACAGCCTCGTAGGTTATTCCAAGGACCCTGGCTTTTACTCTTAGTGAAAAGGGACCCAATATCAGGTTTTGAGCAAAGAACACAAAGTGACAGGGCCATGTTAGTTGCTGAAATGAGAAGACACTACAGTCTCAGAAAGGGCAACAGCGTGGTCATCAGGAAGTCACTGCAGCAGTCTAGGAGGAAGATTTCTCTACTTTGTCTTCCAGTCCTTTCAGTAAGTTTTCAGTTTTCCTTTGTCCTTCAAATGTTCTTTTCTCATAGCCTCCAGTTTCATGGATGTATTAACTTCTTTTTGGGTTTTTAAGTTTTCTTTTGATTCCTACGCTGTCTTACACTGTCTCCATTCTTCTGAATTCCTTTCCCCCTATTTGTTCTGACTTCTGTTTTTCATGTATGCATTCCACAAATGTCAGGTGATCCTTGGTGGTCTGCGAATACCTGAGAGACTGAAAAGCACTGTCTTTGTGGCCAGGGCTTGTAAACCTCACTATGGGGTTATATGGCTGGAATGCTGCCAAACTGTAGTATCTCGCTTTTTCCTCTTCACCTGGTAAGCTTGCCCACAGAAAACAAATCATGGACCCATTCTACAATAGCAAAGCTACTGAGGTCTTTCTGAGGCTCTCAGACCTAACCAGTAACAACATCCACCTCAGCAGGCCTTACTAACTCTTAGCTATCCAACCAAATCTATCACCAAGTCCTGTCAGATTAACTCAGGAATACATCTCTCAAATTAATGCACTTCAAATCTTCTCTATCATTAATTACCCTGGACCAAATGATATTCTTTGCTTACCAGGAATACTACAAGTCTTGTTCACTGATTCCCTAGGTTATCCTTCAATATGTCTGTTTTCCACATTAGCCAGAGTGATCTTTTCAGAATGCAAATGCAAATGCAAATTCTGTTCCCTTTCTTACTATCTCCCCCAAAACTTTTCAAGGCAATTTTTAAAAAGTCTAGGGCTTTCATTGCTCTTCGTCACATGGCTTCCCTACTTTTACAGACTCATCTTACACCTGACTCCAAAATTCTTGGAGCCCCAGCTCTTTGTCGGTTTCTTCATGTCAGTCAGTCCTGCACTTTGTTCCAATTATTTCCCATGTAGGAAATGCTCTTTTTTCTCTCTCTTCTCAGTTTAATCTGTTATCTCAGTGCTCATTTTAGACATCTGTTCTTCAAGGAAACATTCCTAAACTTCCAAAACTAGAACAAATTCTTATAATTTATAGACCTGTGTTTTGTCAGCACTCATCGCAGTGCTAATTTGATGCATGTGATTCTTTGATTAATGCCTCCTCCATAAGAATGCAAGTCTCCATAAGAATAGGAGCCTTATCTCTTTTCGCTCACCACTGTGTTCAGGACACTTGGCACATGTGTCAGGTACGTGCTACTATATGTCCAGTAAACATGTGACAAATAAGTATACACATGAATGAAGACAGTTGCAACTATTATCACCTCCAGTGCATAAGTCACATGACAAAGTCTGTTGCTTTTCAAAGGTATTTTACAATGTCACAATTACATATTGCCTTGAAAAGCGTGACCTCAAAACATGCGTTTTTCTACTTAACCATAATCAGTACAAGAAGTCAGCACACGAAATACATATCCAGACAAACAAACATACCAGTTTTATGGAAAAAGACAACATTTACCTTAAGCTGCTGGAGGGAAAAAATGTTGTTTGTTTCAGGCCATGGAACATAAAAGTGAACAAATCCACCAAGAAGAAATAAACCAAAACCCCCAAAATAAAAAAATAAAAACAAACCCACAGCCAAAATTACCTGCTCAAATGTAAAAATATCCAACAAAGACTAACTGAATAATAGATTTTGTCGTAATACAAACAATTGCAAAATTTACAGTATTTTCTATTTGGCAAAGACTATATAAAACTGTATTTAAAACAATTAAAACTGGATCTAATGCATGTTATCAAGAACTATCCATCTTATTTACCATGTAAGTGATCTTCTGGCTTTATGCTACTTTATTTCAAAGGGAAAAATTCTTGACCTGCAACTCTTTGTACAGATATGTTCAAGCAATCCAAATCGACTATCTAAAATACACTGAAAAGGAAGTACCCATGCTTTTAAGAAGATTCAGAATGAGTCACGAAAAAATATTTTTAGAAGATATGTCACCGGAACCGGAGTATGGAAAATTCGTGCAGAGGCTTTATTCATTAAACTAGAGGCCCCTACACTATGTGCCAATCCAATATACCAGATCCGGAGAATACAAGCCAAGTATCAGAACAACAATTAGTATCGCTTCAAGAGTTTTAAGAGAGTGAAAAGATATTTGATATGAATGAGTTGTAAGAGTTATAACAGTTTAAGAACCTAAAGCTTACTATAAAATTCTCTATAATCACTTTATGTGTGTGTGCATTTTCCTATTGGGATTATTAGTAGCTTCATTCATGCAAACGAATGAAGACAGACTGAAAAGTCTTGTCTGACACCCATGACATATGCTGAGTGTTTGGTCAGGCCTAAAACTGATGTGACAGGAGTTTTTGTGTTTCTATGTACTTCATGTCTCTGATTCAACATTTTACTGCATGTGGTTAAGGTCTAAGGATAAGAAGATGCATAAGAGTATCTCTTCCTGCTGACCATGGTACAAACAAAACCAGTGTGGGAAGCTGGAACTGTGTTTTGTGACAAATGCAACAGCACAGTGGACCATGTTGTGCTATGGGAACAACAAAGAATACCAGGACAGGGAGGTAGAGTGTGGACTTCTTAGGAAGATGGGTATTATTCACTCACATGCCTCTATCAACATACCTAACAGTTAGATGCCTGAAAACTCAACGTCTGCATATTTACATAGTTCTTTGTTTTAACCTTCTGTGCAATCTCTTCTGTTTTGAAAGGGCGGCCGGAATTGTATCTTAAATATCAATCATAAAATTTAAGATTTAAAATATTTTCGTCTTCTTATCTTTTACATTTGAAACTTAAACAGTTTCATGGAATTTGTAAGTTTTCCTAATGCTAAAGAATAGGGTTGGAGATAAAAAATAATATTTGCCTTAAAAATACATTTTTATATGCAAATTTGAACTGATTTTCCTTTCTGGAGATTTGGAACATGTGACCTAAAAATTACTCAAATGATGAAATCCTTACTCAGGAAATAAAAGTTGTTCGGTTTCTATACTTCACTTTATACTAACTTCTTCCTCTCTATTCAGGAGGAAAATGATCAGCTAAAGCGTTCAGACTAAAAATAACCTATCAGTAAGGCCTGTACTTACAGGGTTGTATTTTACAGCTTTCCCTGTTTAAGAAAAAGGTATGTATCTTACTCTAAATTCGCTAGATGGCCTTGTGCCAGCACAATAAAAGTAAATACAGCAATAAATAATGACATAGCTCCACAAAATTCAGTGTTGTGAGTTCAGCCTGTGCTACAATTTAGACAATTCATACTTTTTACCGACATAAATAAACTTACATCATCAAGTACAAGCTAAAAAATAAAACACATGGAGTAACCAAGAAAGAGCAGTAGAGCTAAGAAACCTCAAAAAAAAAAAAAAACAACTATGTATTTTCCCCCTTCAGGCCATCATCTAGCAACTCTTATCTAGGAATATAGCTATGTTTAATAAATACCTACAGGATAATGAAAAAGACGATGATGACAATGACAACAGCGAAGATTTACTGGGCATTTTAACTTGTAACAGGGCTGCCGAACACTTTATATTTCAGCTTGACAATCATTCTAAGAACGAGGTACTATTTTTAATCCCATTTTAAAGAAGAGGGAGAGAGGTGAGCGACGCTGGGAAGTGCCAAGGCTGGGATTCGAACAAACGCTGTCTGACTCGTAAGCTCTGAACCATCAATTGCAGTAAAAAAAATATTATAAAGCCTGGTGATTCAGAAAAGGTTTTGTCAGAATTTTAAAATAAACATTTAAATGCACTTATTTCAATATTGTAACTATGTAAGAAATATTTCATCTTAAAAAAGCACTTGACTTCAATATCATGAAACTATTAGTAGCCTAAAATATTTTACTAGACATTGTAACTTAGTTTTATATTGTGTGAAATTTTCTTTTTTACAAAAGAGCAATCCAAAACTTTTAAATTCAATCATTTTTATAACACAAATGATTTCTAAATAAAACAAAAAACAACCCAAAAGCAAAGCTCTAAATTCAGAAAAGGTAAAGAAATCAGAACCAAGTCATGACAGATTTTACTGAAATAATTCCAAAATTAGAACAGTATAACAAATATGTTCTTTAGTATTAATATTTTAGATTTTGGAACAATCCACTTGTTAGTGAAAATATAATGAAGTTTGCACAAAGATCCAAACTAAATATAGACTTATATTACTTGTTTGCTTAATGTCGTACTTAAAAAAAAAAAAAATCCTGCTGTAAGCATACCTTGGCAAAAAATACGGTGAGGTGAGTTTCACTGCCAACGATCCAAATAGGGAATTTTGGAGATTTCAAGTAAGAACCAACCTAGAACAAATGAAGCAAAATAAATAAACCAATGATGAATTTATATTGCCTGTTAGATATTTGCCTACGAATACTTGAAGCATAACTAAAGTGTCTAATTCATATTTAAATGGAATAATGTACTGTGCCGGAATACCTTACCCATAAAGGTCAAATGCTGAATATACAAATGAAGGTTATAAACACTAGCGAGGGTAAGCTTACGTTGTGCTTTTACATTAGAACAATAAAGATACAGAATTAACACAGCTAAGACATAATTAGTTTAGCCCCAAGAAATATACTCAGGGTTTTACTAAAGTTTTTATGGAATGAACACTTCTAGAACTTCAACCTGGTACTTCAAAGCCTAAAACTATAAATTTGATAATAATTACTTCACAAGGAAAATAATTATAAATCAACAAGTGTGTAGATTTACGAATAAATAGAGAAAAAGCCTTAAGAACATCGTGTCTTCAGACAACCTAGGGCAATATAATAATCTCTTTTGACACTTCATGGCAGAAAGTTAAAAGTTTTACAATATGAAATTTCTTTAAAATGTATAAAAATTTATATATCTAATCTCTAAAAACTATAATACCAAACATCTGAAAGTATCATTTTTGTGTGTGTGTAAGAAAAAGAAAGCTTAAAATTCAACAAACAAAAAACAGACTTGTGAAATGCAATCATGGTCACACTAGTCAACTCCACACTCTAACGAAGACAAAGATTTGGACTGAAAAACAAGTAAGTTCACTATTGAATTTGCTGACGTTTCTCTTCTCACAGACTCCCAAAGACAGGAGGCTCCCAGCGGCTACTCGTAGCAGTCAGGGTGGCTGCTCTTCTGTACTCAGCCAGTGGCCAGCAGCCTGACGTGCCGCCCGGGTGCCTGGGGTGTATTCTTGTTACTAGGAGGGTGTGGGAGATAGGAACTCTTCTGTATTCATGCACAGAAAAACTAGTATCCCTGTCCTATGACAAGGATGAGTGATGAGGGGTGAGTGGAGGTGCTACTGGTAATGGTCAAACCCAGAGAGAGGAAGGACGGCTGGGGACAACAGAGGGTAACAGCAAAAGGACAAAGAAAGAGGAAAAGCTCTGGTTCAGAGCAGAAGGCATCTCAGAGGCGTGCAGTGCGTCCTTCGACTTTACATAAGGAAACAAATACAGGATCCTTGTCGGGATGCACACAGCTGACTGGAATGAGCCGGAATTAAAACTCAGATCCTCTGACTGCTAAGGTGGTGGCTCTCCATTGCATCGTGCTGCCTCTTGTGAAAAGTTCAGATGTCTAATTTCTTTTTTTTGAAAGTGTGTGTGTATACTTCAACAAGGGAGAAGCGAAAAATTTGAATAAGATCGTATACAGTAGGATCGAAGGGTAAATAAATGCTGAACTCATGAAGGGTTTTATAATAATAAAAATAAATCAAGAGTGCATAAACAGTGCAACCACTTTGGAAAACAGTTTGATGGTTTCTCAAAAAGTTAAGGATGTAATTACCATATGGTCAAGCAATTTCATTCCTGAGAATATAGCCAGAAGAAATGAAAACCTGGTCACAAAAACTTATACATGAATGTTCACAGCAGTTTTATTCATAATAGCCAAAAAGTCGATATAACCTAAATATCCATCAACTGACAAACAGGCAAACAAAATTGATGTCTCAAACAGAATATTATTTGGTCATAAAAAGTGAAGTATTAATAAATAATAAAATATGGAGGAATACTAAAAACATTATGCTAGCAAAAAAAAGTTGGACAGCAGAGGCCACATACTGTGTGATTCCATTTGGACGAAATGTCCAGAACAGGCAAGACCGCAGAGACGGACAGCTGCCAGAGGCAAGCGACTGCTTAAAGGGCTCAAAGGATCTTTTTCGGGCGAGGAGAACATTCTGAAGTTAGCTGTGATGGTGCACAGCCTTGTGAATATACAAAAAACCATGGACCTGTACACTTTAAAACAGTGAATTTTATGGTGAGTGAGTGACATATCCATTTTTAAAAAGGGCATAGTCAAAAGCACTCAGTTACCTTCTCTTCGGACACTGCACGCTTGTACATATGGACATGGAGGAGAGGGAAATACTGTTTTGTTTGTATTAATGAACATATATGGTCAAAATGATATGAAAATGTTCATTTCATTTCTAAAGGGCGATTTTCTGCACTATCAAACAGGGAGATGCTCAGATTCATGAAACTGACACAAACACAAGGATTTCCTTAATGCCGTCTCCCTAAACCTCTGGAAAAAAGTGAATGTATGTGGGTGCTGAAAAGGATCCCTGCAGTGTATAAAGATGACGAGCACAGCGTCACAAAGTTCTTTAAAAGAAGATGCTCTCTTGACTTAGTCTGGAGGCCCTGGCTGGAGGCTGGTCGGTTCCTTCAACTGCAACTGCTGAGTTCAGACCCCAGTGACTTCCTGCTAGGGCTCCCGCGCTCCAGGCCACCGTGTACCATCCTGACCACCTGGAGCCCGGTGCCAGCCAGGGACACCCCTAGGCCCCTGAGCTCACCCAACTATTCAAATTAGCCAGTCCACAGGGAACTCATGAAACCTGGCTGACACCCTAACCTCCGTATATAAGGTGTCCCTTATTCTTGCAGCCTGCTGTTGCCTTGTCGCCAGGTGCAACCCCGTGTGTGGCCCTGACCAGTGGCTCTTTCTGGTTTGGAGCTGTAACTAACTAAGGCTTCTTCCTTTCGTCTGTCCGAATATCACTATGTTGTGTCCTGCCACCAAAGGAATCTTTAAATCTTATAAAATACCAGTTACTGCTAGAATATTAGAGCAGTATGTTAACCAATGAATATACAACAGCTGTTGACTTCCTGCTGCACGACTGCGGGAGAAACACACTCCTCTGTTCTACTTAACAGTTAAAGAAAAGCAAAAACACACAATTAGAAAGTTTATGACTATGGTGAACTGTCCACTTATTCACTCCACAAACATTTATTGCGTATCTGATATGTACCCAGAGAAACAATCTGCCTGCCCTCAAAGAGTCTGCATTTCATTAGGGATGATAACAGAAAAATGAACTCAAACATAACTAAACAAAAAAGATCATCGCAGAGTGATTATTTCTATGAAATAACAGTGAAAGGGTCAACGAGGGATGGTCCAAGAAAGGGTGTCTGAGCGCCGCTTGACGGCGGACCTGGTGGGGAGGGGCGTGTCCAGGCAGAAGCGACAGCAGGCATGAAGGCTGATGGGGTAGGAAGGGGCCTGGCGTGTTTACGACACGGACGGTGGCCAGGAGGCTGGAGCCGCGCCAGAGACAGCAGTGCCGCTCCGCAAGGACAGAGCGGATCATTAGGCCCTCGCAGGCCATGCAGGGAAAACTTCCAAGTCTATCATCTCCACACCCCAGCCTCCTGCAGAACACACACGCACTTTTTAAATACAGCGTTACTGAAACATCGCGGAAAAGTAAAAACTGTCTATATTTAAGGGACACAGTTTGATGTTTGGATATATGTATTTACTGTGTACAAACCACCACTATCAAGCTAATGAACACACCCATCACCTCTAGATAGTGAACACGTTTTTCGCATGTGCACACACACTCTTAGGAACTGTGAATGCTTGTAGGTGTGTGTGTCATGTGTCAGGAGAAGGGGGTGCAGCGCGATTCCTGTTTGCTGGCCTGCCTGAGAACGGCTTTGGCTGGGGCAGTGAAGTCAATGAAAGGAAAGAGCTCCTGCTGTTTACACTTATGATCACTGCTAGTGAACACGGGCAGGAGGAAACCTAGTCATTATCACACCCACATCACCTCTGCCGAGTGCTGTCACAGAAAAGGAGCACTGTCTGCTTAACCAAAAGGAAAAAAGAAAGAAAAGAAAAGAAAGAAATTAAAGGAAAAGAAAAGGAAGGAAGGAAGGAAGCAAGGAAGGAAGGAAGGAAAAGAAAAAGGAAGAAAGAAGGAAAGAGGAGGAAAGGGAGAGAGGGAAGGAGGAGGAGGCAAGATACCATCATTGTTACTAAAAATAACCAACACCCACAGAACCCCTGTCGTGGAACCACCATTCTAAAACGGAAAAGAAAATTAGGTTTTCTTTCTGTCTCCAAAATGAGGACATTTAAGTACAAATCATTAATGATTTAAATGCCATTTAAAACCACTTGGAATATCTGTTATTTCGGATTGTGCAGGAAAGCAGTGAAATATGTATCGATAAATGAGTTTCATGGTAGGTCCTAGACTCAGCACATATGTTAAAGAGCTTAATGCTGTAAAATGCTTTTTTTTGTTGTTGTTTTTTTTTACTGTGAAATCTTTTTAAAAGTGAATAGACAAGTTAGAATTTCAGGCATTTAAGCAGATTCTTTTTCTTTGCCCGATGAAGTATTACCAATTGTTTCAGTAAAGCATACTGTTAGCTGGTGAGGAAGAAATGGTATTCTTTTCCCTCAGTTTACTAAAAATACATTTATACTCAATAACAGATGACTCTTTTTTATAAATATTTCATACTGGGTTCGGCCCCCACCCTCAAAACTGAGCAAACCTCAAAAATAGGAAACGCGACATGATCAGTCGGCTTAACTATGCCCTAATGAAGGCCGGTCAGTTCCGGAAGGGAGCTGGGGCAGGATGCAGGGAATGTACAGAGTAAGGGTAGTATGTTGTCACTATGTTGTCACTACACTGTGTTGTCACTACACTATGTTGTCACTACACTGTGTTGTCACTACACTGTGTTGTCACAGGAGAAAAATGCCAACCGCAACAGTGGGCAAGTGCATAAAAACCATTCAAAGGACCTCAAAATCAACTTACCTTGCAGTATCTTAAAGCTTCCATTAGTGTCAAGAATCCCACAGCTGCTTGTTCGTGTATCCCGAGAAGTTCTGCAAAAAAAAAGGGCCAGCATTGCATCAGCATCCGTAAATCTGGAAAGGACTTATATGTCAGTATATACGTAGACGTGTGTATATATTCTTTACCAAAACTTCTACCCAAAACTATCCTTTAAAACCTAGCTCATGTTTAGTAAGAGTCCACATGAAGCCATCATTCTAGTACTGCTCATTACGAAAGAGCATTAGCTCAGGTTTGTGGTGGATAATAAGATACTTATGATGGACATGCAATGTCTTCGTGAAACTTTATATTCGGTGTTAACTTTTTAAATGGAGGCATTTTTTTTGCCCCTGAAACCCAGGCATTATTGGCAAAAAGAAAAGAAGAAAAAGATACTTAATCATATCCATGTAAAATAACTAACTTCAATTAACTTCGATTTTGAAAACCAAATGGATATGCTAATCAAAATCTGTAAAATTTATCACTGGGTAGCAGTGAACTCACTCACAAAGTACTTAAAGCATGAACAGTTGATGCCATCTTTCTCGCCTATAAATAAATTTTGCAGTGTGAAAATAAAGATGAACAGAACATGGTATGCACCTTACAAATGCTAACAGTTTATCAAGGGAGACAGAGGGAAAAAGTCTGTTCTCTGTTTACACGCACACCATCTTAGAGTGGTATCAGAACATCTGCTCGCTGTGTTAGGGACCACATACAGAACTGGCAACGTTTGAGATGAACCTTGAAGTATGTGTAGGAATTTTCCAGACCAAGAAGAGGGCAAGAAAAAAAATTCAAGGCAGAAAAAACAGCAGAGACATGAAACATCAATGTATTTAAAGGGTGAAGAAATCGTCAAAGCTTCCAGAAAGGTTTCTGAGCTGGGGAATCTGATAAATGGTGAGTAAAAGGAAGAATGAAGGAGGAGGTTCTGGAGCGGTATGATGAGAGAATGTGCGTTTGGTTTCACATAAGCTGGGACTGAGGCACCTTCTACGCAGAGATGGATATACAATGAGTAATAAGGCTCAGGAACGCAGGGAAGAGAGGTCAGGGCTGGATACAGAGTGCTGGGAACCACGAGCACAGAGAAGAGAGCTGATGGCACGGATGCGGATCAGAAAGCAGCAGCACAGAGAATGAAAAGACAAGGTCTTCACAGACAATGGCTTTCAGCTCGTGTACATGAAATAGAACTATAACAATAATTTGGGTCCATGCATATTTCTAAAAAGCATTGTTTTCTGGTTAAAAATTATGTCCACAAAAAGACCAGATATTATTGGATTCCATTTTTATAAAATGTCCAGAATAAGTAAATCTATAGACAATGTAGATTAGGACTGTAGGTTATATCCACTGTAAACATAATATATATATATAACTTTGCATCCTTTTTACCATCTGGTCATCTTTTGTCCTTTTTTTCCTATTAGGATATTATATTTTCTTATTAATATAATAATATCAACTCTTGGTCATTTGTGTTGTAAACATTTTTGTTACTAGGTATCCTTAAGTACAACTCCAGATGGTGTAAGCCAAAAACTGGTAGTTTAACCTTTTGGATTTGTAATTTCAAAATTAATACAAGGCACGTATACACATTGTGTGTATTCACTGGTTTCTTACAGGCACAGAGAAGGTACAGCAGTAGTTCTCAAACTGTGGTTTTTGGATTCTTAGGGGTCCACAAGACTCTGAGAGACTACACAAATTAAAATGATTTTCATAAAAAGTCATTAATTGAGTCTTATCTCAGGAGTGTAGAGTGAAATTTTTAAGAGGCTAAATAATATATTCCAACAGACTGAATCTATAAACACATATGAAAGTCCAGCTGACTACTAATAACCTACACACTAAAGGTATTTAAAATATTTAAAACAAAGTCACTCTTCTTACTAAGTTTTTGTTTTCTTTTGGAAAAAAGTTCCTTTTTATTAAAATATTTACATTAACAAGTATTGGGTGTATTATCCTAAATTAATTCATCTTTTAAAAAATCTGTCTTAATTTCCATCAAGAAAACACTGGTCATTTGCTTATACCAGATGTAAGTGAAAGCTCTTTAAGATGCTCGATAATTTTTAAGAGTAAAAGGTATGAGAATAACTAGATTATAGCATACAAGGAAAAAGGGTTGTGTGTGTGTGTGTGTGTGTGAGTGAAAAGCCCACACAGGTAGAAATGGCACTCCATAGCCTTGCAAATTTCCCCTTCTTTCCTTCTGAAATGTAATTAAACAGTACTAAAAAGAATACATGCTGGAAACATTTTCTCACTTTACTTTCTAAAAGCAGTTACCACCACCTAGTGTTGCAATTAGAATACTACATCAGCTTTTTCCTTGGAATTTTAAAGGAATGTCTAGAAGAGTATATTTATGACGATATCATCTGACTAGATACAGTAAACTTGCTGCTCATAATTCTTGGGTAAGCAATTATTCATATGAGATCAGTAATCACATGTTTAAGTATGTAGTTTGGATGATATATTTTAAAAATGTGAGTCCTATTTCCTTAAACAGTACATACTTCGAATCTTTATCTCCTTTTGACAACAAAAGTACATCATTAAGAATATTACTGTACAGTTGTAATAAGAGTGAGGAGATAATATTCTCACATATTACAACTTATAGAGTTTACCTATAGAAGACTTTTCTCAATAAGTCTCAAAGAAGTTTCACATTTGCAGAAAATTCTAATAACTATGTCACTATATTTTGAAATTTTCTAACTTCATTTTCTTAGGCTAGTACTTAGGATTAATCATGCTTGGTTTCTATCAACACTTGTTTGCTTCACTCAATGAGACCACACAGACAGACACACACACACACACACACACACACACACACACAGAGTCAGTTTCATATTCCTGAATTCGCCTTTTTATATTCTTCCCCACTCTCAACTCTCACTTCTCACCCCTGTCACAGGGTGTCTACAGAATTTCCTCTTTGGTCTTTCAAATTTGATGCAGACTTGGAATCAGAGAGCTTCACTCAATGCATTTAACAAACACATCCTGACCATCAAGGATTGAAAAAAACAATGTTAAGCACAATGCAGGAATATGAAGGTGAAAAAAAGACCCTCTTTGCAAACCATGTATCTGATAAGGGGTTACTATCCAAACTATTTAAGGAACTCTTACAACTCATTGCTAACAAACAACCCAATTAAAAACTGGGTAAAGAATGAAGACATTTCCACAAATAATTTTCTCCACAGAAAAGGCCAACAGTATACGAAAAGAGGATCAACATCACTAATCATCAGAGATGCAAATCAAAACCACAATGAGATGTCACCTCACACCTGTTAGGATAGACATTATCCAAAAAAATAGAAGGTAAGTGTTGGCACGGATGCAGAAACTGAAACCCTTGTGCACTGTTGGTGGGACGTAAAACGGTGCAGCTGCCACAGAAGAGAGTATGAAGGGTCCTCAACAAAGTAAAAATATAATTACCATGTGATCCGGTAATTCCACTTGGGTATTTAATCCAAAAGAATTGAAATCAGGATCTCAAAGAGCTATCTGCACTCCCATACTCACTGCAGCACTATTCACAGCAGCCAAGATGTCAAAACAACCTAAATGTCCAGTAATGAATGAATGGGTTAAGAAATTGTGGTACACAAGTGATGGAATATTATTCTGGCTTAAAAAAGAAGGAGATCCTGTAGTATACAGCAACACAGATGAACCTTGAGGACATTATGCTAAGGGAAATATGCCAGTCACAGAAGGAGAAATACTCGATTCCACTTCTGTGAAGTATCTGAAATAAACTCATTGTAGCAGAGTGGAGTGGTGGTTGCCAGGAGCTGGGAGGAGAAAATGGGGAGTTGCTATTCAATAGATACAAAGTTCCAGTTATTAGAGAGATTAGCTACACTTCTTCTTATATATAGTTATACTGTATCTTAACTTAAAAATCCATTACCATGGTAGATCTCATGTTGAGTATTCTTACTACAATTAAAAATCCTGCCCCCCCATAAAAACAATAGGTTACAATGTAGAATGTGGTGCTCAGAGATAAGAAATATCCCTTTTAGCTGTGAGAATCAGGAAGTTCTCCTTGGAAGGGACAGTGTATGACATGGGCACTAATGGACTGGACAGATGGAGGGGTATAGGTCTTTAGACTCAAGGAATAGAATGAACAAAGAAATAAAAGTGGCATAATTTTGTTTAAGCAGAGGTACATGATGACTGAAAAATTGAGCTGGGATGTAATTATGTAGGGTCCTTGAGTAATGAAAGAATCTGTAGTTTAAAAAAATGAAAAATATTTTAAAATAATATTGAAATAGCTAAAATAAAAAGCAATAAAATACTAAGAAAGGCTTGGTTATCTCACTTATACATAAAGGTACAAGCAGTCTGAGCCTTGACTTTTATAAGATCTATTTCTGAAAGTGAGGAGCTTCTTAAACCCACTTAATGATTGGCTGATGATTCCTAAGAAGTCAGGTTGCTAGAGAGTAGGCATCTATCAACGGTTGCCAGATTTAGCAAGTAAAAGCACAAAACACCCAGTTAAACTGAAATTTCAGATAACAAGATATTTTCAGTATTTAGGTATACTCCAAACACTATAAGGAATATATTTATATTCAAAATTATTCAGTTTATCTGAATTCAAATTTAACTGGGAGTACTGTATATTTTATCTGGCAACTTAGTTCTAGCTAATTACATGTATTTTTCCTAGTAATAACATTTGAGAAAATAAGCGCTTTTAATCTTCTCCCACATAAATTCTGATAAACCAAATACTTTTCTGGGTTTCTGATTTATAAGAGGTGACAATTTCAATCATAGAAAATAAAAACAATCATCAAACGATCACATAAAATGACGCCTGTGTAACACAAAAACAGAGAGTGAGTATACAAATACTGAGAGATTATTTTAAGACAGGAAAAGAGACCATGGGGAAAGTGATCTATAGAAAAAAAAAAATCAAAGAAGAGCTCAGCTTAAAATTCATGGGGTAGTACAAAATGAAGGTAGACAGAGCCTAGGCCAGGAGCGTGGATTTCAAGTACATGGGAAAGCTAGCCAGAGAATGGCTTTAAGAGAACATCACGATCTGACTTAGTTTTAAAAATATGATGGCAGCTACTGTGGAGGACTGAGAGGGGTGGGCAAGAAGGAAAGCAGGCAATTAGTTCCACTGTGGTTTTATTTATAGTTTATCACAGAAGCAACAGATAGTGGTTCTAACAGTTAAAGCAGAAAAAAGCACATGGTTTCAGGAACTATTTCATTATATGATCAAAAATATATAATTTCATTAAAAGACAAAAAAAGTAATCTAGATGTAAAGACTTCATATTGGAAAGATGTCACTTCTTTAAAACAATCTATAAATTTAATGTAACCTCGATCGAAATCTTAACAGATTTCTTACAACTGAAATGTAAAAAGCTGAAAAACAGTTCAGCTGAAATAGATAATGTAGAAATGACAATTTTGAAAAAGTACAGTTTAGGAAACGTGCTAATAAATATCAAAGTATATTATAAAACTATACAGCAATGTTGTTTTGACATAAGAACTCACAAAGAGATTAGTGGAACAGAAGAGTCCAAAAAATGACTCACAATTGGTAAAATTTATTTGATAAAGTAGATGCTTCATATCTGTGAACATCTGACTGGAGTTAGGATATTATGTAATTCTTTGAGAAAAAGTAATAAAGAGCTATACATCAAAAGATGCCACTAGGAAAGAGAATAGAATGAGGGAAAAATATCTGCCACACAGAGTTAACAAATAAAGAACTCAGAGAATTTATAAAGACCTCCTAAAAACTGAGACAAAAAAAAAAAATAATACCTGGCAGGAAAAAGCCAGAATGATAGAAAGAAGCCATTTCCAGAAGAAAAAATACTAAAAGGTGACACACACACATGACGATCGCGCAGGCTCACCAGGATTCAGAGAAATGTGAATTAAAACAGGCTGCCATGTGTCCAAAATTTGACTGGCAAAATATTAAAGCCGGATAGTTCTAAGAGCTGGCTGGAATGCAGAAAAACAAAACTCTCCTAGACTGCTGGAAGGATAAGTTTATACTTTTCCAGTTGGCAAATTTTAGAAGGTAATATGGCATTATCTATCAGGGCTTATCAGGTGTTCCTCTGAAGCTTAAACACAGTTACCACGTGACTCGGGATATTTCCACTCCGAAGTAGATACCAAAGAAAAATGAAAACAAATATCCTCACAAAAATGTGTTCATAAATGTTCCTAACCACATTACTCATGATGGCCAGCTGGAGAGCAGCGAAATGGCCGTCAATTCATGAATAAGTAAGATGTGGTTTACACCATACAATGGAATATTCATCAATAAAAAGAGTGAAGTGTTGGTACACGCTAGCACTTGGATGAACCTTGAAAACATCATGCTAAGTGAAAGGAGCCAGTCACAGGAGACCAGATATTGTATGATTCTATTCATAAGAAAAGTCCAGAATATGCAAATCGATAGAGACAAAAAGTAGATTAACGGTTGCTAGGGGATGAGGGGAAGAAAAAATGGGGAGCGACCGCTAACTGGGCACAGACTCTTGGTCCTAGCGATTAAGGGAGAACACAAGAAATACAAAGTAATTATTTCAAAGTCATCGCTTGCTTTTGATGTTTAAACTATTTCATAAACAAATCCACAGCAAGACAAAAGCTTTGAAAGCTAATATTTCAAGAAACAGAGAAATATGAGTTTGTTCATATCAAGAACCAAAACCTGGATAATGGACTACTATCTATAAAGTTAGTACACAGCAAGAAAAAAAGCCTATGGGAGACTGGGTATGGAAAAGCCCAAGAAGAGAGAAAGAATGTTCTGGTTCTGGAAGCAGAGGAGGCCCGGGAGCCTCTGCAGTGCGTGTAGAAAGAAGGACCGTGATAACTGGTACCAGGGCGGAGCAATGCACAGAAAGTCCAGGTGGAAAGAACCACGAGCCGTAGCACACAGGAACAGCGGGGACAGAGGCCGAGTGGCTGAGACGCCTCTACCAAAGTCCAGCAGGAACCAGATATCCCTGCCCTAATCATCTCAGGTGATATGACACCTCATGGCCCAGAAAGCATGGGAGGAAGGACAAAGAGGAGGTGTGCAGAAGCCATCCGGGTGAGTGCGGGGAGAACCTTGCATATAACTCAGGAGACACTGACAACTGTAACTGGCAGGACGAAATGCCTTCAGCCATCAGTGAGAATGAAGGCTCAGGAAGAGGACAGGCTCAATTATAGAAAATCGAGCAAGATAACCTGTGTAGTTTTTTTGTTTAAATTTTGACCTTTACCAGAAACTAGTAAAAATAGGCTCTCATTCTAAGCCCATCAAGAAGTGAATGATTTCCATATATTATCGAACACAAGGAGGAAGGGTAGTTCTCAGACTTCATAAACAGTGAAATGAAAGGCTGGATCACGGTGAAGTGCTTTTTAATTCTGAAATTATAAAACTTTAAACTGATTTCCTCCCTTAGAGTTCTATTCTTTTATGTTTTTGTTAATTAGCTATATATTTCTAAAATTTGAGAAAAATTCAAATTTAAGATCGAGACTCACTTATTAAAATCAGAGCAAAATTCAGTAGCTATTATTTTCTCAATCATATTTCTGTCGTTTGGTGACAGTTTTATCTAACCATAGAAAAAATAAACGTCTTTGTGAACTAGAGGGACTATGGCTTCTTGTCCTACACTACATACTTCAGTAGGCGGTATACACGAGTTATTCACTATAAGTTGAATGAGTAAAGACATGTATTTAGACTGACTCTTTAATAGGCTGAAGGGCATTGTACTCAGAGCTATCCATCAGCTCTCCTTCGCCGGGCGAAGTGGCCAAAGCTGTTTCACTTTGATGTCCCTGGCAACATATGCAGCTATATGGAAGAAGCAATAAGGACCAGAAATGGAGGTAGTGGTGAAGGTGTGACGGTTTAAAGTTCTCCGATGACGCTAAACTTGTCCAGCATCTTGGAAAGAAATTACGCACATTAAAGTAATACAGGAAAAACCACTAGACTCTGAAAGCAAGTATTTCAAATCACTATACTTACAATTCTCAATTTTAAACTAAATGCAATAGTTCTCCAGACTTACAGATACACTGCATAAATATGTAATAAGTTTATAAATGAAGAGATCTGTATTTTACTTTTTCTAAAGAAGACAGTTCTCTAATCTCAATTTTATACTAGAGAAAACTAAAGGCTTAAGAAGTTAAGTAACTGGGGATTTGGGCCCACGTTTGTCTCCAAAGTCCATGCTCTTCATGAAATAGTGCACTGAAAACTGTGAAGGATTCTTCTATTGTACAATACTTATCTTATCTCTAGGCAATGCAGAACCATTAAAAACAATACTTACCTCTAAGCAATGCAGAGCCATTAAAAACAGATAATCTACTGTAGTCTAGCGAAATATTAATCACAAATATACTTACTCATTCCTGAGCATTCTCTATCACCATCCCACACGTTAGAAACAGCATGTCCCGTCAACAGGAGGTTAATTAAACTTTGGCTGTTAATAAAAATTAGAAAGTAGTTAAAATATGAAAAACTAACTTTAAAATAAAATGAGCCCTATCGTACGGCATAAAGTAATGACTTTTACGTTCAATTATGCTGTTTAAGAAGCAAAGTTAGGAAAAACCTTACCACTTTATTTTATACACTCAACTGAATGACAGTCTTGCTAAATGTATTGCTAAATGAATCACCGCACGGTATTTATTGTCATATATTCACATCAATTTAACAACTTTATCCAAGTACTGTATTTAAATTTAAAAAATGATACTGAGAATGATAATATTTATAATCTTTAAAAACACATATTGTTATTTTGTATTTGAGAGAACATATGTGAATTTTAACTTCTGAGGCAGAAAGTCCTAAAGAGAAGTACCTATTTTTTAGAATTAACAATTACTGTTTTATTGATTTTAATAGAAATAGCTACACAAACACTTAAGAGGGTGAGTAGCCTCAGAAAAATAAGAAAAAATTTTTTTCTCCCAAGCAGAAAGCACTTATAAATAGGTAAGAATATACTTATTTCTAAGTCAAAATGAATAAATTTCATCCATTAAGAAATTTCATAAATGAAACATCAAGCAGAAGTTGTTACAATACCCCTGGTGATGTTTTAAAACAAAATATTTGCTACAAAAATGCAAGGCAGACATGAACCTAAAGTGGCAATCAACATTTCACACTTAAGGCAGGCAGCGCACAGGCACAAGGCCGCTTAAATTCACACTTCATGCTGTCAATGCTGACAAGCAAATTCATTGGACTTGGTATTATTTTATTCTAAGTCCTTTAAATTAAGTCCATACGAAGAGATAATAGGTTTAGTTAATTACCTGCCATGCCCATACACAGGGTCTATCAAAGGTTCAGTTGAATCTTCAATTTCATTTTTTATGTTTTCGATGCCCTAAAGAAACCAAAAAATGTCTTATTTTACAATATGAAAATGAATTACAGTAGTTTAAACACTGACAAGTTCATTCTATAAATTAATAAAGCACAATTATTTAAGTAATTTTTCTCCCAAAGAATTACCCGATTTGAATTAGGGGTACATTTGAGATGACAATGCAAAGAAGTAGTTTCTCCCAGAATATTCTTTTATTTTCTTTTGTGGGCTCTATATAAAGAATACAGGTAATAGATCTAATGTTGGTGAAAGGGGAAGAGAGAGTGTTTAAGTTTCAAGAGGAGGAAGGAGAAAATTATTTAATCTAAAAGTTGATATTAATTTAATTTTAGGCTAAATTAAATTCAAAACTAACATACCTGCTACGACATCTGATATATTTTCTTAGGTAATTTAAAAAGTTTATTTGTACTAAATACATGCATATACATGAGTGCTGATAGATATAAATTTAAATACACAGTAAAATTAAATAGGTTATAGTGATATATAAGAAAATAGATTATATGCTTTTGATTATATGTTCTCATAAATATGGGTAATTCAAATGTGTACTGACAAAAAAATAAACTCGGAGGGAAGGAAGCTTATTTTTTTTGAAAACCAACTTTCTGATTGATATTTTTAATCTCTGGAAAGGGCACCCAAATGACAAAAGGTCTAGATACCAGATAACTGAAGAAGACTGAGGCGTTTTAACTTTATCAACTTCAAAACGACAAAAGATAACCTGCCATTCACTGCGCTGCTCATCTAACTAACCACTGGGTCTACCAGATTACAGGCCATTTCTAAGGATAAAAGACTATTAAACAATGATCAAAATAGTCAATGATTGTGTAAATACATGTAGGAGGATACAAGTGTAAGATCCTGCACTTGCCTTCCTTGTAAACAACAATACAAAGCAGGCTATAATAAAGGCAAAATGAATAATATAAACAAGCGACATAACCAGTGGGGAGGGAGGGGTAATCAATTCAAAGACCAGCTCAAGAAGAACTAGACATGATGGTTGACTGGCTGTAAAGGACAAGAGAAAGAGGAAGTATCTTAAGTCTCAAGCATAGAAAACGTGCAGACTGATGAAGAGTCAAGATGAACTCACGAGAAACCAGTCATCTTGGATCCCTCCACCACTGGTATTCAGCACTTCAAACCAACCACCAAGCACTTCTGGTTCTTTCTCTTAAACATCCTCCTGAATGTTTTTAAATTGCTAAATCTAAAACATGCATCTAAATGAGCTCCCTTTATTTTCCATTTGCACGGGCACTGCTCTAGCTTAGGTTCACCTGTTTCAATGATCGCTTTTCTAGTTTTCCAAACTCTAGACTTATCCTTCACATACCAACTCCCTCCAGTACAATGCTTATGTCAACTTAAGGAATCTTTTATTAACAAGATCTTGTTGCTTCTTTTTGAAAATGCTGTTTTGTTCTAATTTTGGCCACATGAAATCTGAAGTATTTTTGCATAATATACAAGGACAGACCTTCACATTCTAAACCTTGTTTATATAATTGCCCCGTCTCATCTTCCACAGTTGCCTTTCTGGAGCATTACGCTGCAGTAATACAGAGCTACTTATGCTTCCCCAGACATGTGTTATACCCTCAACTGATCATACGTTTATACTTCCTATTCTCACAACTTTGCTGTCTAGAAAACTTTTCCTCATCTATCGAATGATCCCTACTATATAAAGTCTGCCCTTGCATCTGTGAAATAAACTTAGGCTTACCTTTACTATTTGTGCATGCAACACACACACACACACACACACACACACACACACACACACACACACAAAACACTGCCAAAATGGAAGTAATAATTTTTTTTCATTTTTTTTACAACACTGAAGAGAAACCATGAAAAAAAAATTGTATCCCACATTATAAATCCAGCGCCTAGCACTGAGTCAATGCTTAATAAACATTTATCAAATGAAAGAAGTTTGATTTTAGACATGTTACAGAAGGAGAACTTAGTACAATGATTTATCAGATAAGTTAAAAAACGGAGTGGGGATTAGGACAGCTTTTTGAAGCCATTAAAGGGTCAGTTGCAAGACACTGCTAAGAACAAAGAAAATAAAATTTAGAAGACTCTGAGTGTGTTTCATTAATTAGAACATTGTTGATAATCTCTGCAGTCCATAAGATCAGGGGTGAAAGTTTGAAAGTGGTTAAGTAACAAGTGAGTGGTGAAGGAGAGAATCATCATCAGCTTAAGAGATTTTTATTGAGATTTAGAAATGGCATTAAGAATAATTTTTATCCTAACAGAAAAAATATACTAAACTCAAACTAATAAAAACCAGAAGAATCTTAAACAAACCTTTGTCAGTAACACAGAATACAGAAAGAGCAATACTCCAAATTTGCTTCCCCACACTGAATACTGGTCCAAGACAGCATCTTTTAATTCTGACAAACTTCTGAACGATCTTTTTCTGGGGGTGTGGTAGCGGGGTGGGGAGAAAGAATTAAGTATTAGTACCATTGTGAGATTTACTACATCCATAAGTAGGAAAATTCTTAAATTGTCTTATACACTAAAATGTATACAACAAACAGGAGGTTTTTCTACGTGTCTCAAATTGTCAAATACAAATTTAGTCATTAAAAGCAAAAGTTATTGCTGACGACTATCCCTATATATAATATCTCCTATTAAGACAGAATACCCATTTGGTAAGGAGCCTCTTCATCGCTTAGGTGAACTATCTGGCACTGATAAATTCTTCAATGATTATTCAGTTATTTAAGGAATGAAGTGGCCCTGGCTCTCTTCTGAGATGTTTCTAAGAACAAAAGCCAGAAAATTTTTAAAGCCTGAAAATTATTTAACAAATATCTGAATACCAGAAATTATACATTGGTGGCTTCTTTTAAGGAAATTGATGTTATATTGCAAATTAAGTGCCACCTATAGTTCCAGCAACATAGACATCCTTACCTTTTATTCTGTAATATAAAATTTAAATGCTCTAGTGAAAATATGACATTTTTAATAAAAATTATAAGCATTTTTGGCAAACGATGAAAAATAATTCAAATATTTATCCTAGAAATCTTTATACTCCCTCAAGACAGAAAAACAGTAAGCTAAAATATTTTTTTATTGTAATGATAAAAAACTTTTAATGTTATAAAAAGTGTACTTTGATAATTTAGTAATCTAAATAACTTATGTATACATTTACAAATTATTTTTTAAATGTGAAAATAAATTAATCCTCAAGCATATAAATCTAAGTGCCTTTCCATAGTATGAACAAACTTAAAATGGCAATGTGTTCACAAGGTAAGTATTTTAAATGTTCCAATGTTACTTACTGAATTAATGCATGAAATCGCTCAAAGCCAAGCTCTTCGACAGCCAAGGCAGCTATACATAAAAGACACTTTTCAGCACTACACATGGCAAATAAATGACACAAAATACACACAGCAGGCTGTAAATACTTTCAAGCAATCTAAATTTTCCCTCTTTCCTTACTCCCTTAAAATTCTCAGTTTATTTTCAACTTCATTATAACGTATTTATATTTCAACCATCTAGTTACCATGTTTTAACTAAAATGGATATAATACTGAGAATGTAGAAGGGTAATTAATAAATACTTCTTTTCAATTCAGTTATGCTAGAGTACTTCATGAAATATGAGAAGTTACTGGCAATCACAGTGCTTCACACATCAATGTAATGTGTCCTGCACTTTTAAATAATCTCTCAATCCATAAAGCCAAATGAAATCATCGTAGCTAATCTCCCACCTTTAACATATAAAATGTTTAGATCTGATGCTTAATTATTAAACAGAGGTGTATAAAAAGGCAGAGCACTTTGAAACTACACAGGTTCAACAACAGCTTTAAGTTTGTTTCCTCGTTAATTTGCACAACTGTTGAGAAGTTTTCAGTAACTTATTTAGACTATTTGCTAATACAGTATTATACATTTTTTAAAATCAAAGAAAATTTCTTTAAAAAGCATTTAAATCAGAGGAAGCATTTATTTAGCACTTTTCTAAGTGCCAGGCCCCTTTCCAAATGCTCTATGAGACTTACATCATTTAATCCTCCTAACAACCCTCCTTCGCTCACTTTACAGAAGAGGAAACCAGAGAAGAATGCTCTCACGTGCACATGGCAATAAACAGCAGAGCTGAGATTTTCATCCAGAGAGTCTTGGCTCCCCAAAGAGAAAGTCTTCAAAAATATCATACATGAATCAACACACCTACTCTAATTTATCACAATTTCATTTATTTATAAAGCACATCTTAGTACTTTCAAATACTAATTCTCACTAGAGAATTAAAGAAATTGATTCAGTATGAATTCAAAATTCAAAAATTTTGATGGACAGTTTCAAAGGTCACATTATGCTAGCCTTTGAAAGTCTAGTTTTAATTTTCATATGTTTCAAGTTACTTTTAAAAATCTTTAGAAGTCCAACGGTTTAAATAATCATTTGATCTGTATGGGAAACAAACTGAAATTGAACCTGAGTATTCACTACTGCAAACAAGTGTGCATTACCAAAAGCCAAAAACTGTACACACCACACAAGCCAATGAAAGTAATGTTCGTAAGGAATGTATTACTGACAATGGGGAAAATACTTCACATTTAAAATTTCAGGATAAAATGAAAATTCTTCCTATCCTTTTCCAAATTGTACTAATTATTCTGTGCTTGATAATCTAAGTAATGTTACGGGCATACACTACGAAAGTTGACATAGAGATAGTAATTTGGAGAAAAGAGGCAAGCAAAATAAAAAGCTCAGCAGGCAAGATGGTAGAAAAATATAAAACACAAGAAAAAGAACATAGCTGGGAATAGAGGAAAGAACAGGTAAAATAGATTGTTACGTGGATTAAAAATTTTAATATAAGTTCATTTCATTTGTCAACATCTAAGGTAAATTCTCAAATTTTCAGTTAACAAAACTTCAAATTTATACGACATTGAAAATAAATTTAAAATATGGTTTTATTCATGTCCACTTTTATAATGAGGCAAAGTAAATAGGAAAATACTGAAACATGGTTTTTGGAGGGGAAGTCAATATACTATGCCCACCTATATTAGTTACTGAAGGGCCAAAATTAACCTATTACAGGCCATTGAACCTACCACTGCAGAATGTAGCCCACAGTCCACTGTAAGCACACAGTACATACTAAGATACTATTGAAAAATGTTACAAAAAAGATCTTACTATTTGCTTACATTTTAACATAGATACTGGCTTTAAGCACAACCTTTAAAAGAATTTTTAATGAGTTCAACTATTCCTGTCAAAATGGTAATATCCTTGATGAAACTATTAAACATGCTTTCATGCAACCCAGTAAAACCTGGCAAATAATTTAAAACCAATCTTAATGACATTTTTTATTATCATCCTTGTGAATATTTTCCACTTATTTTCAAGTATATTGTGAATTCTAAAAATGTGAAAAAATTTTTGAAAGGTTATATTTGAAAAGTCTGAAAAATAAATGTCATTGAACTGTTTAAATTTTAAAATTATCCCTTGTGAAAGTACTATTAAAATTTGCCACTGTAACTGAGGAGGTAGGAGAGAAAACGCTGACATCACACACATTTTAGCTCAAGGAAGCAACAGTGCCTCACTGATAGCCCTATAGGAAAAGCAAGACGTATATCGCAAGCAATCAAAATATACTTTCTAGAAATCAGTTGTCTAATTTCTCTAAAAACAATTTCCACAGAGATGATAGTTAATGGAACACATTATATGTAGAATAAGTCACTTATTAAAAATAAGCACTGGTCAATTATCCCTGACTAGCAAAATAACTCCTAAAAAGAAAAACAGAAAAGCTTATGTATTTATCTAGCTTCTGTATACCAGAAGTCTCCATTTTATTAGTTCATTCTGGCAGTTTTTAGGTCAATTACATAAGAATTTTCAAAGGCTAAAGATCACAGAATATATGATTTTTATGAATGAGAATAGATATTTATTTTAAAGAAAAATTTTCAAAATATGAAAAACTTAAATGATAGCCAAATTAAATCTCATAATTAAACTACCTTAAAATAATTCATATTTAGCAACTATGTCCAAAAAGTTTGAGAAAAATTAAATGTAATGAAAAAACTGTCCCCATCTTTGCTCTAGGAAGCAAATAAAGATATTTAAGAAATTTTCTAATGTCAAAAAAAATTCCTTTTTTCCCCAGTACCTAAGAAAACCTTAAGGCATTTGAAACTAAAGTATATGAAAATATGTTCTTTAAACTTTCTAAATAAGAGTTTCAAAGCTTAGAAGAGTCATGAAGCAGAAGTAGAACTTTTTAAAAAGTTTAAAAATATATTTTCTTCTTTTATTTTCCAAAAATAAAAGCAAAAATAAACAAATAAACAAAAATAAAAATAATATCCTATAGCAATTAAAATAATCAAACAGGAAATGAAAAATACTCAGGCTCATCAATTAAGTTTAGGCTAAAGGAGAGAACGTGTTATGAAAATTTTAAAATCTTTTTTCTCTCAAATTTTCCAGAGCTTTCATTAGAACAAAGGTATAACAGATTACTTCGGGAAATAAAAAGGTATCTTACAAGAATGCTCCACTTGGCAGCTGGACTGTGCAGGGCTCCCGGAAATGCCAGCCGTTTCCTCGGTCGTCTTTCCTCTCAGCCATGACACCAGGCAGTACGATCCAGAGTTGTCCCCACAGGCACTTTCTAAAATGTCACACAAGGTGTGACACAGGAGTTCCTTCCGATCTTCCTCTAAAAATAACCGAAGCAGAAGTTATCATAGTTTTCTTTGGGGAAAAAAAAAAAATAAATCCTGCCATGAATAACACTATTAAGGATATGTTCATTTAATGATGAAATCAAACATTTTAAGTGAAGGGAAAAATCCACAGACAACTCATCTTAGATTATAGTTCAGAAAACAATATGCTTGAGGGTTAAAATGTCAGCACTGTATTTCCACTAATAGGAAAAAGTATCCTAAAAAGCACAGAATTAAACCTTAGGAGACAGGACATGCTCCGTGCAGTAACCTGGCACCTTCTCAGCTGCAAAAAAGGAGCAACGTGAGCCATGAGGTTTCCTTTACTGCAGAAGCAGGCGCACTGTGAGGGCCTGCTGAAACCTCTATTTTTTTTCTCATTTCTGAATCAGTCTAATGTCTTTGATCGCCCTGTCCCGCCGGGGTAAGGATGATGAGATACTGCGCTGTCAGCACAGACTGTACCACAGTCCATTATGTTAGCAGGGGCCATCGTGGTTCTGTTGCGTAATTCAGAAGCTACTCATACTGGACTGCAGTGATCTGAGCTATATAGATTTTTATAGAAAATAGCATAAATGTTCCATTTCTTTCTGAACCTTAGCCATCCACCCTTTTTCAAGCAGTATTACTCTCCAAAAGTGGTACTGCATTCTGAAACTTTCAAACAAAGGGGATGAGATGTATTATATAGCCTATGTAAAATTTTATGCTATAGGGAGGTTTCTATCCTTAATAGATTAAAGGTTCTTTAAAGGTACAGACTGTGCCATTCACTTTAAAAGCACCACAGTATTTATGACATCTGTGACACTATATAAATTTTTTATCAATGTGAATGTTTCTGTGCAAGAAAGATTATAAACTGTATTAATAAAACATTCATGTTCATAGTATCTCTTGAGTATTTCTTCTCTACTAAAATCTGTTTTGTATTTCAATTATCAATTAATAAAAAATACAGGACAGGGACACTTTAACTTTCATGTTAAAAAATCACTAGTAGATTCTATGTACATGGTTTGGAATGGAAGCTTTTTTGTCCTTATATACAAAACTGGGATTATAATCTATCCTACCTCCTTCCAGAAGTTATTGTGAGGTACACATGAAATTGTGTAAGCAAAAGAATGATCTCTGTAAACCATCAAGCGGAATGCAAATGTTTGTTATCATCAGGTAGTACCACTCAGCTCTCTGACCAAATCATACTGCAGACCTTTGGCGGCTTCATTTGCAGTTTAATTCAGAATTATCTGCAATATTACTTGCAATATCTTTGAGTTCTTGCTCAAAGCTAATTAAGACAAACGAACATACTTAAATGACTATACCTTATAGTAAGCTATAATTTAACAGCTTACAGAAATACACTCTGTTTTAACAAGAGGGCAAAGGTTTTTCCCTTAGTTATATTATCCTGTCTTAGACCTCCTAGAAAAGCCAAATTTTGAAATATGCATTTAAAAATTTGGAGTCACTTTTCATGAAATCCTGTGAAATAGTAAAAGAAATTTACCTCACCAAAAATATCTCATCGGCAGTTTATTTTTTAAGATAATTTCGACTAAACTATTGCAAGGAATGCTGCACGGATCATTTGTGAAACAGAGGAGGAAGTAACAGTTTCTAAAAGATAGCTATCATACCTGGGCAATCCCTCCAGGAAGACTTCTCAGAAGAAAACAGGAGCTTCTTCAAAAGAAATGCCTTTATACAATTAAAACGATAATTATCAGCATGCATCATAAACATCTTTTTTCCTCTCAATTTATTTTCATTATGGTGACATTGGGTAATGAAATCCAGTAAGTTTCAGGTATACAATTCAACAATATATACCTTATATTGTTAAACATATATTATTCTTTTATTTTAAAAAGGAAGAAAGCTAATTTGTAATTTTTGAAATTTTTTGAATAGAGCTATAAAAATTTCAATTTGTTCCTTTTCACGTTCAACAGTCACTGAGCATAATTATTTATTTGGAATATACTACTATAAACTTAATTCTAGATCCATAAAATTCTTCTTTCATAATACTTATTTTTCTGGTAACTAGAAGAAATGACTCAAAAAAGACATAACTGGAAAATGTAAAAATGTAAAGTGAAGGCTCTATGGAACGGGAGAAAACCTGAATGTCTCAATTCCTCCAGGGAAAAGAAATCTAAAAACTGGTTTTGCTCCATTAGCTCTGATCTGTGATACAGTAACACTGCCAGGGTCATCACGTTGTTAAACAAACTGATTTCTAACCTTTCCTTAAGTGTCAACTGTGTTACAATATGATCACCAGAAAGTGGCTCAGTGTAATAGTGTTTCCTTCTTAAAGTGTGTTTGCAATCTAGTCACCTGACTTGTTTATCTAAAATGCATATTCTTTTGCTTCCTTTATTGTATCTGAATCTTTAGGGGGTAGATTTAAGAAAAAGAGGTTACTGTGGTGATTCTTACTGTGTTTGAAAGCAGTAGTGTACGCATGAAGGACTGAATCTTGGTTCTATTATTTTACTAACTAAAAATAATAATCGCACAAGCTTTAAAAGGTTGCAGTGAGGATTATGTGAGGTAATCTAAGCAATGCACTTAGCACAGTACCTGCCACTTAACAGGCGATCTTTTCAAAGAATTTTAACAAGAAACTAAGTAATATTCTATAATATTCTTATAGAAATAAAATCTACTAATGGCACGGTGAAGTGCTTCCAATTTTCCTCCAAATGAAAATGACCATAAAAAATGAGTAGTATGACAACATTATAAAATTTGGAAAAGTGAAGCGGCATACCGATTACTAAACCACTAACAGAACTACTTAGCAGTCTAACATGCTTTTTTCTACTATTTCATACCGGCTTTAAATTTTATTACAAGTGAGAAGCATAATAGGTATGTGATTATTTTCCATTTTTCTGTTTTCCCACAGAATTCGTAACTATAATTCTTAATCTGTTAATGTCTCTTAATCAAAATTTACTTAAACATTATTTCATGTTTAAATCATTACTGTACATTGGGCTGTTTGCAATTTTTTACTACTATAAATACAAAGCTTCTTGAATATAACATTTCTCATATTAAGGATTATTTCTTTAGGCAAGATTCATAGAAGTACAATTAATTGTATCAAATAATCTGTATTAGCATGGTTCCAATTATAATGTGAAATTCTTTCCCAAAATCAAAGTACAAATTTGTACTTCATAGTGATAGAGCGTGCCAGCATCATCCTATCCTTACATGCATAGGCGGTTATTGTCTATTAGATTAGAAAGAGTCAGCAGCAAAATCTAGTCTCAGCTGTTATTTGTACTTTCTTGGATTCCTGTTGAGGTTTAACATCTTCATTCTCTAGCTGTCCAGCACCATCCCACTTGCTATGACTGCATTTATATGTAAATTTCATCTATGGGGTCTTAGTGTTTTTCTAATCAATTTGTCCATTTATTGTTAATATTCACCGCAAATATTTTTCTGGGCTTGAAACTCACCCTTTCTCTTGGACTACTGACAATACATTATTTTTAGTTTTCTGTGGTTGAATATCAAGAATAAATGTGGAATATGGTATGAAATTATCTAAATTCATTTTTCCCCTCAAACTGCCAATCATTTCAGTGACCTTAGTAAACTTATCTGCGATATTATTCTACCAATATTTTACCACTGATTTGTAGTTCTTTCTTTATCCTGATATGGGATAAATTCTTGGTAAACTGCTTTATGTAATATGGTCTATCACCATATTATCTATTTGGTTCCATAACATTATTATTCTTCTAGCAATAGTGTCATGTTGTAATTTTTATAGTTTACAAAGTTTTAATATCTGGACTTGCTCATTTCCCTTCATTACTCTTAATGATTTAGTATTTTTGACTTTTATATTGATATAGTAATACAAACAAAATTTCTCTACCACTGAGAAGAGTTATGTGACAATGAACTAAATGACTACCTCAAAGATATATCAGGATTTTGAATATTACACAATGATCTGTTGTTACACAGCAACCTCACTTGCAAAAATAAGTACCATTTTAGAAATATAATGAGTTTATAAAACATAGAACTGCTATGGCATACCGTGCATTTAATTACATTCAGAGACTTGCAGTAAAGACCCATGGGTACTATTAATGGCCCAAGAAAGACAGTGTCACTATAATCTAATTTTCATATGGGCAGGATAAGGAAACTCTGCTTTCAGATTTGAATTTGATTCCTACCTAACAACCAAAATCTACCTCAGTTACTCAACCTAACAGCTCTATTAACTAAATTATAATTCAATTTTATTCTTTATATTCAGTAACTTCCAAGCAAAGTTCGAACATTCAAATTTTACTTTTTTTAAAATAATTCTACTAATACAAAAAACCATATATCAACTCTTTTGAAAAACCAAAATAATGACTTATAAAGGATATATATTGTAATCAACCACGAAAGGAAATTTTTTTCCTCCTTTGGAGAACACAGTTTTAATAATGTAAGGGTATGAAGTATAAGGTTTGAGAGAGAAATCTACTTTGCAGCTAACAGTTCAGGAATGTATTCGGTATGTCCAATAAATAATAAATATCACATTAAATATTTATTCTCAAAACCTGCTGATTAAACATAAACAATAAATTTAAGCTTTTTAAATAACAGTTCTGAAGTTACACTGCTGTTCAGATGCTATAAGTGTAACAGTAAATTGAAAACTCAAGTTTTTGCTTTAACAACGTAATGGTTTATAAATCAGCCTTTGAAATTCAAACGATGTAACAATATTGAGATTCAAAATCAAAGACATATATTTTGATTAACCTTATCTTTTGTTACAAAGAAAAAAATCTTATGTGTTTTGAGATCTACTTGAAATGTGTTGCTACAAATGTTATTTTCAAGGCCAAAGCTATAGCCTAAAATACTATGTACTGCCAACTCATTTTACAAATTTATGAAGTTTTAGGCCACAAACATATGAACTCATCTTCAACTTTTTAGGAAAATCATTTTTATAAATAAATGAAAATAGTACCACTGCTATAATGTACCTATGTGTATTATAAAATGTTCTAAATTTTCTGAAAGTTGGAACACCTTTTACGTTTTCATGAAAATAAGGATAATCAAAGGCTGTGTAACCTGTTCATGTTCTGAACTCATTTTAGTTTTGGATATTTATAAGGTAACTGATCATGCCTCATGATTACCTAGAGCATATATATTAGAAAGAGGAGGTAAAGTATGAAATGTTTGAACACATCCCCTAAGGAGTCGGTAAAGTAGTCTATGTTACCTGAACAGGTGCAATAACAGCACAGGGGCCACCTTCAAACTGTTCTAATGCAGATCCCTCTGATTCACTAAACACAAACCCTAAAAACGAAAGCAAGTAGCAAAGATTAAAAATGTAATCCAGGTAGCAACTATAAGAATTTTTAATGTACTTTGCTTAGAGAAAAATCACTTACCACAACAGCAAAATATTTTCAAGTCAGTCAGGGGCAATGGTTAACTTTTGGGGGGATCAAGGAACCCTTTGAGAAAAATATGGACCGCATCCCTCCGAAATGAACATGCAAACACACAGACACAATTTTGTACCCAGGGACCCCATTAAGTGGACTGGGATAATAGAGTATGGAGTTTAATAAAAAGCACATCAAATCTGACTTTTGAATAATTGACTTGAAGACCAGACAGTCTATTTACTGAATTCAAACATATTTTTTAGAACCCTTTCCATAGAGTATCTTTTTTTTTATTCCACTCTTTGAGTCACAGTCTATAAGCTAAAAATTAAATGGCATCATACACAGTGAATGTGCTCATACTGGCTCTGGCTTAACTTTAATATTAACCAACTGGTACTGATTGAGAGCGGCTAATAGAAGCTCCTGCAGAGAGCACTGCCACACTGCATCACAGGGACAGAAGCCAGGAGAACGGGGCTACTATCTGTATGACCTTCAGGAAATCAGTCCGCCTCTCTAGGCCTCAGTGAACATTCATTCATTCACTCATTCATTCATTCATTTATTTATCTATCTATTTAACTATTTTTAAATTTATTGGGAATGACATTGGTTAATAAAATTATATAGGTACAATTCGATAATACATCATCTGTTTACTGTATTGTGCATTTATCACCCAAAGTCAAATCTCCTGTCACCTTATATTTGACTACCTCAGGGTCAAGGGGGGTCATATACATGGTAACTTATCTTCAAAATGATCACTTCCAATCCCGACAAGCTAGAAGTATGTAGTTTCATTAATTCAGTCATTTATCCAACAAACATTTAATAAACATCAGATACTATACCAAGCACCTCGAATATATGTGTGAATGACAGAGTCCCTGGTCTGGAGAAGCCAACAGCCCAGGTGAACACAGATATACAAACAAATAATTACTAACATGAAGTGAATGAATGTTATGACAGAAATATGAAGAGTGTTGTGACACATGAAGGAATGGCTTTCCCTGCTCGAGTCAAATCATAACAGGTGACTTTAAGGCTGGTCTAGAATAGGAGTTTGCCAGAGAGGCAAGGGTGGAAGAGGGACTTTCAGGTAAAGAAAACACTTTTACTAAAGAAAAAAGGGTTGGGAAAACAGAGCAAGTTTACGGATGGGAGGGAAATTTAACGTAGCTGAATGGGAGTATGGGGGTAAGACGGGGGAGACAGTAAATGTGAGGTGAAGCTGGTTAATCTGGGAAGGATCACACCATGACGAGACTAACTAAAGTACTAATACAATCATACTTTTTTTTTTTTTTTTAAAGGACCGGAGTGGGGATGAGGCTATTTCAGCAGCCCTACAGAGACAGAGCCAACATAAGAAAAGCAAGATTAGTGGAGAGAGGAGAAACTATATCTAAACAATATGTGTGTGGCAAAAAATTAAGATTTGATGAATATTTGCAAGTGGGCCAAAGGCTTGGTAGAAAAGAAATTAGAGCTGATTAGTTTCTCGCTTGAGATACTAGGTGATAGCAAGTGAGGTAAGAAATAGCACAGAGGATCCTATCCCACCCCACCTCCTCTCTCTTTAGCTTTCCATCTCCTTCTTTCAAATAGTATTTAAACATGTGTCTTACATACTTAAAAACAAAAACAAAATCATCCTTAATGGTCCACCAAAAACTCCTTGGTATTTGCCCAAAGGAGCTGAAACTTACATCTACAACAAAAAAAAATACACATGGATTTTAACAGCACCTCTATTTATAAATGCTAAAATGTGGAAGCAGCCAAGATTGTTTTCAGTAGGTGAATGGATAAATTATGGTATATCCGGACAATGGAATATTATTCGGCATTAAAAAAGAAATGAGCTTCCAAGCCTTGAAAAGACATAGAGGAATCTGAAATGCATATTACTAAGTAAAATAAACCAACCTGAAAAGGCTACATACTATATGATTCCAAGTATATGACATCCTGGAAAAGGCAAAACTATGGAGACAGTAAGACCTGTGGTTCCCAGGTGGAGGGGGCAAGGAATGAGAGATAAATAGGTGGAGCCCAAAGGATTTTTTAAGGCAGTGAAAATACAATGACACCATAATGATGGATATTTCATCATACATTTGCCAAGACCCACAGAATGTACCATATCCAGAGTGAACTGTAATGTAAAGTATGAACATTGGGTGATGATACTGTGTTAATAAAGGTGCATCAATTTTAATGTCCTCTGATGGAAGATGTGGATAATGGGTAATATTATGCATGTGTGGGAGCAGGAGGTATATGGGAAATCTCTGTACATTCCGCATAATTCTCCTGTGAACCTGCTCTAAAAAAATAAAGTATTAATGAAAAAATAATTTCACCATAAAAAAATCCATTAAAAACTCCAACTGCCACTCCAAAGCACACCTAGTTGTCTATAGACACTGTCTCAATTTCCTTACCTCACAATCCACTCAGCCCACAATCAGCTGGTTTTCAACCTGTGCCTACACCAAACTCATTTTCACTGCAGGTTCATCAATGACCAGTGAAAACGATTTCTCAAGTCTTTTTTATTCTCTCAGAGAATCATATAAAATGCTGACCACTGACTTAAAACCTTTGTCCACTGGCTTTAGTGAACCATCTCGCTCCAAATTTTCCTTGATCTCCTTGCTCGACTCCTTTTAAACATCAATGTTCCTCAGGTCTTGGCTTTAGAATCTATGTTCTTTTTTCTACACACTCTCCCTGGGTGACTCATCTACTCCTAAGATTTCCTTTTCTGGTTATAATCAAACTGAGCCCAGATTAGGCCAGACACAGATGAAGCCTAACTGCCTTAACGTGATCAGGCTCCTGCCTGCACCTCCTACCTCACCCTTTGCCCTTCTCCCTCTTTCGACTCCAGGCATGCTGAGCTTCCTTTAGCCCTCAAATGTCCGTATTGCTCTGGTTTCTGTTATCCTCTGAACATGTCGTTCCCTCAGCTTGAAACATGTGCTCATGTTTTGTCTGAGAACACTCTGACTTATCGTTTAGGCTACAACCTAAGGTAAGGAACTCTTGGTTCAAGGATCCAAAACGTGTCTTGCATCTGGCCACTTCTACCACATCTCCAGTCCACCCTCATCTCGCACCTAGAGGGCTGCTACGTTTCCAAACAGACCCCTCCATTTCGCCATCCTCCCATAATGCTTATCTAGTCACCTGTTCCAAGAGAAATATTTTAGATAAGGAAATGTGATTTTGTCACAGCCTGCTTAAAACACACCAATGGCTTCTCAGTGCAATTAGAATAGAACACAACCCCCTTTTTACAACCTAAAATATACTGTATGATCTGTCAATCTCACCGTTCCTCAGTTCGCGCTTACCTTTACCATCTACAGTTCTAAGACCGTAGGCCCTTACAACATCCCAAGGTCTTTACCTGGGGCCTTGATGCCTGCTGTTCCTTCTGCGTGAAATGCTCTTCTTTCTCTCCATGTAGCTGGATCCTTCTCATTCTTAAAGGCTCGGTTTAGGCATTAACTCTTCAGAGAGACACTCCTTGACAAACCTATCTAAGTAGACCTTTCCTACCATCCCTAACACAACCAGTGCTTATCACACTCTGTAATTATATTATCATGTGTTTACTTGTTTATTATATTTCTTGCCTTGCAGGTATCTTGCCTGCTACACTGACCACTGTTTTCCTAGTATGTTATATAGCTAATGCTCAGTAACTACCTGAAGTTTTGGGAGGGAAGATCATGTAAGACTCTGTTTCTGGAAAAACCAAATCCAGTCTCAAAAATGTTGGACAAGCCTTCGATATCATTTAGAGCAAGTGGGAAATACAGGTCTGGAACTCAGGGCAGGGGTTCGGATTGGAGACAGTAACTTGCATCATCCTAAACCTGACAGTTAAAGTGAATGAGAACATGCAGAACGAAGATAATGAAGTTGGGAACGTTTAAGAGCGAGCAGAGCTGAGTCAGCAAAGGAGACTGACAACAATTACAAAGGTAACAGAAAGATACACTAAGTCCTGGAAAGGAAAAATCAGGAAGCAAAGACTAGTCACTTATTCCATATGCTGCTGAGTAGAGTTAAAAAATAAAGTATTGGATAAAGCATGTCGCTGAGAATACTAAAAAAGTAAATTTAGAGTGCCGGGGGAGAGTACATGTATTTTCAAGGGCTGAGGTGTGATTCAGAATGCAAGAAGAGCAAATGCAAACTATTAAACAAGCAAAGGTTTGAAAAAGGATGATAGAGTGAAGGGTAGTTGAAAACAGAATTATTATTTTTATATCCTGGAGGGCATGACTTAAAAAAAAAGAGTGAGAGAGACAGAGAGATTCCATGAAAAAGAAGTTTGGGGACTCCACGTCCTGAAACAGCTGATGAAGTGTAGTTTGGTGGTGCTGGGCCTGGAGGGAGTGGGGTCTACAGAGCCCCAGAAGTCCCACAGACCCTTTCAGGGGCTTGTTAAAGGTTAAAAACATTCATTTTCACAGTAATACCAAGACACTGCCCTTTTCACTGTGTGGACGTTCGCAGTGATGGCAGAAAAGCAATACTGGTTAAACTGCTGGAGCCTGAGCACACGTCAAGACAGTGACAGCAAGCTGTACTCGCAGTCACTGCACTAGTCACTGCCGAACGCTCTCTCTCACACACACATGCACACGCACACGCACACACACAAAGTCAATTTAATTTTAAAAAATGCCCTTCCTGTTGCAGTAAAAACTACTAATTTTGTTAAATCTTGACCTTAAATACAATGTCCTTTTAAAAAATAGTCTGTGACAAAATGAAACTACCCACGAAGCACTTCTGCTACATACTAAAGTATCATGATTGATAGCTGTCTCAAAGAAAAGCACATGCGTAATTTTCTGAATTGCGAGCTGAACTAACTACGTTTTTTTGTGGAGCACTATTTTTACTTTCAAGAGCTACACTGACAAACTATGATTACTGAGACTTGGGTATTTGTCAGACAATTTTTCAGAAATGAATGAAGTAAGCCTGATGCTTCATGGAAAATGACAGTATTTTTGCCAGTGATAAAATTTCAAGCTTTCAAGCAATAACTAAAATTTTAGAACACTTGTGTCCACCACTGTGAGGCTGACAGCTTCTCAATGCTTAGATATTTTTCTGATGAGTGGTTATAAGTAATAGCAAGACACTGCCCAATACTGTGACTTTTTATATTATATAATGAAATGTATTAACATTTGAAAGACCTTCATAAACCTGTGGACCAGTAACCTCCAAATGACCGATGTGTGCTGTTAGAAATTAATTCACGTGTAAAAGATCCATTCGAAGTACAAGACCAATCAATGTATTTCAATTCAGCAAAGTACGAAAAGTTTATTGACACAGCTTTGGATTCTGTATTGCAGCTAACCTCTAAGAAACTAGCACTTGTTGAGTTTTGATGTGGTATCAACAAAGAACACCCATAATTATCTGATAAGGCTATTACAATACCCCTACCTTACCAACTACATGTCTGTGTGAGGCTGGATTTCTGCATATGCTTCGATCAAAACTACATATTGCAACAGACTGAATGGAGAAAGAAGCAAGTGTGAGAATCTAGTTATCTTCTGATGAGCTAGACATTAAAGTGAAATCTGCAAAAATGTAAACCAATGCCACGGGTCTCAGTAATTTTTTTTTTTCATGTTGAAGTCCTTAATAATTTTTAAGAGTCTAACAGGGCCCTGAGTTTAAAAAACTTGAGAGCCACTGGCCTAGGAGAAGAAGTAAGTCTTAGCAGGCTTCTAAGTGATATGTTTAGACAAAGAGAAAGTGAGGTTACTCATTGAGGGAGAAATGAAAGTGGTAGAGAATTGAGAATTTTAATTTTGAAAACTATACAAGCTGGCAAAGATAAAGGACTAAGAGAAAACACTGAGGGCTCGGCTAAGGTTTAATGATTACTTTTGTATTGATGCTGGTCACAACTGTCTCCAGCAATATGCAGCAGCCTGAGAGAAGAAGAGCAGATGACAGGCTAAATGGAAGACTGGACAAAGGCAAGGTGGATGGGACAGATTTAGTAAGGACAAACGAGAACTAAGGGCGCTGGTTATCACATTAAGACAACCAGACCGGAGTCCAACGTAGGAACAAGAGGCGAAGCCGGAAGGCCTCCGCTCTCTGTCTAGCTCCTCCCCTCCTGGGGATAAAGAAAGGGTCCCTGGTGTTGGGGCCAAGTGCAGAGGCGAATCTAGGCTCTATCAAACTTGTGGGTAAGAAATATAAATCAGTAATGGATTCGTGCCTTCCTTCACATTCCTAATAATGCGATCAATTTTCAAGAGCCATGGGTGGGGCTTACAGTTTGAAATGCTTTACAGTGAGCTGTTTTGTACTTTAGATATAAAACGCCATGGAGATCATTCTAATTTTCTGTTTAATTACAGTATGTTGGAATGTGTTCACTGATAACGAACAAAGGCTAGGAGAGCTTAAAAGGAAATAAAGTCAGCGAAATGAAAATGAAGTATTCTATCCTAAAACAGGACTATGCTAAGTAGGTTTCTCCTTTTATAATAAGGTTTCACTTGAATTTAAACTTTTAAAGTCATAAAGTTACCTTCCTTGTTATGTGTTCTCTTATCAAATTATTTCCTAGTTTTAAAAGGAATTAACTTATAAAATGGCTGGGGTTTTTTTTCCTGATTAGTTATGAATACCATCTAAAGCATCAGATACTAAATGTAAGATTTTGCGTCTCCTTCCATAGCACTACAAACAGAGAAGTCTTCGTTAGTCTTCTAACTCATAACTAATTTAAACCTAAGCCATTAGCTTCTTTGAATCTTCCAGTCTTTTATTTTTATATGACTTACTATGCACAAATACAGTATTCAAACCAGCTTGACAACTACTGCCTCTATAATTCTAGTCTTCCATGTAAACAAAAGACCACAGAGAGACTTGGTTTGTCATTACGAATTAGATGATATTGGGTGAGTCACAGCTGCACTGGGCCTTAGTTTCCTCCTCTATAAAAATGAGGATAACCACATTTATCCTTTGCTATATCTCAGGGTTGTTGCAAGGATTCAGATTTTTGAAAACCATAAAGTATAATATAAATGTAAGCTATCATGATAGATACTTTGAACTAAAAAAAAAATTCAACATACTAAGACATTAACTTTGTCATATAAACATATGAACTATGAGTTTAAAAAACTGGGTTTTAGGTGAATTATAATTTAGGTATGCTGGAGAAAAGAAAATACACTTGAGAGGATAAAAGGTTTCCAACAACAACAAAAATCTCTGAAATGATGATCCATAGTATTAACGTATCCTCACTTTGAAAGAAAAATTAACTGTACTTGTGTGTCATTCTACTACTTTTGTAAAATGCTAAGTCACGTTATAATAAACATCCAAATATACTTTTGAACTTTAATGCAAATGTATTAACTCCTAAATACATACATTTTATACTTATATTTAAACTGATCCTTAACTTTTCTTAAGTTATATGTTAAATGTCATTTTTTTTCATTTTATGTAACAAAAACTGCCCTATACTGAAAGTCCAAAACCCTAATTTTCAACCAACTACAGCTCCTACCTCTCCAGCCCCCAAAATGGAACTGTTATAAATAGCAAAATTAAATTTCTCCTTTCCTGGCTAATTTCTATAAGAAACCATAAAATAACTTAAAGCTTGGCGAAAGAGGGCTAAAAAAGGGGAAAAAAATGGCTTCTCAGAGTTGATAATCTAGATCAGGGGTTGGCCCGCTTGTCCAAATGCAGTTTTGGAACACAGCCACACCCACATTATCTCGGGCCGCTTGTGCTGCAATGGCAGCGATGAGTACTGAGACAGAGACTAAATAAAGGCCGTGCCCTGTACAGAAAAAGTTTGCCAAACACTGAGCTACATGATCGATACATAAAAAAAATTCCCAATAAGCCAAAATGTTTTCATTTATAATACAATCACTACGTGCTTCTGTGAGACCGGATGACTTTTTTTTTTGGTTCTGCTGGGATGTGGTCCATCTGACCACTTCCTACCCTCTCCACTGCTACCAGCTTGGTCCGACCTTCCTGGCTTACTCCAACTGTCTCTCATTTGATCTTGTTTATCATTCAATTCCCTAGTCTAACCTCAAACACAGTAATCAGACTACTCTTTTAAAAATTTCTTCTTTGCTCCAAGCCTTCCAATGGCCTCTCATTGCAGTCAGAACGAAAGCATCAATGTCCTTACAATGGCCTATGAAGCCTTCTATAATTTGGGCGATATTATTTTTTACCTCATTCTTTATTACTCTTCCCTTCCGTCATTTCTTTTCCAGCCAAATTAACTTTCCTCTTGTTCCTTGAACAAAAAGCCATGCATGCTCTCTATTCAAGACGGCCATTCTCTCTGCCTGGAACATTCTTTTTTCAGTTATCTGCATGACTAACTCAGTTACATCAAGTGTTTGCTCAAACCTCACCTTCAAATGAACCTACTGAGACTACCTCATCCCATTACTCCCTATTTCTTTATCTTCTAATGATTCCATATACTTACTTGCCCTTCCACCATACCTAATGTCTAGGCTGCAGAGGGCTGGCACTCTGTTGTGTGTGGGAAGGAGGGAGTGGAGAATAAATGATGCTTATGAAAAGGAGGTAGAAAACATATGCTTTTCTTTAAAAATTATTATAGGCAGCTAAGCAGGAGGAAAGCAGACCAAATAGAGGATTTCCCAGTTAAAAGGAAAAAACAACTTCAAACCTTGAAATTACATGACTTATTGCATTTAAAATAAAAACGGGCAAAAAAACCACTACTTTTTTTAAGAAAAAAGATTTTTCAGAAGATATTATCTACAACTGCCAAATGAAATTTAAAAAACAACAATATGTCACTCCTGAGGCATACTATTTAACATAGTATCGAAAACTGACAAATCAATTAGAGGAAAAAACCAACTACATGCTGTGGAAACTCACGCAGCTTATTGTTTTAACATATCAAAAGAATTTAACATTACCAATCAATATAGTTTTATAAATGGAATATTCTTAAACATAATTCTATAAATATTTACCCCAAACATTTTATACCTGTAACTTGCTTCCAAAAGACTAATAAGATCACAGCTGCCAATTTAAAGCAGTTATAGGCTATGAAATAAAGCCAAAGTTAATGTCATATTATGAATGCAGGAGGCAAGTGCAGCAGAGCAGTGCCTTCTGCCTACCCCCATAATCCCAAATGACTGCCACAGTAATCTTTAGCAATGTTTTCAGCCTCTAAGAATGAATAGATGAATACAGTAGTTAACATAGCAAAACCGACAACATCCTTCTGATTCAAGGTGATAACTTAAAAATACATATTTGGTTGCCCTCAAATCTCGATTAATTTAAGACCCTGAAGAATTACATAGCCACAATATAAGTACACTCCCTGAAAAGCAAAAAAGCAAAAATCTTTTTTTTGAAATGCTATTGACTGAATGAATCCTGTTCAGAAACTTCTGCATGACTAAAGATGGCAGAAATTATAATGTCATTATAAAATCTATTTTAAATAATGATTATCCATCAAATAAAAAATAATAATTCCTTATAATTGTCAGGGTACTGCAGAGAGGGATCATGGGCTCAGTCTATAATTAAACACTTTTTAAATTAGGCTACCATCTTCGGAGTGTTTACTACATGACAGATATTGTGCTAAGTGCCTAAGTGTATTTACATGTCTTTAACCTCACAACATCCCTATATGGTTGACACTACTATTTGCATTTACAGAGGAGGAAACTGAGGCTTAAATAAGTTAAATACCCTAAACCTAGAACTTACATATGCCTATTCTAAAGCCTGATCTAGACCATTAACTAGATCTGCCTCTCTGAATTCTCCTTGAATCTGCATCACAGTATAAATATAAGAGGCAGGGTATTACCTTAGTTTACATTGTAAATGCTTAATTAATATTGACTACATGGGAAGTAAAGTTCTCCTTAATCTTTCACAGTCTTGTGCTGTTTCACGGCTGTTTACTATTATGACAAATAAGTTGAAAGTAAGTTCTAAAATAAACTCTGCAAATGTGGGTGTCTAAGATCTCAGAAAACATTAGTTAAGTGACAATTAAATTTACAAAAAAGAGCCAAATCCATTACACACAATCTACTCCCAGTTCTATCAATTTGTGCAGCTCTGGCCTGGTCATTTAGCTTTCTTTCCCTAGTGGCTTGTTTTTCTCACATGCAAAACAAGAATGATGAACTAAATAACCTGACTGTAATACACTATGATTCTAATTTTACCAGCGCTAAAGGATACATACTTAGGAGGGAGGAAGGGCTTATTTACAGCATGAATTTCTGTTACAAAATACACATCATGAAGAAGGGACTTAGATTTACTATGCTAAAATTACCCTCAATCCTTAGAAAACAGGTATTCTATAACTAAATGTTTTAATAGTAATAAATAGCTATTATTTATTGGCCTTTTTTTTTTACACACATACATTACCAATACGTTATTGACTCCAAAGACTAAGTACTTAACCACTTAATTTCACCAGTCTTTCTTAAGTAACCTTCAGTAATGTGTTTGTGGTGTTTTAATATTAAAACTTAAGAATTAGGGATGATTTCTAGCATAAAGTTCCCAGCACAGAGCCCGTCACAGTGCACTAATTCAATATATGGTAATTTTTATTTCGTTATTATTCGTATTATCAATAAAACTTGTATAACTCAAAATCCTGTCTGGGTAATTAGGCACAGCGAGTCCTACGACCGTATTTCTTTTAAGTGTAACAGATACTAACCCATTTCAAAACCGGGGATACTTTGTAGGAAACAATGTATTTATTTATGCACCACGTACCATGGCTAACCACATAATTAAAACAACAAAAGTGCTTTCTGGAATTAGCTACTTTGTCTTTCCTGTTGACTTCTCTCCCTCCAAATCAGACCAAACACCACCAGCAAAGCCTTGTTCGCGGGAAAAGATTCAGGCCCCCACGCAACTTCTTGAGAAACTGACCCCACAACAGAGGGCACACCTTTAGTGTCACACAATGCAGCCCGGCTACTCTCGCCCTCTGCGGCCGCAGGGCAGCCCAGGGAGGGGCAAAGGCGCTTCGGGGCTCTAGAGGACAGCTGAAACCACTCTCCTACTCGCCCTCTCCACCCTGGGCAGGCGCGGAGTTTCCAGAAAGTCCAGTTCCTGAGCCGGGCACGGGAACCGAGCGAGTGCGGGGCACGCGAGGGTGCTGGCTGGCGCGAGGGGCGTCACAGCCAGACGCTCCCGGGGCAAGGGCGGCGGCGCTGGAAGTGAGAGCCCGGCCGGGGTACCTTGCGTCCAGCGGCAGAAGATGGTGTCGGAGAGACCGGGACTGCTCTTCGTGCCCCACACCAGCTCCACCAGCTCTTTAGTCAGTTCGGACATGATGGGGTGGCGGCGAGAGGGTCTTCGCTGTCAGGACTCCTGCCCCGGAACATGGGGAAGGGGCGGCTCCGGAGACAGGAGCTGCGGGACGGCAGCGGCCAAGGACTTGGAAGGTTTGACGCGAGGGAGGGGAGAGGAGAGAGATGTACATGCAGGGACCCCGCCTGTCAAACCCGGTCCGATCGGCAGCTATGAGTTTCCCGTACCGGAAGTGCCCCAGCCACTTCCGGCTCCTCTTTCGCTACCGCCCCCACACCCGGACGGCCGGGGAGTGACCTCCCCGGAAGCGGAAGTGGAGGGGGGCAGGAAGAGCTGTGGATCGGTGTAGAGGCCGCTGATGGCTCCGAGCTCAGGCCCGGGCCCTTTGGTCGCAGTGGTTGCATTTGTGTTAGCAGGTGCGCCACATCCCGTGGATGTTGGCATATTTCTGACATCCTGGGGCACAGCATCCCTCTGCGCACTGTTCTAGTCTTAGCTGAAGGCTCTGTGGTCCAAGCCCAGGAGCATAGCCTGTGCCTTAAAATTTATAATATTAATTAGGTTAAATGACGAATGTAAGACGATGGTTGAGTCTCAGTGAGGAAGCATGCATGTCCGTATAGGGAGCCCCCAATAAATTGGAGGCTGTCAGCCTCGGGGCCTCGATAAAGCGTATAAAGTTGAATCAACCATTAAAAACATAACCAAAGAGTGGGGTGTAAAGGGCTTTAGAAATGTCCACCAGGTGTAATGCAGAATCATAAAGCTATTTATAGGAAAACAGATTCAATGCAGCCTGTTTGCAAATAGTAGGGCATTTCATCTCCACTGAGAAGTGGAGCTGGTGTGCGGCTCCAAGAGCAGTCTGGGTCTCCCCGACATTTTGAGAAGTTGTATGAGCAACACCTGGACTAGAGTCCAGGTTTTAATCATTAACAAGCATTCAGTTAAATTTAGTTTGTGAAAACTATTCGCACCGCTTAAAAAGAAGAAATCTTAATATTCACTGCCCTTTGAATTTAAAACAAAATTCTTTTGGGTTACAAATAAGAGGGTTTTGCTAATTGGCTCTTTATTTCTGACTTCAGCAACCTTTGCTGTAATAAAAGGAATTAATTGTTCAGGGTGTCTAAATCATATCCATAGCCGCCTTCTTGATTTTTATTCCCTTTGGAATATCCTTTACCTTATTTTGCAAACCAAATCTTACTCATTTTTTCAAGACATAGCATAAATGCCACTTTGTAATAACGCTTTCTTCAATCATTAAAATAAAAAGTAACAATTTTAGCTTCTGAAATTTCATAGTACCTACCCTATCTGTAAATTTTTATGACAATTACTGTCAACCTTGAATTTACAATCATTTACTTTTATCCTGAGATATAAATTTATGGAAGCCAAGGACCTGTCTTATTTATAGTTCCTAATACGGAGGCTTAAATATTGCTGGATCTCAAAAATATTAGCTGAAAGAAAGAAAACTGCCTTAAGAATTCACTCATAGCAAGTTAGGGAACAGGGGATATAGTATTGATTAGTTCAGTTAAATATCTAATATTATTATGGTGATATAAAATTTACATAATTATCTCCCTACCTGAGAGATACAGAAGGGTCTCTGTTCATAGAGCCGATAAATGGCAAACCTCTAAATTCAGAGGTTTGCCACATTTTTTTCTTTCCATTAATATATGAAAATATTAATGATATAGTATATATAATACTATATTTGCTTTCTTTTCATGAATATACAGATACTTGTTATAGATTTAACGATATATATGGAGCAAAAGCTATCCTTTCAAACTGTATTTTTAAAAATGGAATATTTCTTGATCTATGATTTCTTTTACTATCCAGTTATGGTGAAGCTGGCAAAATCTTAGGTGGATATTAATGTGGATATCCTTCTCACCTTCAAGCTGTAATCTTTATAGGCAATGTTTAAAATTTTTTAATTAGCATCACTTTTTAACAAGGAATATTTGATTAATGTAAAATTGTTGTTTAATTATTCATTAGTTTTAACATTTAAATTGTAAATTGCTTACAGTAGAAATGCAAATCAAAATTTAAAATTTTATCGTTCAGTAATTATATATATAAATAATAAATATTGATAGCATCAAGTTTGTTGAATCTATATCTGGTATATCTTTATTATGATGACTTAAATATTATGTAAATTTTCTTTGAGGTATTTCTATTGCATCATATTTTAGCATTTTTTCCCCCTGAGGACCATCTATAGTTTTGATTAAACTGATGTCTATCATTAAGATGTACGTAGATTGCATGAATGATTCTTAGTCTTATAAGAGAGTTCTAAAAAAGCAAAAACTTCCTGTTCATATGTTTTATTAGTAATACTTCTGTCTTTCAAATCAGGGCACTTCCATAAAACTCAGCTGAAATTTCCATCACGATTAATTCTCTATAGTCATCTTTATTACTTCACAGCAATAGAATTCCTCTATCAAACTGTAACCGTGTTTAATTATTTGCCTGTTTTTCCAAAAAGTTCTCTGACAGATAAAAGCACAACAGCTTCATTACCTGATTCCTACCAACTACTATGAAAAGAACAATTCTCCCATTGGAAGTCCTCAACTCCTAATTTTGTGTATTTGTACCACCACTTATTAAAGGAGAAATCAAATCTTTCAAAAATCCACCCTACTGTAAAATGAATATGTTCTAGGCAGGTTATTAAAAACAATCCCATATTCACTGACTAATAAAACTATTCATTTATATGCCCTATGTTTTCCCAAAAGAGCATAAATCTATCAAATAATCAAAACTTGCCTTTGTATCATCTTAACCTCATTTCAGCAGGATAATTTTCCTACTAAGCATACCAACTGCCTTTTAATCCTGCCACTATCACACTCAAGTATGGGACAGCACATCAGTTCCCGAAGCATTTCCTACTAGCATTATACTTCATGTCTAACTTCGGCAACCTTTGTGGTAGTTACAAGGAATTTTTCAAAGTGCCTGGATCATATTTGTATGGTGGGAAAGGTGTTCTACCACTAAATGCTGGGTTAAAGTTAAACAAGTTGTTCATTGCTACTCTCCAAGAGAGGGGTTTAAAATCAGAGTTAAAAGATGCATTTCAATTATTCTATTCATGGAGCTTCTCACATAGATTATGTTCTGGAAAATAATGTTTGGGAATCGCTGGCATAATGGAATAAAATTTTGCTTAGAATTAGAAAATGTAAACATTACTTCTTATTTGGGTACTGTGACCGTGGATTAGTTATTTAATTAGCTTTATTGAGCTTTCTTCATCTATTAATGAAGAGAACTAAATTTATATACTATCTTAAGATTTCATTCACTTCAGATCTTGTCCACTTCTATGATACTAAAACTTGGCTGTTTAGAAGTTAAAATATATGAAAAGAGTGGGAAGAAGAATATTGAGTGAGTATATTAGAGTAAGCAAACAATTTAGTAGTATTATTAACACATAAAATAAGAAGTTATTTGGCACTTATCACTTACTTGTGCTAATACTATGAAATGAGAAGATCAAGTCACAACTTGTATATTCAGTGGTCCCTAACCTTTTTGGCACCAGGTACCAGTGCTCCTATAAGAATCTAATGCCTGATGGTCTGAGGTGCAGCTGAGGCGGTGATGCTAGCGCGTGGGGAGCGGCTGCAAACACAGATGAAGCTTAGCTTACTCGCCTGCCCCTCACCTCCTGCTGTACAGCCCAGTTCCTAACAGGCCACAGACCCAGTACCTGTCCGTGGCCCATGGGTGGTGTATGTAATATTTGGACATTTGTACATTTGGATATGTCACAAGTACATTAAACATCTTTTTCCATAAAACCTGCTTCTCTTTCAATATTTCATAATCAGTGAATGATATCATAATCTTAAAGAAAAAGGACATTTCTTAATGTTCCTAATTTCTATAGGATAAACAACCTCTTTGAGGCTCAGGTGCCACATCCATAAAATAAGCATATTAATAATTACATCACACGACAGCTTGTCTACTGTATTTGTGGTCAGCCATCACAACGAGTCAGCCAGAGGGTCAACCCCACCCAGAAATCAAGGCCTAACTATAGGACAAGGACACAGAGAGTCTATACAGATGACTGAACAAAGAACAGGTGGTACATATATGCAATCAGTCAGCCATAAAAAGAATGAAATCTTGCCATTTTTCCGGATGGACCTAGAGGGCATTTTGCTAAGTGAAATTAGTCAAAGACAAATACCATATGATTTCACTTGTATGTGGAATCTAAAAACAAAATGAATAAACAAAACAAAGAAATTCATAGAGACAGAGAACAAATTGATGGTTGCCAGATGGGAGAAGGGTTAGGAGGATGGGTGAAAACGGGGAAGGGATTAAGAAATACAAATTGGTAGTTATAAAATAATAATGAGGATGTAAAGTACAGCACAAGGAAAATAGTCAAAAATATTGTACAACTATATATGGTGTCAGATGGGTACTAGACTTATCGGGGTGATCACTTCATAAGTTAGATAAATTTCTAATCACTATGTTGTACACCTGAAACATAATATTATATGTCAATAATATATAATAATATATATAAATTATCAAACCTGAGTTTTTATTGATCTATCTAGATACCGTGTTGAGACAGGCAAGCTTCTTTGTCATTTTGCTGAGGTGGTGGGGGTGCTTTTCTTTATTCTGTACGTTTCCTAAAGGTATAGCTATTAGAAAGTCACAGTTTCAACCACTAACATCACACAAGTTCAAGTTACTGTCTTTTGATTAAAACCCAGGGAGTGTGACAGCAACCCCTGCCCCCAGCACACATATGCTTTCCTCCGGGACAGTGTGGGGTTATTCACTAGCTTATGGCTCCACTTTTGGGATTTTTTTTTTCAGGTTTAGTCTATGGGAATCTCTCTTACTTTCTTGCAAGTATAAGTATGCACCTGAGAGTATGTTTCCCATGTTATTTCAAAATGTTTACTGGATATTATCCAATTCAGCATATTTTCAGAAAAAGGAGTTTAGATTCCGCACACTGTGTTCTGCAGACCACTAATGCTGAATGCAATGGGACTATGTGTTATACAAAGAAAACCAACCTTACAATATTTTTCTTCTAAAATTTACTCTTAAATACATATAAGAAAAACTAATCTTAATTATATATATTTTCTTATGTCTGAGCAATGATTAATCTTTAAAGAAATGCTGTGCTAGTCCATAAAATGCCAGAAAGTCAAAGAAGCAATCGACGTAAGCAAATTAATACCATCTAACCATCTCGCTGATATGTCATGTAATCCGTGATCAATGAACTACGTTCTATATCTTGATTTATAATTCCAATGGATCGTTACTATGGTGGTGTTTGCAATTTTAGGATTTCAATTCTGCCATTCCATCAACAGGTGGTGCCATTGTATTACAGTTCAGATTTTGGAAAAGCAGGTCATTTGGAGTGGATGTATCCATAAGCATGTCACCTTTTCTAGAGGCTTCTGTCATTGCTTTTTGCACCATAAATAACTTTCATTTTAGGGTTTCTTTTGTTAAAAAAAAATTATGTTGTTAAAATGATGTTGCAGAACAAAATTGGCTGGATTCTTCTAATGGATATCGTGCTTCTAGAAACTGCAGGATGTATATATGCTATTTTGTTTATAAAGCTATGAATGACCAAAAATGCAATGTAAAATAGGTAGCTATGTATTCTGATATCTACAGGATAAATATATGCTAATATTTTAGATCATCGCAAGTTCTCATTTTAATTTTATAATTTTCAAAATACTAATCCTTTATATTTGTAAAAATCTGCATTTTTTTTTTTTTTAAATATTGAGTAAAGCAAGACAATACCCAATGCCTATTTGCTTGCTTTTCTTGACAGGTGCTATTGCATCGGTCACAGCTCTGTCAAGAGATTCGTTTGTAGTGCAGTATTCCCAGAAATAACACCACTGTGGAGAACCTTTTCATGCTGCAGTGAATCGTGCAGGGTCGGCTTAGCATCTGTAACTCCACATGTACCGGCACATGGAGAACGGACAGAGGACAACACCAAGCCCCACTGCTTTCCTGGTTCTGCCTTTGATTCTCTACGTAAACTGGCTAAGCTGTTGCCTCAAGGGTGGCTGTCAGAGGCGCAGCATGATCGCAGAAGCTGGTAACAGGAAGTTGGAACTCGCCCACAGAGAGATGTCTTACAGGCTTCTGGTGATTCTCCTCAGCGATTTCTGGAGCAGCCAGCTCTTCTAAGCTTATTAGTCCTACGTGGTTGACATGGATGATCTGTGGGAAAGAAAAAAAACTGAAAATGATACAGTTTCTTAGCAATAGTAAAAATCGCAAACAGCAATAAATGAAACAAACATGTAAAATCCTTTGCATCGATTAGATGAGGAGATCAACAGATGTAAAATTCAGTTCAGTTCAGTTCAGACAAAATGTAATTCATTTGGGAGCGGAAACCCAAGTCATCGACACGCTGGACACTTTTTGTTTCATTTCATTCATAAACTAAGAGATAGCCTTTAATCATTTTTACTATAAGTTTTAATATGAAATTCTCATTTATCAGCATATATCTATGGTTCAAATACATTTTCAAATTTATTCTCATTGATTCTTATCATACAATTTTGTAACAATCCCCACTTCACAAGTATGATAAATTTTCAAAAACGGCACTGAAAGAAAAGTATTGGAACTTAGACTAACTTTAGAGGACAAAGGCAGTGTACAGAATAGCACAGACGTCATTTTTATTAAATTGTGAGAATAAAGATATGTATCTTATATATATGTATCCTCTCCATGATCATTCTACCTTATTGTAATTGTCTTCAACAGAGTTTAAATGGGCAGGCAGCATCTCTTTAATTTTGAGAGTGAGTTTTTTTTTTTTTTTAGTTGGAATAGTAAGTGAGGACTGGGGAATATATGTTTTCCTGGCACAAAAGAGATTTCATAGTGGATGCTGTAAGCACTGGTGAGGAGGCACTAAAGCTGTTGTGACACTTGCTTTGTTGTTGCAAGGTTCTTTAACCTGGGGACCCAGTCTTTTAAGTAAATGAATTCTATGTCTAAAACCTACTTGAGGACTGTAAGCTGGTTTAGGGATCATCACTTCTTTTCCTTGACAAGGAGGATTATTAATTAATTAAGCTTTACCTATCCACCTACATCCTCTGCTTTGGCAGCCATCAGTTTGTTCTCTATAGCTATGGGTCTGTTTCTATTTTGTTTAATTTATTCATTTTTTTTTTGTTTCTTTCTTTTGTTAGATTCCACATGTAAGAGAAACCATACAGTATTTGTCTTTCTCTGACTTATTTCACTTAGCATTTGCCTTCTAGGTCCATCCATGTTCAAACTGGCAAGATTTCATTCTTCTTATATGGCCGACTCATATTATATATGCCACATCTTCTTTATCCATTCATCTACTGATGGATGCCTAGGTTGCTTTCATATCTTGGCTATTGTGAATAATACTTCAGTGATCATGGGGGAACATATATCTTTTCGAATTAATGTTTTCATTTTATTCAGATAAATACACAAAAGTGGTACTGCTGGGTCATGTGGGAACTTTATTTCTAATGTTTTGAAGAATCTCCATACTGTTTTCCACAAGTGGCTGCACCAATTTACAAACTTACCAACAGTGTTCCCTTTTATGCACATCCTCATCAATACTTTTTATTTGTTGATTTTTTTTTTAATGGTAGTCATTCTGATTGTTGTCAAATGCTACCCTGTTGTGGTTTTGATTTGCATTTCCTTGATGATTGGTGATGTTGAGCATCTTTTAATGTCTCTTGGCCATCAGTATGTCCTCTTGGAACAAATGTGTATTCGGGTCCTCTGTCATTTTTAAAATGAATTGTGTGGTGTTTTTTGGTGTTAGCATGTATTAGTTCCTTTTATAGTTTGGATAACCCCTTACTGGAAGTACTATTTGCGAATATCTTCTCCCATTCATTTTTTTCATTTTGTTGATGGTTTCCTTTGCTTTCTTTTCCTTTATTTTCTCTTTTGTTACCTTTGATCAAAAGACACATCCAAAAAAATATTACTAAGAGTGATGTCCAAGAGTTTACTGCCTATGTTTTCTTCTAGGAGTTTTATGATTTCAAGTCTAACGTTTAAGTTTTTAATCCATTTTGAGTTTATTTTTGGTGTAAAAATGTGGTCCAATTTTATGTGGTGTAATGTATGTGGTGTAAAAAAAGTGGTCCAATTTTATTTTTTGCATGTATCTTTCCAGTTTTCCTAACATTTACTGAAGAGTCTATCTTTACCCCTTTGTATATCGTCGCCTCCTTCATCACAGATTAATTAACCATGTAAGTAAGAATTTATTTCTGGGCTCTCTATTCTGTCCCATTGATCTGTGTGTCTGTTTTTATGCCAGTACTGTATTTTGATTGTTGCTCTGTAGGCAGTTTGAAATTGGGGACTGTGATACCTCCCACTTTGATTTTTCTCAAGGCTTCTTTGGCTCTTCAGAGTCCTTTGCATTTTTTTTTTTTAATTGAGGCAACTGCCTTCACCATCCACACTTTCTTTTGATCAAACAAACTGAGTAATAGCATGTTGGCTGACCATTCATTTTACTACTAGAGGTGCTATGTTCCTTTAAGCCATCTCCATAACCCTCTGTGGATCAGGCCCACTTAACTGCCCCTCCAACCTTACTATTCATTATAATTGCAACCACCCAGTTTCCAATTGCTAAACATCTTACTTAACAGAAAAACACGAGATGCTTTTCCACTGGAGTCTGGAACAAGACACATGATGCCTACTATCTATCTTAACTTTTTTACTATTGTTCTGGAAATTCTAGTCAATGCAATGTAATTGGATAAAGGAAAAAGGAGCCAGGTAGGCAGACAAGCAAGGAGGAAGGAAGAAAAGGGGAAAAAGAAACAAAAAAGAAAGTTACACATAATAGCACAGAGATGATCGTATGATTATTTCTCGGGAAAAACTAAGAGAACCAACTAATGGTTATATAATCTTGGAATGCAGAAGAATTTGTAAGCATAATTCCCAAAAAACATAGAATATAAAGATTGCTATATAATAAATTCAGAAAAATATAAAAGAAAATGGCCATAAATCCACCATACAAAAAATTAAACATTAAATAATAAAGGGAAATATATGTGTAACACAAATGCTAAAGCAAAGATCTAATATTTTTATATTACAAATATTTTACAAATCAATGAGGAAAAACCATATAACCTTATAAAATGAGTTAAGAATACACACATATAAAAATACCAAAGAAAGAAATAAAATTACCAACGTATAAGTAAATATTCTATACACTAGGGATCAAAAAACTACTCTTATTTAAATTTTTTTTAATTAAATGTATTAGGGTGACATTGGTTAATAAAATTACATAGGGTTCAAGCATACAATTCAATAATACATCCTCTTTATATTGCATTGTGTGTTCATCACCCAAAGTCAAATTTCCATCACCATATACTTGACCCCATTTATCCTTAAACAAGACACCTGTTTTCCCTTCTTTTGATAATTTAAATCTTTATAGAATTTTTCACGAATTTTATATGTATTTTGGACAATTTGTCAACATGTCTCAAAAGTCTTAAAAGAAATACCTACTATTCGACTAAGCATGTATGCTACTATAAACCTATCCTGATAAAATGATCAAATAAGTATTCAAAGATATATGTGTGAGGATTGTTTTTTGTGAACAAATATTGTATAAAAATAGAAACTGTTTAAATAAATTATGGGGCATTTATTAATATAAAACTATGCAGTAATTTACATAGATGCGATAAAGCTATATTTATTAATGTGAAAAATGTTTTTGATTACCAAATGAGAAAGAGCAGGTTATCGAATGTCTGTCTGTATGTGTGCATGCACATGTGTGTGCATATGTTTGACTATAAAGGGAAGAAGCCAACTTGATCTAACCAAAGCAAAAGGAATTGATAACAAAAATAAAAAGAGGTCTCAAGGATTTCACGACTACTTCTTTGGACAAACTTCTTAGGAAATAGCATATTAAAAATTTCCCAGCATTCCTTATTGCTCATCTCTTTCTCTCCTGTATGCTTTATTCCATGATCCATGTGATGAATTATGTCTATCCTGGGACTCCCAACTTTACATATTACAGTCCAGCTATATCTGGAAACTACCTGGAATTTTGTAAATTCGAATTCTAAATTCATGGAAAGACTTGGGGCTGAGAATATATGAATATATAACATTAATTAAGTATAGCTAGAGGACTAGAATTGTGTCAGACAAATGTGGCTGCCAGGAGACCCTAGGTTTGGGGAGTTGATGTTATCACTGGGAAAAGGGGAATGAATATGGTTAGGCAGAAATCCCACAGGTATGATATGAAAATATGTAAATATTATTTGTATAAAGCTGAATCACCTATTGGTCTTCTTCATTCAAATAAATAGCAGTGTGACATTCTCCAAGAATTTGAAAAGCAATTTAATTCTTTATAGTTACTTGGCACACATTTCTTAAAGTTTCTTCTGTTGCCATTCTCATTCTCTCTCTCTCTCTCTCTCTCTCTCTCTCTCTCTCTCTCTGCCCCTCTCTCCCTCTCTCTCAAAAACACACATACCCCACAGCTGATAATCACTGCTTTATCATCCTCTTTCCACATTACCCAAACTCTCTTATTACAATTTTCTCTTCACTTTCCCTTTCATATCCCATACCTATTTTATTCTTTCAATGCCCTTTCCTATGTAAATCATTCAAGTGAGTTTTTTTATTTTAAAAAATGACACTTAACATGAGATCTGCCCTCTTAACAAAATTTTAAGTGCACAGTACAATACTGCTAACCATAGCACAGAATTGTACAGATCTCTAGAGCTCATTCATCTTTTACCACTGAAACCCCAAACCCATTGAACCTTGAAAGCTTCATTTCCCCCTTCCCCAGCCCCTGGAGACCACCATTCTACTCTCCATTTCTGAGTTTCACTATTTCAGATATCTCATATAAATGGAATCATTTAGTATTTGTCCTTCTGTGACTGGCTAATAATGGAAAGACACTCCATTCATGGATTGGAAGGCCACTACTGTTAAAGTATTCCCAGCACCCAAAGAGAACTATAGATTCATGCAATCCCCATCAAAATCAAAGTGGCCTCTTTTTTTTTTTTTTACAGAAACAGAAAAAATTTTAAAATTCATATGGAATTCCACAAGACCTGTAATAGCCAAAGCAACCCTGAGAAAGAACAAAGATGGAGGCATCACACTTTCTGATTTCAAAATGTGTTACAAAGCTATAGGAATTAAAACAGAATGGTTATCAGAATAAAAACACATATAGATCAACGGTCAAGTGATTTTTCACAAGGGTGCCAAGAAAACACAATGGGGAAAGAACAGGCTCAACAACAGTGTTGAGGAAGCTGGATATCTACACGTAAAAGACTGAAACTGGACCCTTATCTTACACCAGACACAAAGCCCAACTTAACCTGAATTAAAGATGTACATGTAAGACCTGGCTCTACAAAATTTTTAGCAGAAAACAGAGAGGTCTAGGCAATTATGTCTTAGATATGGCACCAAAAGTTCAAGCAACAAAGGTGAGAACAGGCTAGTGGGACCACAGTCTCACTTCCTTTTTATCTGTTTCCATTTCCTGGGACTGCATTCTGCACTGTAAATGCCAAGGGACCCTGGTGACACACACAGCATCCTTCTGAGCCAACACTGTAAGTATGTGGAAAAGATTGAAAGCTATAAAATGAATTCAATACTATTTATCAGCAGAATGTGAGATTCTGGAAAATCTTAAAATGCATTTTATCTGTTTTTCTAGATTTCTGAAAGGATTAAAAATCCATTAGTTGGAAAATAAATTAAAATCTATGATATGGAAAACAAACATATAGATGCTTATCTTGTACCAAAGATTCTCAGTAACATTGTTAACATGTTTCAATTTTATCTCTAATTTATTCTAAGTAGATCAAAGCTTCCCAAAGATTTCATTTTGTAAAATATTTTAACAAAACACCTTACTTATAATAGTGAGTTAATAAATATTTATTTAAAAAAAGCTAGCAGATACACAAATGCATGAAAATTAATTCTGTAGTTTACATGAAATCTATAAAACTCCTAGAAGTTCATTTTGTAGTTTACATGGCAACCAAAACAGAAGTACCTACAAACATCATGTAACCAAGGCTACTATTATTTCAAATCACAAAAAGACCTAGTGTAACCATTATATGAAATTGATTTCTGCCAAGAAATAACTCCATCATTTTGCAAAAGGTTGACAAAAATTAATATCCTCTATTTAGCTGGAGCTGATTAGAGTTTAACAAAATCCACGCTTATAACTGATAAAATACGCTAAGCTAGAAGCTGTCTACTTACTGGGGAGTTTTGTTGTTGTATGTTGTTAAAAGCCAATTTTCTTACCTTGTTTTGCAAAATGTAAAGGATTCCAGATTTGAGTTTTAACCCCACTGTGGCATTTGCATGTCTTTGTCCCTGGTAGTTGTCCCTCTCCACCTTCTCTTTCCATTTGACTTGCTCACTAAATGTTGCTCTTGATAAAATCGAGTTGCCCAAACAATGATTATCAGCACCAAGGAGATTCCTCTACTTCCGGCTCTAGCTGCACTAGGTGACAGGGTTGCTCTCCTGCTAGAGACTCATAAAACAGCCCACGCTCCTTCCATAAGGGGCGGCCCACATCTCTTGGAAGCCTTCTCCTGCCGGGAATTGTTGAATAAAGGCTTAGGCTAACAGTGTCCTGGTAGAGGTTCTTCCAAAATACAAATAATTATCAATATTTACAGACTTAAGTGAAAAGAGGACATTGTTAAAATGTTTGCTGATGCAATGAGTACTCTATCTAAATCCGGAGAATGAGTGTTAGAATGGTAGTGTGTGGTTCAGAGTGGGAGTTATATCTGTACCTCATGCGAAATGTAAGATTAAGCACTTACCACCCAGAAAAGCACTCATCTCCCTTAGTGCTTCGTAGCAAGAGTAGAAGCTATTTGCCAGACAGCAGATACCCAAAGACAGACAGGGGTTCTGGTTTGTACTAAACGTTGGTGAATTCGGACCCTGTTCGTAGATCGAACGAACGGAATTTTATTCTTGAAGACTGTTCATTATCCAATGTTCCAGAAGATATCTGTCAATTCTCTCAAATTCTCCTATATATTCAATATCTTGGCTGACATTTAAATGAGGATTTAAAAATCCTTATATATGTTGAGAAAAATTATCCAATTATTTTATTTTTTTAAGGCAAGGAGAGGTAAACTTTTCAAACCTGTAAAACTGTGCAGGTGCCTTATTTCACAGAAATTTGCCTGGCCAGCTTTGTGGATCCCAACCGACTCTGGGAATGATTCTTGGAATAAGACACAACATCCTTAAATGGTAGAAAATCCATTTTCTAATACTGTATTGGAAAATAATATATCATTTCTTAGGACTATTCCATGGGCTTTAGTTTTTTTCTGTTTTTTTTTTTTTTTGACAATTTTGCTAAGTCCGGGAAAGGCAAAATAATAGATTCTTTTGGAACTCTCCAAAACCATAGGAACAGGAGCTGCGAGACAACACAAAACTCCTTCACAGCTCTCCTCTTCCCTCCCATCATGCACTTGGACTCTTCCTCAAGTCACTGAAGTTACAGACCATCAATGTAGTTACCTGAAACATGTGGACAGATGATTTCCTTAACACCTGTGCTGAGGGCCGCAGAGGAGACAGAGTCGCCGCTTCAGGTTTAGTTCATAAAAGGGTATGCGGTGGGGGAGCAGGTATAGTGAACTGTGTTGGCAGGACAGTCGTGATAAAAAGGACAATCCCACAAACAGTTTGAACCTGAAGAAGTAGGGGCTAGGGCTCTAAGAAAGGCAAAAACCAACTGGATTCCTCAGAGGAAGAAGACATATTTGGTTGGGAAGTTCTTTTTTATTCACAATAGCCAAGATATGGAAAGGACCTAAGTGTCTGTCAACAGATGAATGGATAAAGAATAATATGTAAATAAAGAGGAAAATGGTAATATTAGTCAGAAAGGGGAAAAAAGCAAATACAGCCATTTGTGACAACATGGATGGATCTTGTGGGCATTGCACTAAGTGAAATAAATCAGACAAAGAAAGACAAATACTGTATTATCTCACTTACATGTAAAATATATATTAGAAAAACTCATAGAAGCACAAAGTGGATAATTGCTAGGGTTGGGGATGGAGAAAATGGGGAGATACCGGTCAAAAGGGTACCAATTTCCAGTTCTGAGATGAGTAAGCTCTAGAGATCTGGATAGCATGGTAATTGTAGTTTATGATACTGTATTATATAGCTGAACGTTAATGAATGAGTAGATTTAAATTTTCTTACCAAAAGAAAGAAATGGCATTATGTGATGTAATGAAGGTGTTAGCTAATGCTATGGTGGGAATCATTCTGCAATATACATCAAGTCAATATACACTGCACACCTAAACTTACACAATGTTTTCTGTCAATTATACCTAATAAAACTTACAAAAATGATGAAAAAGCAAAAAAGAAAAATTTCGCCATCACCAGTTGGTATCTGAAAATCAGACAGGACACCCTACACCTACCCCATAGTTAAAATATAACCAACCAGTCAAGGTGGCTTGCTCACCATTATTATTTCCCACGCCTACTCTAATGCTAGCACATAGCAAGTGCTTAGAAAATACATATTTTTTTTTGTCTGAATAAAATTCTTTTTGAGAAATTTAGGTATTTCAGAAGTTAATTATTAAAAGCCCTAAAATTTCCCATCACTTTATAGTGATAGGAATGCACTCCTTTAAATTATTACTAATATTTTGATTTTTGATCTTCTCTACTTAAAAATGTTGACCTGTCTTCTAGGGGTTCAAGAATCTTGGATGCTCAGGATCCTCAGAATGGGCCTTGATGGAAGTCTCCACTCTGGCGGGGAGACTAGTCTAGCTGAAATGTCACGTTGACTTCCCATGAGTCAAAGGCATGTCTGGTGACATGAGGGAGATGTGGATGGGTGCACAAGTACAGAAGATAATGGAGAGGGAGGTACTAGGCATTTTTCTTCTTATCTTCACCAGGAAATAGACTTTCCTCCCCCACTTTTATTTTTTTAAACAATGCATTTCATCGACAAGAAGAGACTTAAGGATGAGTCACATCTAGGAAGCAGGAACTTGATTTTCGACATACTTAGTTCTTTATAGTTAGTAGACATCCAGCAGTGGCATTTAAAAATTATTCCGTTTCTGTAAACTTGGCTCCTCTTTAAAATACGAGGACGATGTATGTGCAATGGGATATACACCCACGTGATAATTCATGTCAACCACGCACTTACTACAAAATCTCAAACGCTTCCTGACTTAAATCAGTTGAGACCTCAGATTCTAACTCATTAAAATTTACTTGAGGTTCCTGTAACCTTTTCTCAGGAAGCAACAGCAGGTATAGAATGTGCAGGTTTTTAAAAAAAATTTTTAATGCGTGCAAAGCTTTAATTCTAGTGTACAAAACCTATTTTAAAAAACCCTTTTTTGGTGGGTAGTTGAAAAAGCCTGGCAGAGGGTAGGCGGGAAAGTCATGGAATTTTGGAAGTATGACACAGTAGATTATGGCACATCAGAAATTTGTCACAGAATAGTGATGGAGGGGATGCAAGGCCGAGTCCGAATTTTCCCAGTGCCTAGGCCGACGATCTGGTTATAAATTCGTTTCCTCTGAAAGATGCACTAACATTTTTTGGCCACTAGGTCATTAGAGTTCACTTCTAAATGTGCTAACAAGAATAGCTGGTAAAGTACTATTTATTGCTAGTGATGATTTCATCGTCTGGGTGTCAGGTGTTTGGAGAAATCTGAGGTCACTCTCTTGCTTACTAACTACCAATGGCTCTACGTCAACTACAGAATGAAGGAAAACCTCCTTAGCACGACATACAAGGCCCTCAGTGATCTGGTCTGCTGCTTAAACATCATCTCAAGCCACTACCCACCTAAATCCTCCATCGAGATTCAGAACCATCTCTCCCTCCTGTATGCCACACCGTATTTACAGAGTCTCTGTTTGACTCATCACAGTAAAGATTTACTCACAAGCCAATCTCGTTGAGGACAGGGGCCATGGTTTATTAATCTTTGTGTGAACAGCGCCTAGTACATAGTTGGAGTGCCATAAATGTTTGTTGAATGAATATATGCTCAAGCTTTGCACTGATTGGTAGAAGAAAAGGATGTCAGAGATGCAAAGCTTGAGGTACACTTGATGCACTGATGTTCATTTTGAAGAAGGAGGGGACCACATGCCAAAGAATCCAAGTGACCTCCAGGAGCTAAGAGCGGCTCCCAGCTGACAATGGGGATGCCAGTCCTGCCACTGCAAAGGAATTGAATTCTGCCAAAACCTAAGTAAATTTGAAAGTGGATTATTCTAGCTTCTTCTAGACCAGTCTGCTAACACCTTGATTTCAGCCCTAAGCAGAGAACCCCAGAATTCTGACCTCCCAACTGTGAGAAAACAAATGGGTATTGTCAAAAGCCACTATGAGCGTGGTCATTTGCTTTGTAGCCATAGACAACTAGTACTACTACTATGCAACCTCCTCAGATAAATTGCATATGTATGTTTTGCTGTTTTGGTTTGTTGACTTAGTTATGGTTTGTTTACTTAGTTAATGGATCATAGGTGCTTCTTTATTAAACTGATGCTTGTGAACTAGGTAAGAGTGCTTAGTTCAAGCCTGATCAGTCATTTCCCATCAAGAAGTCAACTATTATTAGATAGATTCCACATTTCGTGCACTGAAATTCAGTGCTGAATAGACATCATCAGAAGAGCTTGATATTCTAGCTCGATAGAGCAGAGACATAATTTTGTTCAAAGAAATGAACACAGGAGCCTTAAAGTGTGAATATTCTGGGGGCTTCTGCTGTAGCGAACACACTTATTATTTTAATTACTGAAGTTCTGTTTGGTTGTGTGTCAAATATGCCTGGCATACTAAATTACTAAAATTTTTGGATAATATCCTATTTCTCTTTTTAAAAAATGTTGTCTCTGATGTGTTTAAAAGGATATTAACTAATTTTTACCTGGCGTTTCTAGTGCTTTCGTGTTGGCTTTTTTTCAGATGAACTAACCACACCTAGAGAGTGGGCCGGGGATGCCCCCACGTAGATCAGCCTATGAATCGATCAGAAACCAGCAAATACTACAGGGCATTTAGGAGCAAGTCTAAAACCACAGTGTGCTGTGGAAGTCAGTCCAGCAGATGCTGAGACTTGAGGTGAGACTCTAAAGAAGTGGAGTCACTTCGCCCTGCAGGAGGCATCGTTCTGCAGGGAGAAGCAGGGCGGAGTGGGGACCGATGAGACAGAAGCCTCGCTGGAACGAGGCCCTGGATGAATGGGAACAGATGACACAAGACCAGCTGGTGGAGAGCCTGCCTTCCTGCCAGAGAGAGGCTTTGGAACTGATCTGACAGACAATAGCAAGCGCATCCCTTTTGTGAAACAGGTGATGCTAATTAATTGAGGATAATTGGGAGTCAGCTGTTCAGCAACAAGTTAGCAGCTGAAGAGTTTTAGTTCATTTATTCAGGAAGATTTCGCGTCGAAAAAGTATTTCCTCAAATCGCTTGGGGGCAACTGTTAAAAGTGCAGATGGTTAAGACCCTCTTCTGGAGCTTACGTGTTAGTGGATTTGGGATAGAAGCAGTATTGTCACAAGCTCGGAGAGTCTTATTTATGCACTGCTCTCTTTTAGGTGGTTAGAAAATGTACTAAGTAAATAGATTTACTGTTCACCCCAACACTCAGACACATGATGTGGAAAAGACAGCTGTGGTGAGGAAGGAAGAACTTTGGAGCACTTCCTTTAAGCAATTTAATATATATTTTTTAATTTAGTGGCTTCAAACGGATCCTTCAATTTTTAAAATCTTTCCTGTCACTGATAAGTGTCTGCCTTGAAGTATATAGAAAAAAATAAAACAACTGTTTAGCTCAAAAGAAGATACTCCAAGAATCTGCCAATATTGCAGGATAGTTTATAACGAAATATCCATTCTTTGTCTAAACCATTCTCTTTGGTATCGACTGAGGATTTTTCTTTTTTCAGCCAGTAGAGGGAGCTACAGCTCTTGAGATAGCCTTTTTTTCCAAGCAGAATTACCACCACCAACCTACAGCCTATTATTATTGAACTATTAGAGCCTAGAATTTATAATTAATATCCTAGAGATCTAATGTGGTACCTCCTTTATAATGTATAACTTGAGACTCTTACATGCGTTATTTATGGTGATCTTTTTTCCATAGCTCCCAGTACAAACTTCTTTGTCAGTCAAAACAAACTACAAATCAAGATATTTTTGGCCCTTTCTTTCCCATCCACCTTTACTCGTGCGTTCTCCCTTTTCTGGAACATCACTGGTCATCTATCTAACTTTGACTTGTTTGCTGAGAACCAGTTAGGAAACAACTTTTTAATGAATATTCTGACCTCCCACCTCTCAGTTTGCAGAGTTTGGTTAAGTTTCTTCCTGTTTTACAGCAATAAAACAACAGTTTATTAGGACAAATAATAGATTTCTCACTCTTCTATTCTATCATAATTGGCTTGTTGGATAAGACACTGGACATCTAGTAAAATTTGAATTTCTGATGAATGAATTTTTTTTTTTTTGGTATAAGGATGTCCCACGAAATATTTGGGACATTCATATACTAAATTAATATTTGTTTATCTGCAATTGATATTTAATTGGGCCTTTTATTTTTTTTTATTTGCTAAATCTGGTAACCCCAATCATAAACACTTCGTAGAGTTTTTGTTTTGTTCGTATTCATAACCACAGCCCACAGTGGTTGCTCAATTAATGAAAGGGTCAAACGTAATATGTGACTGAAGATGAATGGCTATTACTTTTGAATACAATAATGGCTTTGAAACAATCTACATTAGTATTGCACTAATGTGTTGACAGTGAATTTTTATTCATTCTAAAAAAAGGAAATAGTTATAAAAAAAAGAACTTTGTTCTACTGGGAAGCTCCAGGATTTAACAATAAAAATTTGAGGGAACATTTGAAATATAGTTAAGTGTCTTAAAATATCTGTTTGAGTTGTTAAGAAACATTCAGTGGTGGAGAAAATTCTCTTTGCAAAGTGACTATGGATCCCTTGCAAGGAAAAAAAAATACTATTTTTAGAGCTGCATTTTGTATTGAATCAAGACATAAGTTACAAAAAGACGGTACCAGATCCTACTCATTGTTTAGAGTAGTGAGTTTATTCCCATGTTTTGCCTCTGACAGGGCAAGAAAGGGGCTGTGCAGATGCAATCTTACTGAATAAATAAATTTTGTATACTTCATCAAAAATATTTTAAACTGCTAACTATAGTCTAAACCTAGGCCATTTCTATACAAGTTTCTTAAACTTTTTGACTTCCTCATCCAGAAAAGATAGAGCAAATGTTCATAATTTTCCTCTATCAAAATGTCAACACTGCCTAGTCTCTCAAACTTCTCTCAAACAGTTGAAAGTCATTTGTTAGACAACCTTATTACTGAGTTCCATTATACTCAGCATGACGTGACATTGGTATGTAAAGAGATGACATTATATTGATAAAGCCAATTAAAAGAACAGCAGTCTGAAACAACTGACACACTCACACACTCACAAGTGACTATAAATTGAAAACAATTTAAATCTCATTAGACTTACACAGTTTAGAATAACAATGTGACACAATTCCTCATCTATCAGCTGCAATTAAAAATGATACTACTCACAGCTGGCAGTCCTTCATAGACTGTTGGGGGGAGTGAAATGAGTACATTCTTTCTAAAAAGGATCTTGGTTAGGGTTTATGGATATTATAGACATTAGAAAAGTTCATACACTTTCCCTAGTAAGAGCCCTTTTAGAAAGTCTTGCTAAATTATACCGAAACTCATATAAAGGCAAATGCGCGGATAATCCTATTGCATTTTAAGGGAAGCTGGGATGTTTACAGCTCTTGCTGGCAAAGCCAGAAGTGATGGCCTGAGCACCCCTTGCTTCTGCCCTTGGTCATCACAAGCTACAGGCCCGGGGTTTACCTTCTCACATGGGACCCTTCACCCCTGACCCTCTTGCTGCCTCTTGCTGAGACCTACCCTCCCCTGACATCTTAATCCCCAGTCCTCCTGGGTGGATGACCTCAGGGGGCCACGGCACATCGTAAGAGTTTGGGCTGCTGTCATGGAATATCATAGGCTGGGTGGCTTATAGAGAACAGAAACTTATTTCTCACAGTGCTGAATGACACGTTCATATATGTCCTTTCACTGTGTCCTCACATGGGGAAGCGGGCGAGGGAATTCTCTGGGTCTCTTCTTAAAAGGGTGTCTATCCCGTTCATGGGGGCTCCGCCCTCATGATAAAACCCCCTCCCAAAGGCCTCACTTTCAAATGCCATATGGGGATTCGGTTCCAACGTGACTCTGGGGGGCGGGGGACACAAACATCCAGTCTCCATGTGCACTCTGCAGGGGAGCAGCAGAGTCCTGCTTTGCCTCTATTCCTGTGGCCTGGACAGACAGACCCCTTTCCTCCCCCCTTCCGCAGGCAACAATTAAGAGTGGGTATGGAGGGCGAATGGAAGACAGAAAGGCGCAGCCATCACTGTGGATTACAAAGGAGATTTAAAGACGAGGAACCACACGTCCCTCTGCTGACACTTCTGGTGAACTGGGAAGATGCACTTTTGGCCCATGGATAAGTGGACGTCTGGACAGACATGCCAAGCATCCCGGGCTGCCCGCAGCAGATTCAGCTTGGCGCTTCTGATAACTCCTCGTGCTCCTCGTCCCTCGGTCTGAGGGAGGCCATAACTCATTCTTCTATAACAATATCCTGCTTTCTGAAAATGGGGGCCACTCTATCCCTCTGCCAACCATGTCGTATGCATATTATCTAAACTCACAGACATTCAAATTTAAAGTGCATTTTTAAGAAAAACTTTAAAATTACTGATTTTTCAATTTAAAAAAAAATTGGGGATGACAAACCCTAAGTTGAATGTATTTTTTCCTCTCTATTGCCTGTTATTTTATAAAATAAAATAAAGTAAAAAAATCTTTAAAACTGTATTCTGCAGTTTTGTAGGCCTTTGGGTATTTTAACCACTTTCGGCCTTCTTCCAGTTTATTTAATTAATTCTTTCTACTTTATTATAATAGAATAATATATTTCCACATTAGTCCTATAGTCATTAAAATTTAAAATATCAGGTATCTGGTTCTTACCAGTTCATAATGAATCCAGATGTTCGCCTACTAAAAAGGTGCCAGTATTTTTTTTTTTTTCCCTATCGTAGATTTAACTTTGGAGAATAAATTTGGAACAATTCTGTAGGGACTGTTGGTCACAGATGGCTGAGCGATAATACATCCTAAGGTTGAGATACAATCCTTCTGGATGGCAGCACTTAAACTGATTTTAATAATTTAAATAGCTCTACCCCTCATCATCCAAGTAAACAAAAAGTATCTCTTAAGTATTTCTTTCTTTCTTTTTTTTAAAAATATGTAATTAGCTTAAACCTTAATTTTTGTTCTTACTCTGGCATCTCTTCTAGGAATTTGTTACTTTCCTCTAGGGAATAAAAACGGTTCAATTTATTCCAACTGTGGTTAGAAAAAAACAAAAACAACAAAAAACAAAATAAAGCAAAAACCTCTTTACCTGCAGGAAACTTTCATGTATCCCCAGACCGAGTTTTTTTTATAATGTTCCTTCTCTTCTTCATCATCACATATGTCACATGGCATTATAATTATCAGCTGATACATCTGAGCTCCTTAGAGGCAGGGGCTGTTTCTAATCTACTGTCCATCTCCATGGCTCTGACATACAATAGGCGCTCAATAAAAAATGAACAATAGCCTTTTAAGTCAGAGGTTCATATTAAGTCATTTATCTTATCTAGTAAAGGATAATGGAAGGATGTACTAAGTTCTTTGGTTATTTTCGTTAAAATGTTTCGAACTACTTACAAGCAAAAGGGAGGTTATACATTCCTGCTTGACAGAAGAATTTGAACACAACCTCTAAAAGCTACTTTATTACATTGGAGAGCTTAAAATATTTGTTCTTATGCTGTTAATTTTATAAATCAGGGCCCCAGGTAGAATATAATGGCACTCTCAAGTTGGGGTAATTCCCTGGGATGGAGGTATATATTTCATAAAAGGACTACAGAAAAGGGGGTGATCAGTGTGTACAGAAATGCCAAGAGATACCATAGTACCTGGGGGCTAAGATCAAAGGGAAGAGTGGAGATGGAGTAATGAAAGTTGGAAGGAGAAAATCATGTGGTTTGAGGAAAACTGTGACATTCTGTCGAGGGGTATGACCACCCTGAGGCAACTCACCTGTCTCCCCTCTCTCCTGATTTCCTGCTGGAAATCTGGACTGGCCAACCTGACAGTGAGCCGCAGAGCAGGCCAACACGTCGCTGTGGTCCTCACGGGCTGACCTCCCCCTGCATCCATGAAGAAGATGGAGAGTTTACATGGGTCTGGAGGGTGAATGGAAGATACAGGGTCTGAATTAATCTGTTTATTATAATGCAGGCACTTTCTGTGCAGATTATCTACACTGCTCCAAGAAAGCCATAGAGTCAGCAAACGAATAATCACTGTAGTAGCGCTTGCCTTGTATTTCGCTCTGTTTGAGTGCAATTACAGCGATCCTGACCTCCAGGAAATTGCACTGGGTGACAAGCAGGGAGGAGTCCACAGAAGCCTTCAATGTACAATATTGCTGGAAAGTGGGTGAACTGAGCTCTGCAGATCGCACTGCTTTTGACCTCAGGTCCACCTCATATAGAGTTCATGGCCACATTTGCACTAATGGGATATTTCATCCCATAAGAGAACACATTTCTCAATTCATTAAAATGCTTTCCCCTTGCATCAGTCGTCTTAAAGACGTGGAGAGATTTCTCCAACTGGGTTCACTGTGTGTTGGCTGCAAAATGCAAGTGTTTCAAAGACTGTATTATCTTAGTACACCTCCTTCGATTGAAATGTGAGTAAATGGTGCTCTAGTTTTGTGAAAATTCTCCTTATGCTCTGTATTGAACTTCAGCAGGTAACAATTTTCACAGATCTGGATAAAAAGAATATTGATGTCTAAATAAATTTAAGAGAAGAAGATTTTTATACATATCGATTTCATCAAACCACAGATATTAAGTGTATATTTGATACTTACCTGAAATTGGCATGCTGACATAGCAAATTAATGTCTTTAAAAATGTGTGTGTGTAGAATAGAAAATGCAGTTTAGTGTTCTGACAAACATGCCAATGGCATGTTCCTTCAAACAGGAAAACACCCACTTGAGGCAGTAGATTCTTGATTGAAACCAGTGGTTTAAAAGTCACTACTAGACCATTTGCAAAATGGTACACTTGTATGTTATCCCAAACATTGTGTCCCATAATTGCAAAATATACCATATTTAAATTAGAAAAATCCTAAGTCCTTTCGAAAAAATTAATTTAATATAACTGGCAAGTCAATCAAATAAGTTTTAAGTAAAACTTCAACTGTCAGTTTTGTTGGTTTTGTCTCGACTGGATAAGATGGAACAGACTCATTTTCACTAAAAATCTACTCATTTAGGTAATAGCACACTTTAATTCAGCACATCAATACTTCTATATGCTTTTAAAAAAATAAACATAAAAAGATGAGATTTTTGCAAAGAGAAGATTCAGAGTCAAGAAGTAGTTGCAACTGAACTGACTGTATTTTAGAAAGGAGAAAAGCACAGTATAACGAAAAGTCATCTAGCAAGGAAAATATCTAGTAACGAATCCTTAATATTTTCCCAGTGAACTGGAAGTGATGGCTAATAGCTTGAGACCTTATTACCTGCATTTGAATACCATTTCAACCCCCTTACTAGTCTTGTGACCCCGTGAAAATTATTCAGCCTTTCTGTGCTTTAGTTCTCTTACTTGTAAAATGAGGATCCTAAAATATATCTTACTCAATAGGATTAAAATGGGCCTTCGAAGTTAACATACACAGATTTCTTAAAATAGTTCTCAATATACATTAATGTTATCTAAGTACTGGCTGTTGTTGTTAATTACATAATTCGGTTGAGTACTACTCTACTGAATGACTTTGCATAAATTACTTAATCTCAATATGGTTCGATTTAATGACGTCGGAACATCCTAACGAGAGCCTCTGCTCTCTCCTAGGCCTGTGATAAAATACTGGGAGAAACACAGTGACAGAGATGTAGTTCCATGTATCATGAAGCTCACAGTCCCGGAGGCAAGGATGATGCTCTGATGTGTAAAGCTCCTAGTGCTACCAGCGGTTCTGAACGTCGGGGCATGCCCACACTGCTGTCTTCTGATCCGTTCTGGTCCCCAGATCATCTGCAAGTTAGGTATTTCTCCCAATTGTCACGGATGTCCTGTCCTATTCTTCGAGTCCTTGGAGATCCCTTTAAGCTTTGAAGATCTGGGTCAACAATCCCGAATTACATCTGGAGAAAAGCACAGGACTCTAGGGTCCCTCTGGAGCCACCTCACCCACCACAAGCAGGGTGTGGGCAATGCGGATTCCACACCCCAGTCCTCCCTCTGCTGTTCCCATTGGCAGCGTTCGCCCTGCCCAGTCCCAGGGCTGGACCAGGAGCAGGACATGGAGGATGAAGCATCTCGGGAACTTGGCCTCATTCCTCACTTCCCTTCCGATCCCCTTCCCAAGTCGGTTGACAGTTTATGAAGACTGATTTTTTTCTATGAATGAGAATACCATTTGTTGGAGTGATTCCTTCTTATTTTAATATCTGTTTTGTTGACGTTACCATCGGGAGCTCCTTCGGGGGTGATGACAGGGTGTGACATTTCTGCTCATTTTCCTTCATGTGTTCATGCCTTTTTATTTATCTCTTTATTTTGGGGCTTACTCACTGTTTCCTTTCTGCCAGATAATGCTGTTTCTGAACTGTGTACAGAGTAATATGAGGCCCTGGATGGTGCTATCTTCCCCCCAATGAGGGCTTTCCACGTACTTTTGCTGGACCCCGAAGGCACACGCAATCCGGGGGCATCTCGGTCCAATTTCTGAGGCTGACACGCTCTGAAGCTAGACTGTGCCTCCCGTGAGGGCCTGTGGGTTCCAGTTCACCCTCCCTTCTCGGGTTCCCACCTGAAAGAAAGCCCCTCTACTCCCTTGTGAGGGTCCCACACTCCATCCCTCTCCCCTTGGCCTCCTGGGCTGTCAGGGGGGTTTCTCAGCCTCGCAGCCTCTCAGCTGCTCCCTCTGGAATCGGAGTCACTTCTAGAGGAGAAATGGCCTCAAAACCAGGGAGGAGAGAGACCAGGAGAAAGAGAGAGAAAGGAGGGGTGAGGAGGAGGGAGAGGAGGCGGAAATGGAGGAGAGGAGAAAAGAAGCAGGCGAAGAAGAAAGGAGAAAGGAAAAAGGCGTAGGAGGTGAGGTTCTGTCTTGGGAGTGTAAGCAAATAGAAGAAGCGACTGTTGAGGACTCCTGGGCCAGAACCACCAGAGCCACCAATGAGAGGGCTTGGGTTCTAGCTGGAAGCTCATTAAAGGTTACTACTGAAAGCCCCTCCCTTCTCCAGCAGAATCCTTGGCCAAACCATCAGGAAAACATTTTTCTGACGTGCAGTGACTGAACACTGAGTCAATCACAGATTCTCTGTAGACATTACAATAAGGTCAAAGCGAGTTGGGGTGATGGGAATGGGGTGGAATGAAGGGAATGGGCAGGACAAAGATTCGGAAATATCTCTGGCTCCGATTTAGACTTCTTTCCCGTTGGAACATTTTACTGTTACTAGATAGATGAGTTAGAAAGGTGGGGAAATCATCAAGCGTTCCTCGTCATATCGTAATTACTTTTGCACTTTTCTTAAAGAAAATTCTATGAGTGGGAATAGTGGATGTTTACAGGTCAAAGGTGGAGCTTACAGGTTAATGGTGAAGTTTCCTGTGCTATTTGCTACATAAAATGTATTTTTTGTTATCGTAAAATACACATAACACAACATTTGTCATTTTTACCATTTGTAGTGTACAAGTCAGTGACATCAAATATATTCACAATGATCCTGTAGACCACAGTTGTAGGTATTTTTAATACATTTTTATTTTCTGATACTTCGAAGGGTATAATTTATAAACACAGATCTTGCATATTAAGTTCAAATGACTTTACATCATCTAAACCCAAAAGAAGATCCAGAATATTATTATAACTCAAAAAGTTCCTGTGTGCTTCTGAAGCAAGGCTACTGCTAAGTTCATTGTAACTGTCCTAGCACTTAATATAAATGAAATCATAAAATATTCATTCTTCTGTATCTGGCTTTTTTTTACACATTATTAATTTTCGAGATTCACCTATGTTTTTACATATTTCAGTCATTTCTATTCATTGCTGAATAGCATTCCATGGTACTAATATAATACAATATGCTCCCCATTCTCCTTTGATTAAGTTCTCAGATTCTGGACACTGTGAGTGAGGCTGCTACGATGATGATGATGTTTTTTTTTCTGCATAAATATGCAGGGGTAAAATCGCTGGGATATAGAGTAGCTAAATGTTTAACTTTGTAAGAAATTACCAAAGTGGTCACATCCCCAGTGACAATGCATCAATGCTGCACCTGTTTTTATCCTCACAGAGTAACTCTGCATAATTTTATTGAGTGTATAGTGTATCTCATATACTCTTTTAATTTGAATTTCACTGAGTACTAAAGACTTGAAGAATTTTCTCATGCTTATTGGTCACTGATGTATATATGTATGTATGTGTGTGTGTGTGTGTGTGTGTAAGTATGTGTGTGTGTATCTATATATATTTGCAAAGTCCTGGGCAAGTATTTGTCCTCTTAAAAATTTTGGGTTGATCACATTTTTATTATTGATTTGCAGGAATCCCTTAGATACTGAGTATGAGTTTTTTTTTTTCCCAGGTATATGTGCTGAGAATGTATTTTCAAAGCCTGGGCTTCCCTACTTATTTATTTTCTTTTTTACTTATTAAATTTATTAGAGTAACATGGATTAATAAAATTATACAGATTTTGAGTGTACGATTCAATAATATGTCTTATGGTGTCTTTTGATGTACATATTTTTAAATTTTAATGAGGTCCAAAATTTTACTTTTTACAGTTAATATCTTTTATTTTTTAAAAGCATTTGACTATCCTTGATTGTGAACACACTTTCTTATATTTTACTCCAGTATATTTTTAGATTTTTGACTATGATTTATCTCCAATTAACTTTGCAATATGAAGTGACAATTATCTCGGCACCATTTCTTGAAAAGTCTTTACTTTCCCCACTGAAACGACTTGTACTTTTGTAGAAAAATAATTCACCCTACATGTGTGGATACATTCTGGATGCTCTACTATGGTTCATCAATCTATTCATCTACTCTTAGAACTTATGGCAGGGGTCCCCAAAACCTGGGCTGTGGATGGGTACTGGTCCGTGGCCTGTTAGGAATTGGGCTGCACAGCAGGAGGTGAGCAAGTGAGCAAAGCTTCTTCATCTGTATTTGTGGCCACTCCTCAGCACTATAATCACTGCCTTAGCTCCACCCCAGATCACCAGGCATTAGGTTCTCATAGAAGCGCTAGTCCCTGGTGCCAAAAAGGTTGGGATCACTGGTTTATGGTACAGTTCAGATTAATATACAGAATAATTAATACCTAAAACCTTTGAAATAAGGCAGTGTAATTCTACTCTTGCATTACTACTTTAAGAGTTTCTTTCCTAGACTATGGTCTTTGCATTTCCATATAAACCGTATAATCAGCTTGCTAATTTCCTCAAAAAAGCCTGATGGAATTTTGATTAGAACTGTGTTGAATCCAAATATTAATTAGGGGATAATACACATTTTAACAAGATATAAAATCAACCTGATCTATTTCTCTGTTATTTAGAATTTTCTATCAACAATAATTTTAGATTTTTGTTAGAGTAATTCCTAGGTTTTTAAAAATTCTATTATAAATGGTATATTTTTATATTTCACTTTCCAATTATTTGTTGCTATTAAATAGAAATACAACTGGCTTTATGTATTGAACTTGCATCCTGAAACCTTGCTAAATTCTCCATCTTATCTACATAATCCTGTTCTCTGCTAATCTTGATAGTTTCACTCTTTATGTTCCAATATTTATGAAATTTAAAAATCTTTTTCTTACCTTAACACACTGGTTAGAATCTTTAACTACACTGTTGTACAAAGTAGTAAAAGTGTCTATTCATGCTTTTTACCTAATCATAAGGGTTCAATATTTCACAATTAGTACAATTGTAGAAATAGTTTTTTTGTTTGTTTTGTTTTTTTAAATCCAGGAGAGGTGTTGACTTTTGTCAAATACTTCACTACTTCTGTTGAAGTGATCATTTGATTTTTTCTCTTTCATTCTGTTATGTAGTGAGTCTGCTCAATTTTTGAATGTGAAATTAATTTTGCATTCCTGGTTGGGGGGGCTACTTTGTCATAATATATCATTCTTTTGATATATTGCTGGCTGTGATTTTAAGATATCTTATTGATTTTTGTGCCCATGATCATGAAGGACATTTGTCTGTAATTCTACTTTTGGAATATTTTTATTAGATTTTATATTTTTAGGAATATAGTGGCTGTGTGAAATGAGTTAGGAAGATTTTTGTCTCGTCTACTTCCCTAGTTTGTGTAGGATTTCATTATTTCATCTTTAAATGTACGAATGAATTCAGCATTGAAGTCATTATGGGATAGAGATTTGCGTGTGTGTGTGGCAAAGCATATGATGACATAAAAATTCTTTCACAGGCATTGGCTACTTAATTTTAAAAATTCTTCTTGTGTCGATTTGGACAGGTTGTGTTTTAGAAGGGATTATTCCGTTTCATATTATTTTCAGGTTAACTGACAAAACATTACTAACAACATATCATTATTCCATCACCTATAAATTTCTTTAAATATTTGTAGAATCATGGCATATTTCCTGTTATATTCCTGATGTTAATAATTTATGGTTTCTCTCTGCTTTTTTTTTTTCTTGATCAACCTTGCTGGAGGTTTACTAATTGTTTTAACCTTCTCAGAGAACCTTATTTATACTTTGTTGATATTCCCTAACATTAACCCATTTCTTGCTTTGTTTGTTTTTACTCTTAAATTATGTTTTTCTTCTTAGGTTTAATTTTATCTTCTTTTCCTCTTAGTCTTTTGGGCAAAAAAGTTGCTCAATTTTACCTCTTGGCCTGCAGACCCTAAAATATTTCTTGATTTCTATTTTATTTGCTTATCTCTGTTTTAGATTGCCAGTTTTTTTTTCTTTTAGCTTTTTTAATTCTGTTAACCCATTGCCTTCTGGTTTCCATTCTTTCTGATGAGAAGTCAACCATTATTTTCATTGCTGTTTTTTTTTCCTTTTTCTAGCTTCTTATTATAGAAGTGTTAAACACTGATGTAAAATAATTCTTCCTAAGTGGATACATTCCTAGAAACTAAGGAAATCTGACTAGGATATTGAATGAGGAATCAAAAACTTCCCAACAAACAAAAGTCTAGGACCATACAGCTTCACTGGTGAATTCTATCAAATCTTAAAAAAAAAAAAATTAACACTAATCCTTTTCAACTCTGTCAAAAAAAAAAAAATAGAAGTGGAGGGAACACTTCCAAATGCATTTTACGAGGCCAGCCTGACCTGGGTACCAAAACCAAACAAGGGCCCCACAAGAAAAGAAAATTACAGGCCAACGTCCCTGATAACCAGAGATGCAAAATTACTCAATGAAATATTCACAAACCAAACTCAACAATACAGGAAGGAGGTCATGTTCCACGATCGAGTGAAATTTATTCCAGGGATGCAAGGACGGTTCAACATGCGCAAATCAATCAATGAGATTGACGACACCACCACAAAAAAATGAAGGATACGTCACATGATCGTCTCAGTACAGGCTGGAGCTGCCTGACAATGGCGATACATTCTGAAATTCGTGTCTTTAGGTGATTTTGCCATTGTGCAAACATCATACAGTGTACTTACACATCTGGGCTATAAGTGATAGCCTCTTACTCCTAGGCTACAACTCTGTACAGTGTGTCACTGTACAAAACAACGTAAGTTTAAATCAAGCACAAGAGGAAATAAGGCAAGTAAGAGACGCGGTGAATCTGAGATGGATGAGGCTGCCAGCAGAATAACATGGCACGCTGTCGTACAGCGCACTTTTTAATATAAGTAAAAAGAGCACACTCTAATAATAAAGTAAATCTATAAACCAGTAACAGTCATTTGTTATCATTATCAAAGATTCTGTACTGGACATAATCATAGGTGCTATACTTCTATATGACTGGCAGCAGAGTAGGTTTGTTTACACCAGCATCACCATTGACACATGAATGATACATTGTACTGTGATATCATGATGGCTACAATGTCACACTGAAGTTTTCAGCTCAATTACAATCTTACAGTGCCACAGCAGTGCACCAGTGACTAAAATGTCATGTATGCAGAGAAACCGACAAAGTTTAACGTCCATTTATGATAAAAACTCTCAACAAAGAAAGTATAGAGGGAATGTGCTTTAACATGATAAAGGCCACATATAACGAGGCCACAGCTAACATCATACCAAATGGTGAGAAGCTGATAGCTTTTCCTCTAAGATCAAGAACAAGACAAGGATGCCCACTCTCGCCAGTTTTATTCAACATAGTTTTAGAACTCCTAGCCAGAGCATTTAGCCCAGAAAAATAAATAAAAGACATCCATATCAAAATGGAAGAAGTAAAAAGGTCACTATTTACAGATGACACGATATTATATATAGAAAACCTGAAAGACTCCACCAAAAGACTGGTATCAATTAATACAATTTAGTAAAGTTACAGGATACAAATCAATGTACAAAAATCTGTTGTATTTCTAAACACTAATAACAAACTATCAGAAAGAGATATAATTTAAAAAATCCCATTCATACTTGCATCAATAAGAATAAAATACCTAGAGGTAATTTAACTAAGGATGTGAAAGGCCATACCGTGAAATCTAGAAGATACTGATCAAAGAAAGAGAAGAAAATGTAATAAATGGAAAGATATTTTATGTTCATGAAATAATTTGTAGTTAAAATGTCCATGTTACTCAAAGCGATCTATAGATGCAGAGCAATTCCTATCAAAATTCCATTGCCATTTTCCACAGAAATACAAAGCCCAAAATTTGCATGTAACCACAAAATAGCCAAATAGCCACAAATAGCCAAAGAATTTGAGGAACAGAAATCTGGAGGCATTGTGCCTTAACACTATATTAGAAATTTATAGTAATAAAACGGTACCGTATGGGCATAAAAACACACAGATCAATGGAACGGAACAGAGAGCCCCAAAATAAACCCACACATTTATGTTCAATTAATTCATGACAGAGGAGCCAAGAATATACAATGAAGAAAAAACAGTCTCTCCAACAGTGGTGCTGGAAAAACGAGACAGCTGTGTGTAAAAGAATGAAACTGGACCATTTTCTTATGCCACATATTAAAATGAACTCAAAATAGATGAAAGATTAGAAAGTAAGACCTGACACTATAAAACTCCTAGAAGAAAACATAGGAAGTAAGCTTGACATTGTTCTTGGTGATGATGATGATGATGATGATGATGATGATGATGAGTGTGTGTGTGTGTGTATCTGACACAAAAGCAAAAATAAGTCAAACTAAAAAGCTTTTGCAAAGTGAGAGAAATCACAAAATGAAAAGACAACCTACTGAATGTGAGAAGATATTTGCAAACCATATTTATAATGGAAAGTTAATATACAAAGTATGTAAAGAATTCATACAACTCAATGGCAAAGAAACAGTCCTGTTTAAAAATAGGCAGAAGATCTGAACAGATAATTTTTTCTGGAGAAGATCCAGAAATGGCCAAAAGGTACATGAAAAGTTACGTGACATCACTAATCATCAGGGTTATGCAAATCAAACCCACAATGAGATATCACCTCACTCCTGGTAGAATAGCTGTTATCAAAACAAGAAGAGATAACAAGTATTTGTTAGGACATGGGGAAAGAGAACCCTTGCCTTGTGCACTGTTGATGAGAATGTAAACTGGTCCAGCCACTATGGAAAACAGCATCAAGGTTCCTCAAAAAATAAAAGCAGAACCGCTATATGATCCAGCAATTCTATTTCAGTGTATTTATCAAAAAATAAAAATAAAAACAGTAACTCAAAAAGATATCTGCAACCCCCTGCTCATTGCAGCATTATTTACAATAGCTAAGATATAGAAACATCCTAAGTGTCCATCGATACATGAATAAAGAAAATGTGTGTGTGTACACAGACACAGACACAGTGGAATACTATTCAGCCATAAAAAAGAAAGAAACTTGCCATTTGTGACAACATAGATGGACTCTGAGGGCATTATGCTAAGTGAGATAAATGAGAGAAAGAAAGAGTATGATTTCATTATATGTAGAAACTAAATAAAAGCAAAATATATTACAAACAAAATCAAGCTCATAGATACAGAAAATGAATTGGTGAGTGCTCGGGACAGGAAGTGGTGGGGTGGGACGAAAGGATAAAGGGGTCAAACTTTCAGTTATAAAATAAATAAGTCATAGGAATATAATGTACAGCATGGCAACACAGTTGGTAACACTGTATTGCGTACTTGAAAGTTGTTGAGAGAGAGTATCTAAAAAGTGCTTATTACAAGAAAGAAGGTAACAATGTGTATTGATGGACTTTTTGTGATAGTCATTCAGCAATATAGACAATTATCTAATCATTATGTGGTACATCTGAAGCTAATATAATGATACATGCCACTTATACTTCAATAGAAACAGAAAATAAAAAAAAAATATTTCTAACATAGGCATGTACCACAAATTTTACTGGCTGTTTTCTCTACCATTTAAATATTTTCTAATTTTCTTACAATTTCTTTTCTGACCCATGGTTATTTAGAAGTTACTGTTTAATTCCCAAATGTTAGTGGTTTGGGAATATATTTCTATTTTTCATTTTTACTTCAATATCATTATTATCAACAAATTTCTTGGTGTGTTTTTTTTCCCTTTGAACATTACTGAGACTTCCTTTTCTAAAAAATGTCTTTTTAGCCTTAATTTTTGATGGATATTTTTTGCTGTTTAGAGCTCTGGACAGAAAACTGTGACCCAGGAGCCAAAAGAGGTCCATGGCCTGTTTCGGAATGACTCATGACATAAGAATAGTTCTAACACTTTTAAATGGAAAAGGTATAAGAGGCTAAACACGTGCCACATACGCATGAACTTATCGAGTCCTTGCAATAAAGCTGGAAGGTAGGTGATGCTGAAAACCAGAGGGAGTGCTGTTACAACGTAGGGTTTGCTGTTGTTTTCTGATACTGTTTATCTTGCAAGTCAAGACAGTTTGTATTCTGAATGGATACATTCTCTCAAACCTTTTGGCACCCATGTAAATAATTATATTAACATAGTAAATTATATTAAGGCCTTTGGGTATTGCTGGAACAAACCTTATATGATCTTGAGATGTTAGCTGCTTATAATTTTACCTTTATATATTTGTGTGTTTTAGATAGGTGTATGGTATTTTTAAGCTGCTCGTTTCTGATTCAAACTATACTGAAATCAATGAAAAGTTTGATGCTGACTTTAATATTTTCAGTATCTTTAAGTAGTGCCATAAGCTTTGATAAATATCTTCTTTTACACTGCCTCATTAATCACCAGGTGATACCTGCATTTAACACATGAACTGTTTTGGTCTATTTGGTAGCTGTAACAAAATATCACAGACTAGGGGTATTTTTGGAGGCTGAGAAGCCCAACACGAAGGTGCATGCACAATCACGTTAGGTGAGGGCTCTCTTCCGGGCTGCAGACTTCTCTTTGTACCCTCATGTGCGAGGAGGGGTGAGGGAGCTCTGTGGGATAATTTTTATGACACTAATCCCAGGCACGAGAGCTCCACCCTCACGACCTAACCACCTTCCAGAAGCCACGCTCCCTAATAACATCACCTTTGCGGGTTAGAATTTCAACATGTGAATTGCAGAAACATTCCGACCACAGCATTAACAGATTATTCAACAGATTACTCTGTGCCTTTCAAAAAAAGCACTAATATTAAAACCTTGACTTCCGATCTATTTCTGTGTAGCTTTAGGATACATTTTTCCCCACTCGTGTAGCTTCTGCCAACAAGAGCACAGGGAATTTTCTGTTATAATATGTATCCTCTGAGGACAAGCACCACGTTCCTTCTGTGCTTTGTATTCTCAGCTCCTAACAGTGTGTGGTGGCAAGGAGTTAAAACTCACTAAATATTTGTTGAATAGACGACATGACTATGGCTTGGGAGAAAAGACGGATTTTTACTTCTCATTATCAACTAGCTCTTACCCCCTGTGCATTTATTTCTATACCTTTCCTTATGATCTCTTTCAATGACAGCGAAACCTAGAAGAGAAGTAGAATTCTGGTTCTAAGAGATTACTAACTAAGATATGGAAGCAAGCTAAGTGTCCATCAATAGGTGATTGGATAAAGAAGAGGTGGTGCGTATATACAATGGACTATTACTCAGCCATAAAAAAAAAGAATGAAATCTTACCATTTGTGACAACGTAGACAGACCTAGAGGGTATTATGCTAAGTGAAATAAGTCAGAGAAAGACAAAGACCATATGATCTCACTTACATGTAGAATCTAGAGAACAAAATGAACGAATAAACAAAACAGAAGCAGACTCAGATACAGAGAACAAAATGATGGCTGCCAGATGGAAGGGTGCTCGGGGAGCTGGGTGAAAAAGGTAAGGGGATTAAGAAGTACAAATTGGTAGTTACGAAATCGTCATAGGGGTGTAAAATGCAGCACAGGGAATACAGTCGATAATAAAATAAAAATAAAAATATTTTAATACACCATGGAAACAACAACAACAAATTATAACATCTTCATGCAACGGTGCTTTTCTGTCACGACGGCAGTATCAGTGATGCTTATTTCTAGTTCTCCGTGTTTCGATCAGAGTAAGAGATAAAGAATAAGCCATTAGACTTGTCACCATGGGCTTCTCTGGGTGGTCTTTTTCATTTAAGGCAGATTTTTCAATGTCAAGCCATGGAATGATAAGCATATGGTCTTATTATTAGTTTTCTCTCAAATCTCGTCTATATATGACGAAAATCTGTTACTAGTATTTTCTGAGCCAAAGAGTCTCTGTAATTTATAAATTTAAATATGATCTTAAATTTAATATATGCCTCCTGTGGATAGGAAAAAAAAATGTTCTAATTCACGCTGGTACAGTTACTTTGGATTATGGTGTTTCGGTGTCTTATTTTTTTAAATAAAATGTTTTAATTTTCTTTCATCTGAGCTCTGAACGCTTTATTTTTAGGACCGAAGATTTAATTCCAACAGGATATGTTTAGAACGCTCACGGACTGGCTTTCTGAAAACACTGAGCTTCATCTCATTACGAAAGTGTAAACAGGTTATAGCTCAGAAACAGGTGCTAGAGCACCGAGCTCTCTGAACTTCTCGGGGATGTCTTCCAGCAGCGCACCAGACTGTTCACACATGATCTCAGATAACACTGCGTTCAGATCCCACCTCTTGCCATCCTTTTACCCTCTGTGTTCGTTAACCGGCAGTCTACAACGTTAAACTAATTCCATATGTCAAATAATAAAAAAAAAAAAGCATTATCTTCACATGTTCAATTTAAAAAAGCATCCTCTTCTCAATTTTGTCAACGTCTTTCCACAGGAAACCACTTGTTAAATTAACAAAGGACATCTTCGAAAGGTTTTCACAAATACAATGTTAGTTGTGATTTCGTACAAGTGTGATTTTTAACAAACATTTAACAGTAATTACTGGGCATCTGCAAGGTACCATGTAGTTTTCAAGATCTAAGAGTACAATTGTGAATAGGACAGGCAAGAACCCACATCTCTTTGAACTTGTGTTCTGGAGGAGGGGGAGGGGTGGGCAACCAACCAACCAACCAACCAAGCCTTTCTGGTTAATAATTGTCATGGAGAAAACAATACAACATATGCTAAAAGCTGGCTGGAGATGGGATCATGGGAGGGTGTGGGGCAGTTGGAGTGAGGGTATTTCTTTTTTTTTGACTAACTTGTTACTCTAAAGCATTGAAAAGCAATTTACTGACGTTACAACATCCCCCACTCAAAAATACATATGTATTTCTAAAGGGAACATGTTACCACATAGAAAAATAACATGTTATCATACATAATAAAATTAGTAAAAATTCCTTAGTGTCATCTAATAGCCAATCCATATTTAAATTTCCCCTATTGTTCCCCAATTATCCTTCACCGCTGGTTTGTATGATCATGATTGAGTCCATGGCCATATATTTAATCTAACTGTAACATCTGTGTCTCTTTTGATCAAAAACAATTTCATAACGTAGTAACTTGATATTTTGGACACTGCCACATTTCCTCCTCATTGTGTCATTTAACTCTATAACTCAAGACCTGTAACCTAAGAATATAGTTTTAAAGTCTCTATTAGATACTAAATAGTTTTAAGTGGCATCACAGGTGATATAGATCACATACTGTGTTACATCTGGAACACACGATATCCGGTTGTCCTAGCATCTCTGAAATTAAAAATTGACTCCCATATCAGGGAGAAGACAGACTGGCCCTTCACTGCACATTAAAATTTCACTTTTAATGACCAGAAAATAATTTGTGTGGTATACTTTGGAACCATATGTGCATCCATTTTTCAATTAACCGTTTGTGTGATGGTTTTAAAATCAATTTTTAATCCTTGTCAGAACACATAACTTTTTTGGACAATGAAAAATGGTGATTCTTTTCTAATTTCATTCTTCTTTCCTGATTAGTAGATGGCATTCTTACGTAAAGCTTTCCCTCATGAACTGGGGTCATATGGTTCCTATCAGAAAGGAACCTCTTTCCTCTTTATTTCTAATTTTCAAAGAAAAAGTCGATTTAATAACCAGTTATAAAAAGTGACAATTTTTTTTGTTTATTTTTCCTTTTGGGGGTATTCTTATGGATTCATGAATTTTTATTGATTCAATATTTCAGTGAACATTCAACAATTATATCATTTTATTCTTTTCAATGCTCCAAACTGCCACAGTTTTGGCCAGTTAAAGACTCTTAAAAGGGGCTCTCGGTTCCTTTAACGTACTACATTGTTGCACTGATTATGATGTTTTCATAAAAAGGACACAGAAATAAAATCCCTAAAATAAAAAAATTGATAAAATATGCTTCATTAAATAAAAAATCTTGCTTATGCAGAAAAAAAATCCATTCATGACAATAACCTTCAACAGACAGTGTATAGAAAAAACACACCTCAACGTGCTAAAGGCCATATATGACAAACCCAGAGCTAACATTATACTCAATGAAGAGAAATTGAAAGCTTTTCTTCCAAGGTCAAGAACAAGACAAAGATGTCTACTCTCAACACTTACTCACTATAGCACTGGAAGTCCTAGCCAGAGCAATTAGTTGAGACAGACATAAAAGACATGTAAATCTGAAAGGAGGAAGTAATATTGTCACTATTTGGAAATGATATGATTTTCTATACAGAAAATCCCAAAGACTCAACCAAAAAAATGTTGGAACTAATCAACAATTTCAGAAAATTTGCAGGATATAAAATCAACATAGAGAAAGCAGCTGCATTTCTATACACTAATAATGAAACATCTAAAAAAAAATAAAGGAAACTATCCTACACACAATAGCATCAAAACTGATAAAATATCTAGGAATAAATATACCCAAGGAAGTGAAATATCTGTACAATGAAAACTACAAGACTTTGCTAAAATAAATCAAAGAAGTTACACACACACACACACACACACACACACACACACACACACACACACAAAATGGGAAGCCATTCCATGTTCATGGATCAGAAGCATATTGTTAAAATGTCTATACTACCTAAAGCTATTTTTATATTCAACTAAATCCCCAGCAAATACCAATGGCATTCTTCACAGAAATAGAAAAAAAAAATCCTAAAATTTGTTTGGAACCACTAAAAACCCCAAGGAGCCAAAGCAATCCTGAAGGAAAAAACAAAGCTAGAGATATCACACTTCCTTATTTTAAACTAAACTACAAAGCTATAGTAGTAATAACAAAAAGAAGTATGGTACTGGCATAAAAATAAGACACAAAGATTGATGTAACAGAACAGAGAGCTCAGAATTAAAACTCCATGTGTAAGGCCAATAATATTCAACAAGGAAGCCAAGAACACCCAGCGGGGAAAGGGTAGTCTCTTCAATAAATGGTTCTGGGTAAACAGAATAAACACATATGGAAATTGAAGCCCTGTCTTACACCATTCACAAAAAATTAACATGAAACGAATCAGAGATTTAAATATAAGACCCAATAACATCAAACTTCGATAAGAAAACATAAGGAGGAAGCTCCTTGACACTGATCTTGCAATAATTTCCAAAAACCATAAACGACAAAAGCAAAAATCAACGAATGGGACTACATCAAACTTTTGAACTCTATAGCAAAAAATCAAACAATCCAATTTAAAAAATGGATAGAAGAACTAAATAGATACTTTTCCAAAGAAGACATCCAAATGGCCAACATGTATATGAAAAGCAAAACCACAATATGATCTCACTCTTGTTGGAATGGGTATCATCAAGAAGACAAGAGATCAATGTTGGTGAGGATGTGGAGAAAAGGGAACCCTTGTACACTGTTGGGGGGACTATAATTGTTTTCCACATGGAAAACAATATGAGGATTCCTCAAAAAAAATTAAAACTAGATCTATCATTGGATCTAGCAATTTCATTTCTGGGTATATATCCAAAAGAAATAAGAACAAGATATCAAAAAGGTATACGCACCCTCACGTTTACCGAAGCATTATTCATCATAGCCAAAATAGGGAAACAACCTGAGTGCCCATCAAATGATAAATGGATAAAGAAGGTGTCTCATACACACACGCCACACATATATATGAATATTACTCAGCCAGAGAAACAAGGACATCCTGCCATTTGTGACAACATGAATGGACCTGGAGCATATTATGCTAAGTGAGATCAGTCAGACAGAAAAAACACAAGTACTTTATGATATTATTTATATGTAGAGTCTAAAAAAAGCTAAACTCATTAAAACAGAAAGATCGTGATTATCATGAGATAAAAAGTAGGGGGGATAAATTAGATTTTGTTCAAGAATACAAATGTGCAATAAGTAGTAAATAAGCCCTAGAGATCTAATGTACAGTACAGTAAATACAGACAATAATATTGTATTATAATTATCAACCTTCCTAGAAGATTAGACTTATTCATTCCAACCACTAACACAAAAAAAAGGATAATTATGTAATGTGATGGAGGTGCTAATTATTGCTCTGTTGGCAATCATAGTCCAATATATACATGTATCAAATTAAGACATTGTATACCTTCAATTATACAATGTTATATATCAAATATATTTTCATAAAAATAAAGAAATAGAAAAAATACCTTGCTCTTCTCAAGTCATCATTAACATATTTATTAAATGGACTTGAGAACAACAAACTACCTTGCTGTTCAGCCTACCAGGTGTTTTTATAAATAAAGTTTTATTGAAACACAGACATAGTCACCACTTAGAATTGTCTCCAGCTGCTTCCTGCTACAAAGGACTTGCAGGTATTTTGATAGACAGTATGGCACCCAAAGCCTAAAATATTTACTATTTGCTTCTTTTACAGAAAAAAGTTTGCTGACCTCTGGTTGAGGTCCATAAAATTTAGGACTTCAAGTTATACAACCATTTTTGTTTGATGTTTCATGGGTTCATCTTGATTTTTCCAATCAAATTATTAATTGTTGCCTAAGAGTAGGAATTGTGTTTTACATTTTGTCCGTGTCTTTCATACAGCTGAGCACAGAGCAGGTAGTCTATAAATATTTAATTGGTTTGTCCATGGAAGTGGACATTCACGGAGGTTTTATTTTATTTTATTTTTTAACAAAGCATATCTATTTATACAAATTAACCAAGTATCTTGATACAGTATATATTCCATGCATTGGGATAATATGTGAATACACTGGAATTATGTGTTGTGAAGTATATTTTCTGTATTACATTACAGACACCACCCTTCATGTCTACCTATTCCACAAATTTACCTTTCAGAAGAGAATAATTTCGTTCACCAACTCACTGAAACAATTCAGGGTTATCTGTAACACAGCTAAGTAATACAAGATGACTTTAGCCTTTGAAACTAACTCTCTGTGCTGGAAAAGGTTCAAATTTTGGAGGGAGGAACAAGGACTTTTGCTCAGCTTTAGAGAGATGGAAAATAAAAGCAAATAATTTGTAATAAAAAGAATGATAAAAATTAGTGCTTAGTAAAAAATAAGGAAGACTCTCACTTGGCATAAATTAAAAGACTTTACTGAAAGAATAGTGGCTACTGTCCACTTTAAACAAACCATTTCACTTTTACTAGGCACAGAGTGCCCCCTGGGTTTATATATTACCAACCTCACTAGATTCCAATACAAGGAAAGGCTGTGCCTCTTTGCAATAAGGACATTGGGAAAGCTTGGATTTATCTCTCTTGGCCCTTCTGTGTCTAGTAGCTTATGCTTCTTGTCATCTCGCTTGGCAAAAGTGACAGCCAATCGCCTGATGATGGGCATTTTGGCTGATTCCACTTCTTGGCTACTGTGAGCAGTGCCGCAATAAACGTAAGACCAAGGGAGTAGTAATACCTCTTTGAGAGCCTGAATTCGATTCTTTTGGATACATACCTGGAAGTAAGGCTGCTGGATCATCTGTAATTTTATTCTTAACTTATTTGAGGAACCTCTATACTGTATTCCATAGTGGCTGCACCATTTTGTATATTTACCACAGTGCACGAAAGTTCTAATTTCTCCACGTGTTCACCAATACTTATTTTTTTTTGTTCTTTTGATGAGACTGTACTGTATATATTTCAAATTTGTTAAGAGGGTAGGTAGATGCCCTGTTAAGTGTTCTTATCACAATAAAAGTAAATAAAGTGACAGCCAAAAGTGGGTGTGTATCACAGTGGTTAATATTTGTTTTCTATTTGTATTATGATCAATGTTTAACTGTGCAAATCACAGTTTAGGTTCAGTGTCTGAAGTAGGGAAATCTGTATGGGACTAAAATGTATTAAATAAATGCAATTTCTGTACAACAAGCAAGTTATTTCTTGTGCTACTGTTTACAAATAATGGAACATTGTGAAATGAACACTTAAAGAATTACAGACCTCTTAAAATAACGTACCATTTGCCTACGTTTATATAGTTTGCATGATTTACTATAACTAAATTATTTCAAAATTGACTGCACTATTATATATTTTAATG
>PVKZ01002483.1:128939-219691 GCA_004027375.1 Macroglossus sobrinus
TTTTTTTTTTTTTTTTTTTTTTTTTTTTTTTTTTTTTTTTTTTTTTTTTTTTTTTTTTTTACTGTTAGTTTATAAGTCTTATACCTTAGAAGCCCAAAGTAGATCAAGGTTTGTGTGTGCTGGGACTATACTGTCTGGGTTAGTTCCATTTCGATGAAATCTGTCATTGATAAAAGAGAGTTCAAGCTTCTCTAAACCAATTAAAATGTTTTTGCCTCAGGAGGTAAATAAAAGCACATGACAGAACTAAAGCGGAGCAGAGAGTGGTGATCAGTACAGTAGTTCAGTATTGAACAATATTGAACACCACAACAATAACACCTAATAAATCATTCTGAAAGGTACACTGGATATATATTTTTTTCAAGGACAAATAAAGTATACTCATGAGGATCAAAAGGATGCCTATGTTACTTTTATAGTCTATTTTAGAAAGAATCGACTATTTTTTGTAAAGTAAACTTTAAATTCCTTTAATATATAAAACCCATTCCTCAAAATATGTGAAACCCGTCACATTATGTTTAGATACATTATGAATCGAGATGCAAATCAACTTAAGAGATTCATGTAAATCAACTTGGAATCCTACTTAAAAAATTTTAAAGCCTTTATGTTTCTAAAAAAATCTTGGTTACTTATTACAAAAGACTTTTTAATGTTTAATGCAAAACAAAGCCGTTATTAATTTCAAACTTTTAAGAATATGTTTTTCATTTAGCTTGAGCAACTATAACTGTTAAAATTATTTTTATAATAAAATTCACACTAAAGCATTCTCTTTCTGATTTTTTTGGGGGTAATTTTCCAGTTATCAATGGCTTAATAATTATGAAGCCACAATGAGAAGAAAATGACTGAGTGAGGATATGAACATAGTGGTTTTTAAGACACATGTTTGGTCCATCTGTCTGTCTGTCCATCCGTCTGTCCGTCCATCCATCCGTCCGTCCATCCATCCATCTATCTACCTGTCTATCATCCTTCCATTTAGGCATCCCATATTTTGAGCCATTGCTAAGTCAAGTGCTTTTAGTTTTCTGGAAAATTACTTTGATAGCAGGAGGAAACCCCACCTTAAAGCCCACAGTACTTTTGAAAGAAAGAAAACATCGTGCAAATGTTGGTTAATTTATTTTGTGTTTGATGAGAAGTATACCTACTTGAAAGCAATTATCTTCCTTAAACACATACTTGGTATTGTTAATGCAAGAAAACTGGTTAAAAGCTCAGTAGTAGATTTTTTTCTAACAGATTTTTATAAATATTTTGATGTTAAAAATTTGGTGCGGAGCTAGCTCTGCAACTTGGTTTAGTCAGATAATTGCATTAACTAAAACTAGAGGTAATAATTTTTTTTACACAGATTAAGCATGATAATGTTTGTGAAAATCTTGAATGTCGTATTCATACAGCGTATGAGAATGACTATTCCTGACACCTTTGCCAGCAGTGGGTACTATTCTTTTTATCCTCGCTAATACAATGGAGAAGATTTTACTGTCTTCCTAACAAAAATTTCTTTGATATTTTATGATGGTAATCTTCAGTGTATACTTAGTGGTCACTTGCATTTCTAGTTTAGTAAATTGCATATTTGTGCTCTGATATTTGCTCATTTTTCTATTTGAATATATATTTTATTTATTCTTACTGGTTCATAAAAGTGTATAGTATGTCAAAGAAACTAACCCTTTGTCATCTATATTGTAAATATGTAAAACGTATTTATTGTAATTTCCTATGAAAGAATCAGTTTAATTCTTTATATGGTCAAATTTATTACTACATATAAATCTTTTTATTGCTATTTTTGGTGTTATGCTTCCAAAATATTTTCCTGTAATATACATACCCATAAATTTCAGTCTAGAGCACAAGACTATCCTTATTTTGTAAAATCTAGAGACGCTGTCCAAATTTTTCTATTATTGTGAATCCTTCATTCTCTCGTTCAGGAAGTCTAGATTCCCCCAAATCCGACATTATTTCAAACCTAGAACTTTGCTAATGTGTCACAGTACAGTTGGAACTCGGCTGCCTTATAGTAAATTCTGCTCTTCTCACCCACATCTAATCCTTGCTCCCTCACACCTGTGACTCCAGACGCTGCTCCTGTGAATTTTAAGGACAGGCTGCAGCAGCCTCCACCCTAGGCCTACCTGAGGCTTGGCTGAAGCCCTCCTGGCTGGCATTTGCCTGCAGACCCTGTGCAGCTGCTGTTTGCTTATTGGTACCCGAGTGTCTACAATCTTCTGAGGCCATACTGTGTCCAGAACCCGGGCTGAGACCCATGCTGCTTCCAGAGCCTGCATGTTTGCTAAAGCCTTTGATATTGCTTAAGGAAGGTCACACCCATGAGTGACAGATTTATAGCTTGGCAAATGCAGCCCTGCCTTTACACAATAGTCTCTGTTTGTGGACAAAACCACCATAAGATTCAGGGACCTCAAAATGTAAAAGCTCCATGGTAGTGTGCTGGAGACATGAAAAATATAGAGCCAGATGGCTCCCAAAAGTCTTCACCAATTGCCAAGGTCATGTGCTTAACAAAAGCCTAAGGCTGAAGCTCTGCTCCCTAGCCCAAGTTGGCCTCTCCATATTTGAGTCCCTGCATTCAAATCCTTATTTCTCAGCGTTGGTTCTGCCCAAGGTATTAGATTATAATATGACCATGAGATGAATATACTAGCCCCTTCCCCAAATTTCCCATCAAGGGCAGAGCCTGGTTCTCTAGAGCTTAATGGATGGATGAGACAGGAGAACGTCAGCTTTCTGTGGGCAGCCAGCTAGCTCCCTGTCATCTGGGAAGGAGGGATTAATGAAGAACAGGAGGCCAGGGTGTGGCTCGCTGTGGCAACAGCAGCAGGAAGGGGAAGCAGCTCTCTCTCCTTTGCCCCGCCTGCCCTCTGCTGGCTTGCCTGTGTCTGTCCTTCCTATCTACTGCATTTTCTTCCATTACGCTATTTTTTTTTTTAAACACTGCATTTGGAATAAGTGTTTTTATATCACTGTTTTGATTTTCTGCAACCTGAGTTTTCCTTTATTTTTATATCCCGTTTTCATTTCTCTCTTTGTTTTATTTTAGCTTGTTTTTCCACATTTTACTGTTTTATTTCCAGATTATCCTGCCACCTTATTATTGTCTCTTAATGGATATATCTTCCTGCATTCTATGGGGCTACCACTTTTTTCACATTTTGATGCAGTATTTTCTTGTGGATCATATAGTTTGCAAGTTTAAAAGACACATGGGTATTCCTCCCTTCTTGTTCTGCAGTATTTAATTCACCGTTTCCTTTCTCTCCACATTATTTTATCTTCTACTCATGCTCAAATGAAGAAATCTTTCCTGACTCAATATTTCCAGAAAAATCTTATGGGTGAATTGCTGTCATGTTCTTTGCTCCATTGTTTGGTAATTTAATTCTTCCTTAGATCTATAATTGTAGAGTAGGCTTAAACTTGCAAGTTCTGGCTAATTCTCTGGTTTTTACTCATTTTTTTTTTTCTGTTCACTGGATGCAACATTGTTCAGCCCCTTAGTTTTTATGGACTCTGATAGGCTACACAAAACCAATTTCTTACATTTGGTAACACTAGGATTCTTTCTTTAGCTGCCTTCAGAAGGCTGCTTTGGCTATACAATTTGAATGTGGTTTGACTACCAAGACCTTTGCTGCATGCTAAATCATAACATTTTTTTCTGCAAGGATGGGAATAGTTGGTAGATAGGCAGACTGGTTGAGAGTAAGGTAAGTGTGGAGAAATATAGGTAGGAAGGTACAATTGCTAGATTTCATTGCAGAAGAGTCTCTGAGCATCTTAATCTTGGGTGGAAAAGATACGAAGCATACTGTTACCATTTTCTAGGTGGTCTCTGTTTCAGTATTCAAAGCTGGGCTATGTTCTGCCTTAATTCCACAATTAGTCATTCTTCTCCAGACCCTGACATTAGATTGTCAGTTTTCATTTTCATGTCTTGAATTCTCATCTTTGGATTTTTATATTCTTCTTTTTTTTTTTTCTATTCTTATAATGATTTAGTGGGAAGCTAGCTTTAGCTTTGCAACACTGTGGACCTGAAGATTGTTCAGGCTCTTCCCACACTACGGTTTTGAAGCGATGTGTCACATGTTCTACAGAAAATTGTTCTCTAGCGTGTTAATACATTCACCTTTGAAAGTGCTCTATATTCAGTAGGTTTTGAACATACTGTGTTAAACAAAATTGCAGAGGTTCACATATTACAGGACTTCTCAACATCTTCAAGATGCTAATGTATAAGTATTGTGAGTCACCGAGAGGTATAATGCAGCAGCATCCCTAACTTCTCTGCCCGTAGAATCTATTCCATCTGAACAGTGCTCTGCGATTCAGGACTTTGGGAATCAGCATATTCACCGTGTACTCTGTACTTCAATGCCCTAGAGTCCTTGCTGTTCTCTGGTCATGCGGAAGCCTCTTAGAGAAAAATAACTGATTCGAACTTCCTGGTTATTATTTTTTGTATGGATGCAGAGAGACACTTAGATCTTGAGTTTATGTTAAACTTACTGGCTACATCCTTTGTTTTAAAATCTCTGTTCAATCCAATGACACATGACCTGATTCAGTTCCAAGGTCTCCATGTGACACAGAAACAAAGCATGAGCCACCCCAACGAGCATCTCACTCACTCACATTACCCCGCCTCAGCTTTCGACTTTGCTTTGTCAACTATCATGCTTAATCACGAACCACTTTTTTTTTCCATATAATTAAAAACATCACAGATGTTTGTGCCATACAGTGTTGTACTCTGTAGGAACTTGATACCTACTGATCGATTTATGAAACCATCACTTTAAGATGGCAGAATCCAATGTCCGGCTTTGGTGATGTTGATGTGATCTCTGGAGTTATGTATATAGAAAAAACAAACTGGCAAGCACATTGTTTTATTATTTACCTTAATTAACTAACCTAGGCTTCATATGGATTTTGTAAGGATTAGAGGGAGCCAAATGAAGTACTTTTAGAAATAAAGTGCCCTTAAAAAATAAACGAAATGAGAGTTGGGATTTGAAGAGCTTCCATAATAATGTAGAACGCTTTCAATAAAACTCAGATAGGATTATTTTGCATCGCAAGAAAAGGAGAAAAGGCCATTCAGGTGGTAAAATTCTTTTATGGTCTTGAACTTTTAAAAATTAAGTCAAATAAATAAAACTGAAAATAAAAATTCTCTTGTAGCTCTTCTCCTTCAACCTCTCCAAATGAGCAGCTCTGAAATGTGGGCTGTGTGAGAACACTCAGAATTCTTTTGATGATCTTTTTGACAGTGACATCTTTTAAAATATTTGTTTGCTAAGTCATTTTCATGAGGAAAAGGCAAGTATGTACACCTCACAATTTTCAACCAGCAAAATGACTCCCTGCTTTCTCTCCCATACTACATATTTATTTTATTAAGTTTATGTCGCCTGGGGTACTTCCTACCATCACTCAGATGAATGCACAAGCCCAGCCTTTATGGCGTACAGGTGGAAATTATCTTCTTGGCATGAGATGAAGACGTAATTTCATCTCTTCAGAGGAATGGAAGATATGAGTCTGGTTTTGTGAGATGCTCCAGCTGTAGCCAAATGCTGTGCCAACAACGAGACACTTGGCACAGTACTGACGTTAGAGCCCCCTGACTGTGACCTGAGCCGAAGCTTCAGCAATAAATTGGGAAGTCAAGTGAACACAGAAGGTATCTGAAGAGCTTCGATTAGCAATTCCAAGAGAAAATATTATATCAGCTTTTTGTTACTGCATAGCACACATTACCACAAATGTAGTGACTTAAAACTGCATGCGCTTATCTCAGAGTTTCTATGGATAGATGTCCAGGCCTGGCTTAGCTGGGTGCATTGCCTAGGGTCTCATAAAGCTGTTGTCAAGAAGTTGGAGGAGGCTACATTCTCACCTGGAGGCTGGACAAAGGAGGAACTTTCTTCCAAGGTCACTCGAGTCACTGGCAGAATTCATTTCCTTTTGGGTGTAGGATGGAGGGCCCTGATTCTATTAGCTGTCAGCTGGTGGCTGTCCTCCACATCCAGAGGCTGCTTACAAATCTTTGCCAAGTGGAGTTTCCAACATGGCTCCTTAACATCTTGAAATCCAGCTAGGAAGTGAGGGTCTTTAAAGTGAGTCTGCTGGCAGGACTGAGTCTTACATAATGTAACATCATCACGGGCGTGATATCTCATCACATTAGCCATATTCTGTTGGTTAGAAGCAAGTCACAGATCCTGTCCACACTCCATGGGAAAGGATTAGGAAAAGGTGGGAACACCGAGAGGCAAAGATCATGAGGGCCAAGTTTTTAGTCTGTTGCCACAAATACTATGTTCTTACTTAAGGAAGAACCTCTCAAATGAAAGCATTTATTCGAGAGGCATGAAGCAGGAATGCTAAGAAAATGATGACTCTTATGATTTTGCAGTGATTGTTTTGCTTTTCTCCTGCTTACGAAACTAAACTTTCTATATTTCTCAAGTGACTTTTAAAGTCAAAGAATGACTTCTTTGGCGAGGATATAAAAGTGACTGTCACTCATTCAGGCTGTTCTTTGCATGTTGCCTCTTCTGTTACCGATTTGCCAGTTTGTTGATCTTCTTGGATAGAAATACAAATATTTACCCTTGGTAAAAAATAGAACATCAAATCCAAACCTTAATTCTGTTTGGTTAGAAAACAATCACAACCTTGCAGAAGTAGTTGAAATATTGTAGGAACTTTGTGAAGGGAATTTTCAAATAATGAATTATTAGAAAATTAAAGTCAAATTTGCAGACAGTAAACTACACAGATCTGAAGTGTATAGCGTGATGAGTTTTTGCAAATATATACACCTGTCTAACCAACATCCCGATTAAGAAATAAATCACTTCCATCACCCAGAAACGCTCCCTCTGGTCCCTTCCAGGTAATCTCTGTCATCCAAAGAAAAGCACTGTTCTGATATCTATCACAGACTAGTTTCATCTAATTTTTAAAATTTGTTGTGATGGAATTGAAGTACACTAAACTGTACATATTTAAAGTGGAAAATTAGATGGGTTTCAATGTACGTCTATGCCAATGAAACCATTGCTATAATAAAGATTACAAACACTCCTAAAGGTTCTTTGTGCCCCTTTTAAAGCCAATCCTCCCTTTACTCCATCCTCAGGCAACAACAGATTTGCTTTCTGTCACTATAGATTAGTTTGAATATTATATATTTTGAAAACATGCTCAACATCATCAGGCATCAAAGACACTCAACTTAAAACAATAATGATATACTACGAAGCCATGAGGGTGACTAAAAATTTAAGCACTAACTATATCAAGTGTTGGTGAGAATGCAAAATGGGTGGAACTCTAGTTTACCCAAGAGAAGCAATAACCTATGTCCACAAGAAGACTTTTCAACAAGTATTCACAGTAGGTTTATCTGTACTAGGCAAAACCTGAAAAAGCCCAAATGTCTATGAACAGGTGAATGAATGAACGAACTGTGGCATAATCATGTGGCAATAAAAATCAATGAACTGCTAATACATGTGGCAATAGAATCAATCTCAAAATTCTTATGCTGAGTCATAATTTGCCTGTTCTTGAACTTCAAATGCATGGTATGAGTACAGCATATGCTCAATTATGTCTCGCTTCTTTTGCTCCATAAGGATTTATGCATGCTGTTGCTTAAGTCAGCGACACACCACTTTTTATTGTGAAATCACTGACTTTTGAAATGTAAATACTCTCCATACCATACAGAGGTTATATGCACACGTAACACTAGTGTGCGGAGCTCAACAAAGGCCATCTATTCAAGAGATTAGAGGTTTAGAAGTTTTTAATTTGCCTTTCTTTTTAACATTAGGTACACATTTATAAGCCTAACTGGTTTGTTACCTTGAACTTGGCCTTAAAAGAAAAAGGTATAAGGTTCAAAGGTATAAAGTTACGTTCTTTAGGAGCACTATCAAAAACTCCGATAAATTTATTAGAGTCTCCCTTTAGTGTCATTCTAAATTTATTACTTTTTGTTTATTCTTTATGGATTATTTTAAACAAGACTCCAAACATTTTTCACAATTGTAAAATACTCCTAATTCTCACAGCACTACCTCTTTATTATTACGCAGAAACAATATATTTAGTTCTTTTCATTTTTCTTTATAAATCGATAACTTCAGGCTCTCAATCTTTAGCTGTCACTTCCCTCTAAATTTCCTTTGTGAACAGTTTACTGATATTTCCATACTGGCATTTTCGATACGTAAAAACAGGTACTACGTTAAGGAATATTAAGATATTGGTGTTACAGATCACACTTCTATCAGAAGATTCTGGAATCCTCCAACCAAATCAATGTGATACTCCTAACAATAAATATTTTTTAAAAGTTCTAAAAGTTCCAATATGAAGTTATTAAGCTACACGTTAGGTACTATTGTATTAGGTGTCTGTGGTGCGTATCATTGAATTTTCGAGATTCACTCAAATGGTCACGGGGCTATTATATTTACTGAAAAAAAATATTTCATTGAGAAGTTTATTCTTACCCGAATTCACCCAGAGGACAGATCAATGTCCTCTACAAAAAAACCTTAAAATTCTTAAAAGTGTTCTCACAATGTGTCTGAGTCTTGTTTCCCAGCATCATAGGATTGAGTTTCTCATGTTATCCAGAGCATCGTAAGACTGTGTTGTGAGCAAACAGCTTCATCAGACTAACAATATATATTTTTCATCTTAAAGGTGTCTTCAGTTAGACCACGTGCACTGCACCAACAAAGACAGCCTTCAATTAACTGGCTGCTTTGAACATGACACCGGTTCATTTTAAATACCAAGGATGATTTGTTTGAGTGATTTTATTTTCACTTACAACCCATGTTGAGTGAGCTTAACATTAGTCTGATTTTGAGCTTAACATTTGTCTGAAAAAAAAGATCATAAATATTAGTAGTAACCAGAATAAGATCTTGGTGCTTTAGGGAATTAGAACAGGTCATGGAAAAAATGGCGAATTAACCGTTTATATCCAGAGTTTGATGCTATGAGACTATTATAAGGTATTTTGGCTGTCACTTGTCCTTTTCAAGTTGTTTACTATTATTTCATTTTTAAAACTTCACTTTGTATTTCTTTAATAAACTTACTTCATATTTTTTGGCCCATTTTTCTATTAGGTCATTATTTTTATCAGATTTTTACAGCTACTAACATATAAAAGAAAACTTGCTTTTTGTCATTTGATTTGCCTTTTGACTTTTAATATTTATTTGCCACACTAAAGTTTTAAGTGTTTATGTAATAAACTGTTTCAACCTTTTTTCTTTATGGCTTTTAGTTTCTATGGCTTATTCAAAAATGACTTTTCTCACTCTGAGATTACACAATATTTTACCTTAATTTCCTTCTACATTATGACTTCATATTTTTATGTCTAAATATTTAGTCAATTTGTTTTTATTTTATATAAGAGAGAAATAGGATTCTTGCTTAAAAATTTTTTTCAGACAAAGATTCTCCCAACACTATCGAAAAACCCACCTCTCCTCATCTATTTGAAATGTCATCATTATAACATATAAAACATCTATGAGTAGTTAGATGCATTTTTTAAATTCCTTATTCTGTCTCACTGACCTCTTGTTATTACTGGGAAGTCACAAACTCTTTTAATTATTATAGTTTCATAAATAGTTTAAATACCTATCCGTCAGCATGCTTTCTTTCCCCAGAATTTCTTAGCTATCTCTCATAATTATCTTTTCAAATGAACTTTGAAATCAGTTTTCTATTTGTAAAAAGTCTATTGGTATTTGCTCTGGGATTAATTTCATAGACTCTTTGGAAGGCATGCCATTTTTTCCGTATTGAATTTTGTGATTGTTTTAACTGTTTCACAAAAGATTGAGCGGTGGGGGTAAGAAAAGCTCTCAATGCATAATCGTACATTCTGACTTCTTTATATTGATTAAGAAGAGACTGGTAGAATGAAAACAGCTAATATAGTTAAAGGAGTGAGTTGGTATTTACTGAATGCTAACTACATGGCAGGCTGCCTGGTCACCCTTTAGGTTGGTGTTCGTATTCACATGTTCATAGATGAGTGACTTGGAAGAGCACAGGAAGACGACCAATGACCTTCGTGTAGATGTGAGGGGAGGTTTCTGGAGATGTCAGGAGTGGCGGGGGGGGGGGAACGATTTTAAAGGAAGTAGAAAGTTGGAGGAACCTGAGCATAGGAAGAGATTGTAGACAAGCAGAAAGCCAACAAAGACTCGTAGGAGCAGGGAAAGTTGGGAGGAAATTTTGAAGACCAGAAGATACTCTCAAAGAGCATTCTGGGGAAGGTGTTATGAAGGGTGACTCACGTTTCATTGTCTCTTCAAGACCTGTTCGGTAAATATACATTACTTTTCATGACTTTTTGACTCCATCTGTGTTTCAGATTTGATGCTGGGATAAAACTCATTGAGTGGCCCAATTTGTAAAATTCTGGATTATATTATTGATGTTTACCTTAAAAATAACTATTGTTCTTATATTTGCTAGAGGTTTGGTGAATTCTTTAGGATAGAAACAAGTTTTTAATATGCTTCCAACAATGCCTGGCCTTCCATAAAGATACTTTAAAAAATATTAAGCGTCAGTATTTAAAGTATCACTAAGAAGGGCAAAAAGTTTATCTATCACAGATTTAAGCCTCCTAATAAATTCAACAGAAACCCATAATTTAATCCAGTATTGAGTGATAAAAATAAAAGTTTTAAATTCTACACATTAAAAAATAATCTTCCAATTAATATTTTAGTATGCCTTTAAAATGACTTTTTATCTGACAAAGTAATACATTTATTGCAGAAAATCTGGGCAATACAAACAAGTACATAGAAGAAAATTAAAATTGCCCATAATCTTGTCACATAGTAAACATCTAGTAGCATACTATTTTAAATATATATATCTATATCTATTTTTTCATGTACGTGCATGCATTCTTTTAAAAAAATCTATTTTTAATAAAGGCATTTTTATATCTCCACATTTAAAAAATATACCTTTAAGACATGATTTTAGGTGTTTTCATAGTTGTAGTTTTTAAAAATAAGTTTAGGTAATTCATTTTATGGATCATAAATATTTTGGTTAACCAATCTTTACTTTAAAAGTAATGATGGGGTGGATAGCCTTCAACATACAAATTTCTTTTTAGCTCATTGAATTTCATTCTGGTTCTCTTGTAACTGGGAATCTGGCATTGCTCTCTTAAATGTTTCCAGTTTTCTCTCTTCCTCCTCTTACCTGTCCTATGCACCAACATGAATAAGTGTGTTATTTTGCCTTGATTATTGTTTCTTGCTTTCTTTCTCAGCTAAGAGACTGTTCTCTGATAACAAAGATGTTAGAAGCACAAAATCTACTTGATTGGCCTCTCTTTGGTTCTCATTGTGCTATGGTGTGTGTGTGTGTGTGTGTGTGTGTGTGTGTGTGTGTGTGTGTGTGTGTGTGTTGCCCTTAATTCTGAGAAAGATTCTAGTAAACTTGCCCTTTTTCATTGGGTTAGCCTGTAGCTTTTGTTTAGAAATAGAAAACAGGATTGATAAAATTACAGAACAAATTTACAACTATTTAGAATTGGAGAGGAGTTTAACTTGTTTCATCATGATTGTGATACAATATTAACTATATACATGGAGAGAAGGTTGGCTAATAAATTATTAGTAGTTATTTACAAAGCCAGTTCTTCACTTTCAAGGGTTTCAAAACTAATCCTACATGTAAAATCCTGAGAAAGAATACAGAACTAAAGAATTAAAGATTTATACTCTAATATTATGCTAACAAGATAGAAAAACTAGGCACTAGAACATTTCAAGTTGTAAAAGGATAGATAATAAACTTTGCAAGATTTTGAGTTTTAGGATTAGCTATATTATTTCCAATTAACAGTGGAAATATATTGATATATTTTCTATTAATGCAAAGGTAAAAGTATTTCTCCGCTAATAATAATAAATGGTAGCATTTAGCATATAAATGGTGCAAGCTCTTAAATTACCTTTACTTTGGCTATATGAGTGCAGCTGAAGAGAAGTTAATGCATTTTTTTACATGCTGTAATTTTATCTCGCTCACACAATGTGAGAAGAGTAATAATGATATTCTAATATTAATATAAGTACAAAATATACATATTGATGAATAATAGCCATGTTTGTCAGAACCTCCTTGCCAAGTCGTATTAAAATGACAAATAATTGCAATTGCTTCACAGAGAAATGGTGCAGGATCTATAGTTAAAAGCACATTAGGGACCAACAGTATCCATTTGTTATCCTTTGTCAGGAAAACATGGCTCCTAATGAAAGTGAATGAAAGCACACTGATTGAGGACAGTGACACTAAACCTTTTTTCTCGACAAGAGTCATGACATGGGTATTAATAAGAGGATTGCAAGTTGAAGGCAAAGCTTTGGGTCTTAACATCTCTGTATAATCTTGATTTTCTTTTTGTTTGATTTTTTAAAAAATAAAGCCTGGTAATTTCGAGGGCTGGCGGGGGCGGGGGTTGGTGGTGGCGGGAAAGGCAGCTAGCGGGGAAGAAAGTCTGGAATAAAATGTAGTGGCGACATCCCAAAGACATTCCAGGGTCAGCTTGTTCAGGACGAACTCCCCAGGTAACTTGAGGCAATGTTATTTAACATCTGAACAGCTCTCAAATCAGAATCTGAATGCCTCCTATAAAAGAACCACGCCCTTCCCCCAACGTTTTTCATTAAACCTGTAAACTATTCTTTCCCTCTTCGTTGCCTCATCTTTGAAAATTATGATCTCTCTATGCAAAATCTTGCTGAAAGGAGAATTTTTTGACCGGAGAAACGAGTAGCCTGATCAAAGGAAACAGGACCATATAATTCTAGTTCAGAAATTTCTCAGCACAGTTTTAAGGAATTACAATGGCTTTCTTATAAAGCCAGGCATACGCGGTTTCATTTCATGTTACACCTGCTGATTCTATTCCTGCAACATTTAAGACCAGCAGTTCCTGTCTGAGACGGTGTAAATATGCATGTTCACATCTACGAACATAGAGGGAAAAGCGCCTTGTAGTTTCCAGTAATTTATTCAATATTTATGTATAATGTATCATGTGCTACATACTGAGTCTATGGGCTGAGACTATCACCGCCCACAATCAAGCAAATGGATAATACCAACTATCATTAATTGAGCACATTACATAGTAGGCACCTTGCTGCGTTTCACAAAGAGGATCCCACTTAATACAACAGCCCTCTGAAGTACATACTGTCATTATTGCCATTTCACAGATGGGGCCCACAGGCACAGAGCGGTGTAGTTTTTTTGCTACAGATCATATAGCTGGTAAGGTGCAGAAGCCCCGTTTTGAACCTAAACAGATTGCAGAGCGTTTGCTCCTATCTTTATAATATACAAATATTATATGTGTGTATACATACACCACATCCACACACACAGATACACACACTGAAAGCTCACTTATCCTGACTCAGTTACCTGAATACCTTTGACAGCACTAAGGACCGTAAAGTGAGCAAAAAGACTTCTAAGCATTCTCAATAAATTGATTCAGTCGTGAAATTAGTGAGCCCGTCGGGACTCACACCGGCTGTGGTGCAGACCCACATGCTCTGACCCAGGCCCTTTGCACTGAAACTATAGCACACTTTCCCACTGTGGGAATTCCTTGCCTTCTCACTCAGAGGACTCTATGTCTTATTTCCTAGAGAACGTGCATATTGCAAGTGGCAGGTTTTAAGGATGGGACAGTCAGAGAGGACAAAGATGAAGATGGGAACAATGACATGATAAAGGGGGAAAGAAAGACATAAATAAGGCAAAGAAATTAAGAAAAGATCGTGAAAAGCCAATAGCCCTGTATCTTTCATACACTCTAGTTATACTGGAGTATAGTACATTATGACAAGAGATCCCTAATGCTTACTCTGAAGTAGTAAACACATACGAGATCATATGGTTATCATTTTTGTTAGATATATTTTAGTAAAAATTTTAACACAAGGTTGAAATTGTACATAATTTTGACATCTAACACTGCTTAAAGGAGTGAGCTATAATTTACTTATGAGAACACATCCTTTTGTAAAAAATGCAATATGATGAGATACAACTGAACTTCAGATATTAGAGAGATGTAGTGGATGTCTGTGTGGCTATTCTCTAGTCTTCTGGTCTGGTTGAGTCTCTGCCTCTTGGATTGGGATAGAACAAGTGACCCAGACCTAAGCCAGTCAAGGCGGGACATTTTCTCACCACCCTGTATTATGTTCAAGGATGCGTCTGTTTCATCTAGTAGGAGTGAACCTCAGACTATGGCTGAGAATGTTCAAAGAAGGCTCTGTCTCTTACTTGTTGGATGCGAGCTGGAAGAGGCAGCTCCAGGAGGTGCTGGCCACCATACTGTGAGCGGGGTGGGGAGCCTGTCTGAGAATGAGGTTAACAGAGAGCAGGGAATGCTGAGGAAGAGGGAGAAGCCACGTCTGATAATACTGCATAACTCTGAGCAAATCGATACTCCTTTTGATTAAGCAATCTGGTAGCTCTTTTAAAAATTTGTTATAGATAGAATCCTAACTGATTGAATTGATAGTGTACACATAGTAAAAATGAAAAAGAATGGTAACTCCTTTTACAGGCGGGGATGTGAAGTAGAAATATAAAACATTACAGTCTTTCTGGCAACATTCATTAGCATATATGTGTTACATATAAATGTACTCATTTATATAATGGTACATATATATCTGTCCATATGTGTATGCCATGCACCTTACTCCTGGGAATTTATACCTTAGAAACAATAACATACATAGAACATATATTTCTAAGCACTGGACTTGTTTATTGCAGCATTTTTCATAGTAGCAAAAAAAAATGGAAACAAATGAAAGTCCATGAGTGACATAATGGCTGCATATGTTACAGCACAGTCACAGTAGACACAGAACTATTAGGGAACCTTAACAGAATGAATTAAAGCCGTATCAGATGACTTGGAAGAATTTCCACAAGAGAGTGCAGAATGAAAAGCAAGATGTAGAGAAGCAGTGCACCATGACTTTTATTTTTAAAAACAAAATCATCAGCAGCATGTGACTATGCATAACTACATGGGACAACAGGATGCAGAAGGAAGCACCAACCAGAAAAGAAAAATAAGAATTTATACTTTAAGCATGTGTATGCTCATGCTTGTACATTTATGTAAAATTATGTATATATGGAATATAAATATTAGGTATTCTAAATTATGTGTATATATACATATTTGTATATATATAAAGCAATTGAATACAAATAGGTATTTTAGGTAGACTCTAATTGTATTGTTACATGCCCTCCCTCCCCAGCGCCCACCACACACAGAAAGAACACAATGTATTAGCTGACTGAGTTAGAAGACATGTTTCCATTTTATTATGGGGAATCTGTCAATCTAGTTGCACCCACAGTGGAGGGCTTATGCTTCTACCCTGCTGTGTTTAGCTCCTCAAGACCTGGGCTTTCACAGAAAAGTTACTGGTAGTTCTGGGTACATGTTCATCACAAGGAAGAGGATCATCATAGGGCAAAAGACAGACGAGATAACTGTTCTCACACCTCTAACTCCCGAGACACCTGTCATTAGCTCGATTTCCAAATGGGGTGGTGTGATCTTTTCCAAGCCACATTTTCAATATCCACCCCGAGTTAATGTCATGTCATGTTCTAGTCTACTCTTATGTTATAATCTACTCTTATCATGCTAAGTTATATTATTTAGTGATGCTATATTTTTACTGTATTTGATTATTTTGCCTTTTATTAACATTGTAAATTTCTACCTGCCCAATGTATGTTTTTTTTTTTTTTTTCTGTTTTCATTTAGGTCCTGGGTCTGGAGTATAATTTTTTAAGATTTTTTTTTCTTAAAAACAGAGAGAAATAAAATTCACAGACCATAGAAGTCTACAATCCAGTCTTGTTAGTATATTAGTACACTCACAGAGTTGTCCAGCTATCATCACTATCTCATTTTAGAATGGTTACATCACCTCCCTCAAAAAACTCTAGAGCTATTGGCAGTCCTCCTTACCCCTCTACCTTTGGCCACTACTAATCTACCTTATTTCTCTATGGATTTGCCTTTTCTTTACATTTTGCATAAATGAAATCATAAATGCCTTTTGCGACTGGCTTCTGTCAATTATATCATGTGTTCAAAGTTGATCCATGTTGTGGCATTCATCAGTGCTTCATTTGTTTTTATCTTTGTTTTGTTTCCATTGATTGCATGGTTATACCACATATGTCCATCGTCAGTCGATGGACACTTAGGCTGTTCTACATTTTGGCTATTAATAATGCTGCCATAAACATTCAGATACAAGTTTTTGCATGGATGTACTGTTTTTATTTTTCTTAGGTATGTACCTGGGAGGGAAATACTAGGTCAAATGGTAATTCAACGTTTAACATTTTAGGAAGTTATCAAAGTAATTTCCAAAGTGCCTTCACTATTACTATTTTATAATCCCACCGGCAATGTATAAGTGTTCTGATTTTTCCACATCTTGGCCAACGTTAATACCTGTCTTGTTTATTGTAGCCATCCTAATGGGTTTGCAGTGGTATTTCACTGTGGTTTTGATTTGCATACCCTAATTAAATTATGTTTAAAATCTTTTCATGTGCTTATTTTCCATTTGGATGTCTTATTTGGAGAAGAAATTATTCAAATCCTCTGCCCATTTTTAAATTGGGTTATTTGTCTTTTAATGATTGAGTTTTACCAGTTCTTTACATATTGTGAATATGAATCCTTTCTCAGATATATATTTTGCAAATATTTTCTTCCATTCTGTCGGTTGTCTTTTCACTTTCTTCATTAGTGTCTTTTGAAGCATAAATGTATTAAAATTTGATATAGTCTAATTTACCTATTTTTTCTTTTGTCTCTTATGCTTTGTGTGTCATATGTAAGAACTCATTGCTTAACCCAAGATCATGAAGGTTTACATTTAAGTTTATTGATGTGGAGTTAATTTTTGTTTATGATGTGAAGTAGAATTCAACTTCATTCTTTTGCTTAGGAATAGAGAGATGTCCCAAAACCATCTCTTGAAAAACCTATTATTTCCCCATTTATCTTGACATCCTTTTGAAAATCAATTGACCATAATTGTATGTAAAAGTTTATTTCTAAACTTTTCATTCTGTTCCTTTGAACTATATGTGTACCCTCATGCCAATAGCACATTGTTTTGATTACTGTACCTTTGTAGAAAGTTTTGAATTTGGGAAATGTAATTTCTCCAACTTGTTCAGGAATGTTTTGACCACTGGATCTCTTGAATTTTCCATTTTTTGGATCACCTTGTCATTTTTTTTTTTTAAAAAAAGAGGTAGCTCAGAATTTGATTGGAAATGCATTTTATCTGTAGATCAATTTGGGCAGTACTGCCATGTTAAAAGTATTGTCTTCTTATCCATAAACGTGTTATTTCTTTTCATTTACTTAAGTCTTTAATTTTTCAGTGTTTTGTAATGTTCTGTGTACAAGGCTTATACTTCCTTTAAAAATTTATTCATATTTTATTCTTTTTAATATTATTGTCAGTAAAATCACTTAATTTCATTTTCAGACTGTTCATTGACATTATATTGCATTGATCTTCTATCTTGCAAACTTCCTAAACTTTATTAGATGTAATAGCTATATTCCTTAGAATTTTGTATATATAACATCATGTCATCTGTAAATAGAGATTATTTTACTTCTTCATTTCTAATCTGAATATCTTTATTTCTTTTCTTGCCTAGTTTCCCTGAATAGAATTTGCATTAAAATATTAGATAGATGTTGTAAGAGCACACATGCTTGCCTTGTTCCTAAAGGGGAAAGTATTCAGTCCTTCACCATTAAATATGATGTTAGTTGTGGAGTTTTTGTTGATCACTATGCCTAGTTTATTTAGAGTTGTTTTCATGAAATGGCTGCATTTTTCTATTTCTGCATCTATTGAGATGATTGTTTTATTGTCTTTTATTCTATTAATATAATATAGATCATTAATTTAATTTTGGATATTAAGCTAATTTTACATTCCTGGGAAAAATTTCCCTTGGTCATGGTGTATAATCCTGTTGTCTAATGCTAGATTCAGTTTGCTAGTATTTTGTTCGGAGTTGTTGTTGTTGTTTTTTTAATCTGTAATCATAAGGGATAGTGATCTGAAGGGTTCTTGTGATGGTTTCTTCTGAAGTTTTCCATCTGGTTTTAGAAGCTGGATAATATTGGCGTATTTGTTTGTAAATGTTCCCTGTTTTTTATTCTTTGGAAGAGTTTGCAAAAAAAAAAAAAGTATTAATTCTTTACATATTTTGTAGGATTTGCCAGTAAGGCATATGATCCTAAATTGTTCTTTGTGGGAAGGTTTTGAATTAATAATTAAATCTCTTCTTGTTATAGATCTATACAAAATTTCTATTTCCTTTTGAGTCAGTTTTAATAGTTTGGGTCTTTCTAGAATTTGTCTATTTCATCAAGGTTGCAGGATTCATCTAATTAAAGCTGTTTCCAGTATTTTCTTATAATATTTTGTGTTTCTGTAATGTCAGCTAAAAGTGTTTATTTTCTATTGATCTTTTCAAAGAACTAACTTTTGGTTTTATTAATTTTCTCCATTTTTTTTACTCTCTATTTCATTTATGTATACTCTAATCATTATTATTTCAAAACTTTAGTTTTATTTGTTCTTATTACTCTAGTTTCTAAAGGTAGAAGTTTAGGTTATTATGTGAGATATTTCTTAATTTTTAATATAGTTGTTTAAAACTATAAATTTATCTGTAAGTATAGTTTTAGCTATATTCATAAACTTTAGTGTGCTGTATATTTATTTCTATTTATTAGGAAGTGTTTTCTAATTTTCATTATGACTTCTTTAATCAGATGGACATTAGGAATGTATTATTTAAGTTCACATACATATGAATTTCCCAAAGTTATTAATTTTAAATTTTATTTAAGAGCTCTCATAGAACATATATTGTATGGTTTGAACCTTTAAAATTTAAAATTTATTGAGGTTTGTTTTATGTCCTCATTTATGGTCAATCCTAGAGAAAGTTCCTTGGACACTTGAGCAAAATGTCTGTTCTGTTGGGTGGAGATGTCTGTTAGGTCTATTTGCTATATGGTGCTGTTGAAGTTTATTTTCTTTGTTGAGCTTCTACATAGTTATTTCATCTATTAACAAAAGTTGAACATTGAAGTCTCCAACTATTATTGTGGAATTGCCTATTTTTCCCTCTTTAATTACATACATTTTTGCTTCATATAATTTGGAGCTCTGTTCTTAGGTGAATATATGTTCCCAATTGTTATGACTTCCTATGACTTCCTAGTGGATTGAAGTTTTGTTTGTTGTATCTTTCTTTGTTTCTAGTAATAATGTATCTTAAAGTCAATTTTGTGGGATAGTTATATAGTTACTCAAGTTCTCCTTTGGTTATTGTTTGCATGGTATATTTTCTCATCCTTTTACTTTCAACCTATTGTGACTCTGAATCTAGTGTCTCTTGCAGACAGCATACATTCTCATCTATTCTGACTTCTGATTGGAGTGTTTAACCTGTTTGTGTTTAATGTAATTACTAATAATGTAGGATTTACATCTGCCATATTGGTATTTGTTTTTAATGTCAGCTGTTTTTCTGTTTCCCCATTGTTTTCTTTTGCATCAGAAAAGTATTTTTCTAGAGAACTATTTAAAAGCCTTTGGTTAATTTTAAGAGTCCTGAAAAAGCTGTTTTTGACAATTTTTCGTGCCACTGTTCTCATTGGTTTTATAAAGAAGAAAATTTTCTGAGATCCTTACTCATAAGCATTCCAGAAGTGCTTATCCTCCAGGGTTATTTTATTTTAAACAACCCATTTCATGCCGCCCTTAATCCAATCTTCTTAAGAGAAATAATGAGTCTCTAAAAACCATCTTTCTTATGGAGAGATTAGCAGTGTATGTTTATCAAATGGTTCCTTGGGCATATAAATATAAATCTAGAGCCTAATGTTATACAGAAATACTAAGTGAAATACTTCATTTTGGGTTGTGTAATGAAATACTTCATTAAAGTTTGCTCATACACTCAATGTCTTTTTTTTTTAAGTTTTAGGATAGACATCACATGATACACACACACACATACACACACGCACACACATATTTATGTGTCTATATATATATTTTTAGACAGTGTCTTAAAAAAACATAACTACTGTTTTAACTTCATCATTATGGTGTGCTACTTACAAAAGAAAGATTTTCAAGTGTGTGGTTAGAGTAATGTTTCACAAAATCAAGCTGCTTTTTTCTCCATATCATGGTTTTCCAGATAAGTGAAACCTTGAAAGATAGGAGTGCCCAATGAATAAATATCTTTCCACAATTCCAGTTTTAAAAATCAGAAAGCGAATCTCCAAAATGAAGGTAATACTGAGGGTTTATGGCATAATCGACTCCTTGAGAGTGTTCTAGGTTTACCCACACTGAATACAACCTTCTACACCTTTTTTCCTCAAAATTTATAGAATTTTTTTTACAGTGATATTTGATGTGCAGATCAAGATTCGCTAAGACCTTAAATCATCATAAGAGCAAATGAAAAAAAAAATCTAGCACTTACTATGCTAATGAATTCAACAAAACATCTATGTTAGAACCATCTTCAAAGTTAAGGACTGAAATAAGTTCTTCCTTCTCATTGTTCTAAAAACTCAATTAATTGAATCATGTTATTTTTTTGAGAATTCGATGCTACTATTTTCTCCCTGGTATCTTCCAAAGTATCTGAGTTAAAGTGTCAGGCCATCATTACTCCGCCTTCTTTTCCCCTTGAGTACTACAATCTTTTTATCCTTCCTGTCATTTGCTATCCCCTGTGTGTCTCTAAAACAGCCACTCAAGTACACCTGCCACTTTCTTAAGTACACACACTTATGCATGTCGTAAAATGAATACCATCAAGCTCTCATTTGAGATCATCATTTATGTATTCTCCCCCTGTGGCATTACCAGCAAAAAAAAAGGGGGGGGGTAGGTACTCTTCCAAGGATAAGAAAACCTCCAAAGCGTGAACTTACCCAACAACACTGAGCAGTACAAAAGAGCAGAGAGCAATTAATTTTTGACTCATGACAACCTGATCATTTCTTCACACACGAGTTATTACCTTTTCTAAGCAACGTTCCTACACGAGTAATTATTGGCCATAAAAATTATCCATAAAAGTAGCTGAGAATCTAAATAATTGACTTTGGTTATAACTGGAGGAAATACTCAGAGGTGATGTGTTAATATTTTCCAACCCTGAATTTGCCTGAGACTTGAAAACTTAGTCTAAAATGAACTTGTTGAAAGGGATACAATTAAATGGCATTGGAGTTGTTTTATTTTTAAATAATGGAATGTTTTTTTAAAAATCAATGTTATAGTTTAATGTATATAGGAATTTTTGTATTACTGTTTAACACCCACTGACTTTTACTTAATTTGCTGGATTTAGACTTTTTTCTTTCTGTGCTACTCCAATCTCGCACTGTCCTTACTTTAATGTACTAAGAAGAGCATGCAAGGATGCTATGCGGACAAATGTGCAGCAGACCCGTTAGCATTTAATAAATGCAAATATCGCCACTGATGGCATTGGACCCTTGTTCTGTAATCATTTGGGGAGCTTCCTCATCCATCTGTCAAGTTGTGTCTGTTCTGATCAGTCACTGAAAATTGTGATCTAAAATATTCGTTCTTGACGGAAACAATAGAATTAAGCTACAGGGCTCTGGAAAATTGCTTTCATTTCAAGCAGGGCTACACATATACAGACACCTTGTTGATGATTTTACTGCCTCGAAGAAAATATATTGCTACTGCCACAAGCCTGTCTTTTGGCACTTTATCACTTACAAGTGATGATAAAATTGCAACAAAGAGACTTCTTTTTAATCTTATAGGTCACTGCTTGCGGTCTGGACTATCCACTCTTTTGTCCTCTCATTTAGGTTAGATAAGGTGGAAAATTCCCTTTAGTTGTCTCTAAATTTCATTTAAACGGTATTAAACACAGACTCTGTCTCCCGATTTTCAAGCCCCCAAATCTTTTAATATATCAATTTTATATCTTCATATTTTAAAATTAATTTTTAAAAAGAGTACTGAATGTGTTTGGAATGGTTTTTATGAAACTAAATTACTGGATGTATTCTGAAGAGTTCAAATCATGAATCATCATACATATAATCTATTTGACATCATGAAAATCCTGACTAATAAAATAACATTTTTTGACCAAATTCCTTTTCACTATTATAGCCATGAGTTTTTACTAACTGTTTCTATAAGAATATTTACATAGCTATCTAATCTGGAAACACATAATTGCCAAAAAATGAACATTTCTGAATAAATATCTCTCATCCCTGAGTCCTTCTATAAGAAACAGTGAAGCAAATGAGGACGAAGACTTACAAAAAAAAGAAAAAAAAAAACCTCTCTTTTTGAGCTATTTATTTTTCTGGATTTCTGAATTAGTTCTCAGGTTTCTGAACTTTCTCACAGGGTGTCTTCTGGGGCTCCTTCTCCGAAGCCACAGATGCGTAGTGTCACGGTTCATTTCCCTGCCACAGATTTCATGTGTTAACAATCTCTCGGCAATACAGGAAGCCTTTGTGAATACACTGTCTTATAGAAAAAAAAAACATTTTACATTATATAAATGAGGAGAAACTTCACTCCCCAGGAAGCATTTTATTTCTATTAAAGAACCAAGGATGCAATTCAGAATGTCCTTATCTCAACCGGTTCCAAACAGTTTACAAATGTCATTTTTATCTCTGATTTAAATACGCTCTCCGGCTTGCTAGCCTCATTTTACCAGTAGATAAACCAGCAGGAAGGAAAGCTAGCAAGTTTTTATGTCTTTTTTTTTTTTTAAGTTAAGATGTAATGTTTAGAGAACAAGAAACAGGCGGGGAATGACGTCTCACTACAATGCAATAGTGACAACTTCTACTTATTGGGAACTCACTATGGCAGGGACTATGCTGCATGCATTACAAACATTATCTCTAGAACTGCCTGCATTTATTACACCCATTTAACAGATGAGATAAGTGATGCACAGGAAGGTTAAGTGTCTGGCTGTGAAGGACAGAGCCAAGATTCAAGGAATGCTTTCATTAACCACCAAAAATGACCTGAACCATCCATGTTGCACTTTCTTGTGCTAACAGAGACCTGACAAAGAAGAACTAATAACTCTAAGGGACACTGACATTGGGCGTCCACTCTTCTGCCATGCCCTCTGCAGGGTTGTCACTGGCCTTCAGGTTTTAGATCTGAAGGTTCACATTCTGTCTATAAGATCCATTTAGATTATCATGCATGGGACCATCTTCTAAACATGTCTTCTGATGAGTAAGAACAGTTCTTGGGGGAGGGTTTGTTGGAAGAGGCGGTAAACTAATTTTTTGATTAGTTTTCATTTCACCCTGAGTGCAGGGCTCACATCTTATGTGGCTGTCTCCAAACAGACATGTTTCCTTACGCTATGAGTGTGATATATACACCTGTACCTGTAGAATGACACACTCTTTGTCTCTTATTACGGGTAGCTGTGTGCAAGCATCTCTGCTGAAGGGCTTCTAGACTCGCATATAAAAAAGAAATATGCAATTTCCTTCACGGCCCTTTTCTCTTCTTCTAAACATCACTATGAAGTCTTGTCTGATAAACTGGAGAAGGGAAGCCCACTTCCCACGGTCCCGACCCTGTCAAAGAATGCAGCTCTCCTAATAATGCTCAGACGTCAATAAGACAAGCAGATCTACGCCTGGCCTCTCTGTAGGTGTGCTTTTCAAACATGATTGTGTTTGTAAATAATGTCTCAGGTGATAAGGAGCAACTGTGAACTTTTGATATGACTTTGCACAGTGTCTAGAACTGCATTCTGAATGGGAAACCCTGGAAAGGTGTCCACCACCATTTAGCATGCCAGACAGTCACTGTCCCCAACCCCAGGTGCTTTCTGTTTACCGATGTGGGTTTTAGGCTCAGTTTCATTCTACAGAGTATGATACCAACTCAGAATTTTACCTTCCCCAAATGGACTTAAAATCACCTAAGTACTTGTAAATCTGAAATACCTTTTTTTTCTATGAATCAAGTTTTATTTTTGCTTTGAGCAGCTTTTTTTTTTTTTTAGTTTTCTCCTTAATTATAAAAAATGTGTGTATGTGTGACCAGAAATTCTTGAATGATGAATGTTTAAAGATTCTAAAAGAGGAGTTAATTGGGTCATTTGTAAAAATATCCCAGCCTGTGACTTATTAAAGAATGTTTTTGCCTTATGCAAATGGGGAAGTACTCTTAGGATTTCCTTAAGAAAATGAATAGTTCCTCAAGGAAATATAGCAAAAGCTTTTAAATCAGAATCTTCCTGCTGGAACTTTGCTTGAAATTTTCATCATGTGGGGGGATACGGGAGAAGGCTGGTGAGTGGAGGCCTCAGGTGGTAGCTTAGTAATTTTACTAGGCATAAGGTTCATTTCTTTAGACTTTCAGGTCTATAAACTGGATTTCATTAGTAAAATCAAAATGATTTGATTCATAATGTACTTACACAATATAAGTCATATATGAAGCAGAATGTCAACTTATTATTTTTAATGTGAGAGCTACAGTCACTGGATGCATATCACTCCTAATAAGGGCATCTATTTTCCTTAATTTCAAGATTCCCAAGAAGCTAAGTAGAAATCTCCACGGTGAGCACAGACCAGTGCAGACTTTCAGCAATATCTCCTGGTGAAAATTTATAGTGATACACTTTCTCCATGGAAGATATCTCTCGATATCTCTCTCTCTCTCTCTCTCTCTCTCTCTCTCTCTCTCATACACACACACACACACACACACACACACACACACACACACACACACACATATCTGCACACCAGTCTCAGCCTTTCTCTCATCTATGCCATGGTAGACACAAGGGCCATGGATGGCACAGTAAATGGCAACAGATTATGATGACTATTATTATTGTTGCTGTTGGCATCGTTAAGTTCTTGAATCTATGCTCTAATTCTTTTCTGTCTTGTCCCTTAAGCTCAGGCTCTACGTTGCCAGTTCTTCCTGCTGTCAATACGTTGCCTTCAACGTCTCCACTTTCTAACTGATCACTTCTAATGTGCTGTAGATGGGGACAGCGAATAAACAGAAGCAATTCAAATCATGCCTGAAGTTTGTGCACAGTACAGAGAATAAAGGCCTCAAGATTTCTTCAAAGAGCATCGAGCTCATAAAATTTGGTCCATGTGTTGCCTGTTTTGGCTATTCGGTGATCTGTATTACTTCTTGATATTTGTTTATTTTCTAGATAACTAAAGTTACTGATAAATGACTTCTGTGTTTGTGATGCCTTGTCGTACTGCTGTTATATACGGTCAGTTCTGCCTCAAGAGGCCTCAGCAGGGTATGTCAAGCTTAGCTATGTAATAAATGGGTCTCTATTAAAAAAAAGAGTACACTACATTTTCTTAAGGGATGGCATACAAAAAAGAAATAGTTCTTCGAGATGCTTTAACCTAATACTACTTAGCTTAGTTCAGACTGGAGGCTACAGTCATTTTAAGTTATAGGTTCCGCCTAGAGAAATATATACTACCATTTTTAAATATCTCAAAATATTGCCAAATGTCCATCAGTCAGGGTCCTAAAATATTGATGATTTTTATCTTTTGGAAACCTTTGGCATAATTTTGTGCTGCTATTAAACATGGAGTCGGTTAAGCCGTCGACTTGCTATTGGCTCCCCCTCCTCCCACCGAGGTAGGAGCCTCACTTTTATGCCTCCTCATAAAACTTTATCATATAATAAGCATAAGGTCAGGAGAAGTTGAATCTAGTCATGAAACGGTTCTCAGGAGATGACTTATGTCATCCAAATATTTCTTGAAACAGACATTTCTTATTCATGGGACATTTCGGAAAGTTTTCTGTTGAACAATGTTTACGATGCCTCTGGACTATTTTTTCTGCTACATCTTGTGATGGAAAGATAATTTGTTTTTACTTGTCCTAAGAGGCGTTTTTAAAAATCAGAATATAGTTTCTAATAAATGCCTTTGCTGATAAGATCTCTACGTGGTACATTTTGATATCAGTGATTTGTACACAAATGACTTTATCTCATTCCTTAAGTCATTTGAGAAATTTGTTCTTTTAAATTATATTTACTTTCGAAGTACACTCTATAATGTAATTCTTGCATTGTGGCTCTGGATCAACCCATTGTTTTGTTTTCTAGAGGAAAAACCATGAACAAGGTGATGCTAAGCAATGATTTCAAAAAAGTCACATGAATTTTGGTCCAATTAAGGGTTCATTTAGCTTTGAAATCCTTTTAAAGTCACATAGAAATATCTTCCCCACTTTGCTCCAAACCAACATCATACTTTAAAGTCAGCTGTACGTTATCTTCAGAATTTTCTTAGCATCCCATAATTTTTGATATTAAGTTTTCAAGTAAAAATATTCCCTTAGTTCATTTATATCTTAACCATATACGAGTTTTTCTTGTAAAAATAATTGCGAACACTTATAATAAAACACGCAGGTGGTAAAAAGGGCACCAAATAAAAAGTTTAATGTCCCAGGTCTCTTTAGATCCCCCAATATGTAACAGATATGCGGATGGTAAAAGCAGCTTTAGTTTAAAACATTTTTGCATTACCTGAGGATAAGGAACTTGCTTTTTCACCAAAGAACAAAATGTGAGATGTGTACCTGGATGTCATCTAACATGAGCAAATATGAGTGTTTGAAGTTTGTGCCTTGAAGCCAAAAAAAAAAAAAAAAAAAAAAAAAAACAAGTAACACTTGATTGCTGGAGACTCAGGAATGAGGAAAATAAATTTAGAGAAATGACCTGGAGAAATGTAATATGATCTGTATCTTAGTGAATCTGCCACTGTTTAGGGACCTTCATTCTGCCTATCTGTCTTCCTAATCTGGTGTTTTCTTTTTTCCTTTAATAATACTGAATTTTATGCGTTTTTTTTTCTTACATGTTTCATTTATTATTCTTTACTGTTTATACAGATACAGATCAGAGGATCCAAGGAGTCAATTAAAAAAAACAAGCAAACAAATATGCTAGAAGATAAAGAAAGCTATGAGGTGTGAAGACCTCCAAGCTCATAATCTTATTTCATTTGCTCTAGTGATTCGATGCACAAGATGCACATTTACTCCTATGTGGCTGTTCCAAAAGAGTTCTTGAAAACCTCGCTGTCCAAAAATACCATAATGCACTCAAAAGGCAGATAGAAAACCACAAAAGCTATTGGCAACATTTATGACAAGTAAAGCCTCTCAGTAATGAAATAGCAAATATTCAAACCAACAGGAGAAAACAAACTTCTCCAATGGAAAATATTTACAACAGCTGTGGGTCCAAATGGTGAAAGATTGATTGATATCAATTGATATATCTGAAGGTAGGGTACTGGCTAATGAATAACGAGATAGAAATAAAATGGAATATGATATGACCATTTGATTAATAATTTAGAAATATATTTACTGTTTTAAAATCATATTATGGTCAGTAGGATCAGACCATAAAAGTGTTCCAGTTCCTAGCTAAATGGAATACATCCTTTAAGAATAATACAGCAGTTGAATCAGAAATGTGAACTCTTGCTTCTTAGGGAAATCTTTAGGCTGAATCAGATAGTAAAAGCAAGCTCTGGCATGATGGTTATGAATGCTATTCACCACAGAGGACTGTACTTCCTTAACCCCTTATAGTTAGGATTGCTCATGTGATTTCTTTTAGCCAATGGCATGTGAACAGAAGTGGTAATATCACTTCCAGGAGGAGGCTTTCCAACCCCGTAATATGATACTGCAATATTCTCTTATCTCCTTCCACTCTGGTACCTGGTAATATGGCAGGTCGTGACAGCTCCATCAGCCAAGAGCAGTCTGGAATTAAGGCAGCAGAGTGCAGGCCTGTAGCGGATCCAGGATGGATACACGACACACATGAGAAAGAAATCTCTGTGATTTTAAAACACTGTGATTTTGGGGGTTGCACGTTACAGCTCATCCTTGTTGATACAGCCTGCTTCGGAAGTAACAAGCTTAGTGTCAACTGAAATACTTCCACCTAGGTCTTTATCCTGGCTCTGTATACCACTAAAGGACTCTGTGACCTTGAGTAAATTATCTAAATGCAATGATAAGCCTCAGCCTCCTTAGTATAAAATGAAGATAGTAACACTATTTCATAGGGTTATTACAATGATTAAATTAAAGTGTTTTGCATAGTACGTGACATTTAGAAAACTGTCATTATATATCAGTTATTATTGTTATTTCCATGATGAGAAACAATTAAGGAACATGCCACCCTTCTGATGGACAGGAGTCGGAGGACATGTGCGCGTAGGGAAGCAAATTCCCTAAGAGGCCACACCCTAAGGTGCAAATATTTGATTGATGATGCGAGACTTCATCACTTTCCCTTTAGAACAGGTAACTAAAGAGGCCCTAATGCCAGCCAAGTCATGAGCCAAAGGACAAAAGGCTTACATTCATTTCTAAGCATGCCCACAGAATGGATCACTCACCCCACCACTTTTTTTTTTTTTATCGGTGTGATGCCAGGAGTGTTTGCGTCATTTCCCCATGCGGGTGGCCTGAGGGACGACGGTGTGAGGTGCCTTCTCTGAAGTCTAGCTCACATAGGGAAAACATGTGCAAAAGCGCACACACACACACACACACACACACACATGCGCGTGCCAGGGATCCCTTCCAATGTGCCGCTGACCCTCGGTTTTCGCAGACCTTTGCATCTGTGAATTCTCCTCCTCACTAAAATTCATCTGCACCCTTCAAATCAAACATGATGCTTCTGCGGTCCGTCACTCATGAACCACTGCAGAGTGGCGCAAAGTCAGAGTCTTCGGATGCATGTATGGCCAGCCGAGGCTGAAGAAGGCCGTGCTCTGCCCCCTGGTTCCAGCTCTTGTTCCATCACCAAGTTCCCTCTTCACAGTCTATTTAGTGCTACGTTGTTGGCATTTTTTGTGCTACGCTGTTGGCATTTTTGTGCTAATGATTAAAATGGTCTCCAAGCATCGCACTAAAGTGCTGTCTAACATCTTTGAGCAAAGGAAGACTGTGGTGTGCCTTACAGTGAAAACTATGTGTGCTAGCTAAGCTTCATGGGGACGTGAGTTACACTGTTGTTGGCTGTGAACTCGATGATAATGAACTGGCAATATCCACTAAATACGGTGTCTTTAGACGGACACACACATACACCAAGATTACATATTGATTGGTGGATGAAATGTCATGACATGGGCTCACAGGGACCTAACTTGTATTTCCCCCAGAAGCAATGGTTCTGTATTCACTAATTTAGCATTCACGAGTACTGTATACAACTAGTTACCACAAGCACTGTATTGGGAATGGACTAGAGTTTCTTTCAAGTAAGTTTGTTAAGTTATTTGAGAAGGCATATAAACAGACCAAAAAAATGGTAATAGATTATGGAATTAATGCCAACACATAATCATTTTCTGGAGACTAGTAGGACTTTCCAAGAGCTACAGGATAGACAGAGATGGATTGCAGAGTCCTCCCTTAACACAGGTCAAATCTTCCCATACTCTGTCAATATTCTTTCTCTGTCCATGGGCCAAAGAGAGCCCCAAGAACTGAGTGAGTGAGGATGCCTAGGAGGAAGCTTGAGGGAGAAGCAAACTGTGGGTAACCCATTTTTTGCATTTCAAGGTCTTTGAATGTCCGGTCCCGTGAATACCGCTTTGACTTAACACTGAAATGCTGCTGAGTACACCCAGATGAGAAGCTCAGCAGATGGATAAAGCTTACACTGTCGGATGCATAGCTCAATCTGCACGAATGCCAGTATTTAAGTTTCTAACCCAGTAAGAGCTGTTTTTCCAAAGGATGCTAGTTATGCACTGAATGAAGAAATCTTGTTTTATGATCTGAAATCCAGGGGCTCCCATTGCCCTTATTTTATTGGGGGTCTACCAGATAGCACATGCTGCTCCTGGACGGAATTAAGAGAACAAGCACGCTCAGGTTTCCTCAGAGTTGAGGTGGGTCATAGGTTGTAGGCATCAGGCCAGCTAATGACATAGCTGGGATCACCTAGAGAGCCATCCATTGCTTCTGGTCTCCTTGGAGAGGTGAATGAGCCAAAGAAAGTCTCCCAGAAAGGATGCTCCATCTTCAAAATCCAAACTCACTCTGCAAGGGGTGGATAAGAAGTTCAAGATGTCCAACTTGCTCTTCTCCTTGAAAGTAGCACCCCTACATGCCCCACTGGACCTCCCAAAACTTCACGAAGGTTTAAGCACCCAATCCTGTAAATGCTATAGCCAGACGTTCAAGATGCTGGCATTTTATTGGGAGGTAACTAGGATACTATACAGTGAGAGCAGGAGGCAGACAGAAAGCCATTACACTGCCTCTGGCAGGAGTAAGGCACACCACAGGGCTCTCCGTGCTCCTGGAGAGGCGACCTCCACTCCTCTGGCACTCAAATCTTCACCAGCTGATACACGAAAAGACCCTCTCCCTCACTCTCCTCATCCATTTACTTCCATCGCCACCAGGGACTCCAAGTTCCCACATCTTCCCTTATCCCCTGTGTGGTCTGTACATCTTCTAATCTGACCTTATCCCTACACATGCCTGACATTCAAACCCTTCCGCTGTGCCCCCTGAAATTCACAGTCCATCATCAGTGAAACCCTCTACATCCAAACTCTCGTTTCCAAATGTCCCCTTTACCTTAAATGAAATCTGGCTCCTCTCCAGGACGCTGTTGCTTCGAGGGCCTTGGACCATGGCTGTATTCTCTCTCATATTCCCTGCACCCTTGGGCCTCTCTGCCCTTCTCAAGCCATTCCCCTCCATCCCTCGTAATCATCCCATGCTCACCATTTTCAAACTCATGCTATGATGTGAGTTCATATCACATGCTAAACACTCTTTGTTTTAGCCATTTATAGACTTCCAGGTTTCTGTTCTCACTTCTTGAGGACTTTAGCATATGGATCCTTGTTTAAGTGGTATCTCTAATACCACTCAAATAATTTATACTGATTTTGGTATATAAATAGATGATTCTTCTAATACTCTGACCTCTCAGTACCTGGTCTCCCTTCTGTGAATGACCTTACTGTCCCCCCTTGAATTTGTCATTACCAATAACTGCACAGTCTCCATAATCACAGTTCCTAGTGTCCATCTTTCCACCATCGCCTTCCATTTTGAAGCTCACTTTCTTTATGACCCTACATCCAACCATCTTTCCTCCCTTCTGAGTCCTGAAATTCACTGGCCCTATTAAATTTTCCATGTCTATTGATCGTCTCTACCACTCTCCTTCCTTCTCAGCCAGCTTGGATTCCATGGTCCTGTACAACTTCATTGCTCACACCCTTGGCTATCATGCCCCACACCCCATCATCCTCCCTGGTAAAACCTTAACACTGGTTACACTCAAACTCAGCCTATGTACATGTGCTGCTCAACCTGGCTGGGGAAAATACCTAATCATGGTAACTGGACCACCAACCCCCAAGGATGCGGGAAATGTTGTGCTTCCCTGTCCACTTGCATTTTCATTCTCTCTCTCTCTCCCTCCTTCACTCTCTCCCTCCCTCTCCTCCTACTTGCTGACAATTTTATACCTAAGTCAACACTCCCTAAGCAGCCCTCACTTTTCAGATGATCTTGCTTCCTACCTCCTGACAAAACAGAAACCATCAGAAGAGAGCGTCCACAGGCTCCCATCCCGCCTTACATTCCGGTACCATGCATGAACTGGCTGTGCCACCCCCTAAAGCCAACACTTCCATTTGCATTTTGCGGCCCATGCCCTTTTGCCTACTTAAAGAGAGAACCCCAGCGATGATTTCTTCTCCCTCCTTTAAAAGAAGTGAACCTTCCCATGCTTCCACACACTCGTGGCAGATGCCCATCCCTCTCTTTCCCTTTGCAGCATGGAAGAGTGGGATCTCTTTGCTGCCTTCATTTCTTCTCTTCCTATGTCTTTTGGTATTGGTTGAAAAATCCTCCAAGGCTAGTATTCAACGAGAAGGAAACAGAAAGTGGACGAGGAAAGAAAGAAGACATATAGACAAAGCATCTGCAAGTCACACTTTCACTGGGTCCTTGTCTCTTTAAATCCAATCTTAATAAATAGCCATCTTCCTCTCCCACTTTCTTAGAATCCTTCTGTCAGTGCTTGAGTCAGAGTTTTAAGGCCACTGACCTAAACTTTTTTGGACAGGACCAGAAGTTGACGCTTGAAGCAGACAGTAAATCCCACGTAACATATTTCTCCAAGCTTCTGTTTCCTTTTGGTCATGAAGAAACTTACAAAGTAATATAAATTCAATTTATTGGGGGTAAAAAAATCACCCTACAAAATTAAGCAAGCATGGGATAGGACTGAAAGTACAAATGGTTGTCCAGTTTATTTTTGAGACTGTGGGGTGGTAAGGCTTCATATCTGTAAAGAACTATGAGAATTAAATGGGCTGCTCAGCAGGGTGTATTTTAAAATGAAAGACTGACGCATATTTTGCCAACGCTCTCTTTGTGTGCTTAGTGCTTTCTCTGTTTAAGTGGCATACACTGTGCAGGTGGCAGTATTCTCTATATGACACACATTTTTATGTGCAAGTTCAGCTATTGCTAAATATCTAGGTAAACATAGGTTCTATGGATTGAAAATACTTTCACACTTATTCCTGAAATTCTACAGGTTTAACTTAATATGGTTTGCAAATTACTTTGTTTAATGAATTATGTATCTTCTCTGTCTTTGAATAACAGATTCTCTTTTCAAGGTCCCTTAAAGTGACCTTCAAGCCACCCTTGAAAACTTATTTTTAGTCCATCTCATCTTGAATGATGAAATATTTGAAAACATCTCATCACGACATTCCTAAAACTTCCTGAGATGAATTTGTAGTCATATATTTTGTTTTCTTTGACCCCCAAAAGTTCAATTTGTGTGTCCTGGTTTTTCTTTTGAAGAGAAGGGAACCAATTAGTCACATGCTAATCAGAATTTGTGAGTTGAAAGTGTAATAAATCATTTTTTTGAATCAATCATTAACTTTTTTTTTTTTAATCAAAGAGTCAACTCTGATACAAATGAGGATGGACCATTTAGGAAGGGATAACAAGAAGCGGGCTCTACTAGAAATGAAAGAAGATCCATATATTTTCCAGAAGCTACCTAATTTGAGAGGCTGTGATGATACTGACTCTCATTCTTCCATGTCTAAATTTCTGGACTCATTCCCAGAGTTTTTGTCTCATCACGGAAGAGACAGTTGTCACCATTAAGTTTCCCAAAATGTCTTTGGATTTTTAAGACTCAACCTCTGCTCTGGGCAACCATGCAAAGAAAATGTACAGAGGAACTTAATTAGATATCATCAGGCCACCTAAGTCTATGACCGCTGGGAAAGAAGAGGACTTAGTTACATCCATCTGTTCATGTACTCATTCATTCACTCACTCATTTATTCATTGCTCTATTTGCTGAGAATGTCAGACTCCGTAGCAAGCACGGAAGACACACGTGATTAAGACATAGCTGGCATCTGCTTGCATTTAGTGGAGGCAAAACAAGTAAAGAAATAATGCAATACAATCTGCTTAGAAGCGACTGTGTCTCTGTATCTGGATGTCTTCTTGTAGTCCTACCAGAATCCTCTTGGAGCCCGTATCTGCCATTCCTTTTGTCCACTCAGCATCGGAAGTCAGTGCGTTATGAGTCATGGTAGTAGGGAGGGCCTCTACTGCACTGTAGAAGTTAAACATGTCAGGCCTTTCCTCTCCCCGCTCCCCCTGCACACAGGTAGTGAGTACACGACTTTAAGACTTCTCCCATGGAATGCCTCTGTCATTTATTTTGAGTTGGGAGCCGAGCGGTGGCAGCACTTGGCAGTGGCACCAGTGGCAATACAGAGTGTTTAGTGCTCTGAACACTGGACGTGCAGCAGCAATGCTCTCATCAAACCAGTGTGGCAATTTTACTGGCTGCACATCTCGGTCTTCAGCCCTCCTACCTGCTCTGTGGGCCACCTACGAGCCCTCTCATGAACTGTTCTGCTTATATCAGGCAGACAGACACATGAATTTTTAAATACACTGGCAAGCTAAATTTTTTTTTCTTTGAGGGGTCACTTGTTTTGTTTTGGAAGGTAATGACCTAGATACCAACTCAAAAGATGTTTACATTGTGACATTATTTAGAAATTGAGTTAATTGGGGATAGTTCACAGACACTCTTGGATCTTTTACTTGAAGGCAGTAGCCCTCATTACCATGACAGTTTAAAATTTTAAAGCCATTATGTACCAGAAATGTTCACAGCTTTAAACTACTGGTCTTGTTGCACACACACACACACACACACACAATTAATAATCTCCAAAATATGTGTTTACTATTAGTTATAGACATTTCCTTCAAAGAGCAGTTTGACAGCTTTTACTATGGACCTGGTTTATTATTTTGTCTTTTTTGGTCTGACTTTGGATATGGAAAAATTTTTTTCATTTATTATTTTTTCAAAGCATATTTTCAACATTTGATTTGTCATTTTATATGTTTTAAAATAATTACACTGGAACATCAGTGTTGGGCAGAACACAGCACAGATGATGAAGGCGCATTTACAAATTATTTTGAAAAACACAAAATAATTTTAAAGGAATAAGATTCCAGAGAAACACCACATGACTTTTTCAATACATGATTTCTAAAGATCAAAATGACTACCTAAATTGAGCAGTTACGATTTGAATTATGGCTCTGATTACTGCTCTATTGATATTGATATTTAATTTTATGTCTTACTTGATAAGGCCACATTTTTAGTATACTTAAATGTGAGAACTATTACTTACAGAGAGAGATACTAGCCCATTGTCTGAATGTAGCAACTTTTTTTTAAAAACCTTTCTTCTTTGTATACTCTCTGAAAAAAGTATTTTGTAAAAGATCATCCGAAAGCATTTTTCCTGTCCTTCGAGCTATTTATTATTTTTTCAGTGTTTTACTTTAGTAAGAATTCACAAAATATGTGTTTTATATAACATAAGACTAAGAGTGAGGTGCACTAAAATTATTTTCACGAGCAGTCCATGCGGGACCACACACGACTCCAGGTGGAAATCTCCAGAACTACAATGGAAGAGTTCTCTCCGGATGATGACCTCTGTGAACATTTAGAAGACACTCTTATCTCCATTCTGACTACATTAGCTTTCTAGGCCATTTAACAAGGGGCGGGGGGAGTTACAAATACATTTTTATTAGATGGATTAAAAACAAATCATAAGCCTATTCTGAAACTTAAAATTGAAATTACAGTGTTTTGACTTGAATATATTTCATTTTATAGCTGTATCTCATCTCATGTGCTGAACATAATGGTTCTTAATTAATAATGGTTCAAAATATTCATTATATACTAGAATACGCTCTGAAAGCTTCAATATAACTCCGCTAATATTACTAGTTATAATAAGATACTAAATGCACCTAGATACCTTTGTCTTTCTTTAGCTTTTAGTATATATTCCATTAAGAATATAGTCAAAATACTGTTTTAAAACCCATGAAAAAAATTTGATTGCCACTGTGGTTATTCCATCAATTTTATATATTATTTGTAGGTACAGAATAATTTGTTTGTTTGTTTTTAATATTTAGGAATTGTTTTCCTTTATTTTCGATTGTATATTATCTTTTAATTGCATTAAGCATTTAAATGATTCCAAAGCAAAAATTGTAAAATGATTTTCACAGAAGTGTCAATTCGATCCCTTTCTGCTCCATCCTGTTCTATTTCTGCCAATATCATCCATCGATATTATTAATTGCTGCTTTATTTTTCAGGGATTTAAAAAAATATATATAACTGAAATACGTCCATACAAAAATATGTATTTCCCCAGTTTCTTAACTATGAACACTATTTTGTGCCTTGCTCTTCCCCTAACAATATATTTTGGAGACTGCCCTGCATCAGTATTGAGAATCACCTACTTTCTCTTTGTAGCTGCGTAATATTATAATTTGTGGATGTCCCATAGTTTATTCAAGTCCTCTCTTTTTCGAACATTTGTTTCTAGTCTTATTATAAATAAGACCACATCCTTGTATGTATGGCTTTTGCATTTTTGCCTGTGTGTCTCTGGGATAGATTTCTTAAAATAGGATCGCAGGGTCAAAGAATAAATGCATGAATAATTGTGCTGTAACTTTTTATTTTGTAATATGACCTTCTTGTCTTTGTCCGTATGTGTGTGTATTTTATATAATTTCACTCACATGAGAATTTTGTGTTTTGTGTTTAGATTTATTATAACTGTTTATCCATGTCCATACCGCTTCATAATGATTTTTCATCATTCTGTAGTAGTTCATCATTGAAGGATGTTTCAAAATCATTTTAATCTTCCATTTCTTTCCTTTTGAGTAACCACTTAATGGATATATGTTAGTCTAAAGAGACTCATTAGTACTCTATGCCTGCTAGAAAGCACACGAGGAAGTGTTTGAGTGCACGTGCATACACGTGCATCACAATTTCTGCGTATCTCTCAGAGCATCTAATTACCTGTACATGTTTTTATATTTTAATCAGAACATGCAAAAATTTGCCAACAACTCGATTTTAGATTAGACCACCTTGTCATGCTATTTCTATTGCTAATCAAGAGACAGACTTGGTCTATGTCACATATTTCTGTAACCTTGGAGAATACAGACTGCCCATAACCATGAATTCACTTATGAAATTAGAAATTGCAAAAGTCACCTCCCCTCACTTAGTTTCCACTATTTCCTTCTTACCCTGTTGAGTACATGGGCTATGGGTTGAGAGGAAGAACCACTTCTTTGGACCTGATACACTGATCCCTTGTCACTAGGACTGAGAAGCCCAGTACCCTTTCCTATGTGTGTGAGCCTCTCCTAACTCCTTTTGCACCTGGACACTGTCTTCTGTCCTCCCAGATTATCACAGAAGTTATCTTTAGAATTAAAAAGGAAGTTACTAAAATGTATATAGTGAGAAGACCTAGTTGGTTTGGCATCAAGAATGTCCGTGCTATTTAGGGAACAAATTTTGCTAAATTCTCTTGTCTTTTTTTCTACTCATCTAGCACAAATTCTAAAATAAAAAAAAAAGAAAGAAAAGAATTGTGAGAATTAACCATAAGCGGGAATATAAAGGATATTTTAACTACTAAACTACAGCTTTAAAAAAATTATTTTCTAAATCAAATTATAATCACTTTTGGATATTTAATTTCACATTTCTTAATCCAGCTTACAATCATTATGACTTTTCATGGGAAAAACAGAAGCATAATTTGATTAAGCCTAATACAAGTCACTCAGGAATCTATAAACACATGACTTATATGGTACAGAAAGTCAGATAGCATATTCCCTCTGCTGTTTTTGCATCAGAAACTTAACATCATGCAAAAATCCATAGTTTTTATCTTCAAATACATACCATGCAAATAGAGAAGTAGAAACATTTTATTATAATTGCCAGCCTCACACTTTAATGGTAAAATGATTCAAAATTATTAACACTGTCACGAAAGCCAAGAGAGATGTATTTGTTATAGATAAAGAGAGCCAAGAAAATTATGTTGAAGTGAATGTGAGAATCACTGCAGATTATTTATAATACAATTATCTAGGACATTTTAACTGAAAGGAAACACAAAGGACATAAATGAACAACAAAAAAATAAATGACAAAAGAACTCCTTTTGTTTTCCTTCTAGGGAAGGCAGTAAGAAAGGGAATCAGGAGCATTTAAAATGTAATAGAGCCACGAGATTTTCTTCCAGAACCAAGAGCCACAGTGTTATCTGGTGAAAAATGAATATGAGACATTTATTGCTGCCAGGGGAATCCCTCGGCCTTCCGTGATAGGTTTGGAGTGAGGCTTTGCTTGAAGGTTATGTGGAGACTTTGTCATTCAAAGTCGGCACCACTGACAAGCACTAGCCTCAGCTCCAGTGGATAAACAAAGGGGGGAGGTACATCGGAAAGTGCGAGGAATCTTTCTGCCCCTTTATGGCTACTCGTTCAGATTTACGCCGTAGGATTTTGATTCACTCTGGCCAGGGTCACTGATGATGCCGTAGAGAAGCTCATCATTAATAAATATACATGGATAACATGCGTCGAAAGAAACACAAGCCATCATACACATCACAAAAGAAAACTAGCCATTATGTTGTGGCCACACCCATTTTTGACCCCAAACAATCATTCTCTCTTTGATCAACCACCCTATTCAACAGGCCCGGCACTAAATGATTTTTGGGCTCTTTTTAAAAAGCAAATTCATCCTCACAGCCCAGAGATTTACTGCCCCACAGGATATTGAGAAAAAATATTCTACAGGTTTTGATGGCAATCTTTGTAAAGGAGTCTCAAAACGATTTTGAAATGCCAGCATCACTGGAATAAATGGAAAGATTTCCCAAGATGACTACTTTGAAATAGACAACTCTAATTTGAGATTTATGTACTTATTTGTATTAGTAAGTTCTGACATCTTCATCAAAATATCAGTTCTTTTACCTTATACTGCCTCAACTCTTGACTCTGTGCTCACGCCATAAAAAAAAAGTATGACTCATCCATTAATCTTAACCATTTCAGTAAACGGCTACTCGACTAGTTTGTCAATCTAAAAACCTTAGGGTCATCCAGGACCCCTTTCAATTTCTATCAGTCTAAGAAAAAATCTAACAAGGGCTGTGTAGCAATTTGGACACTTAGAGAAATCTTTCCAGGTATGTTATATCTAAATTCTAGCTAAATTATAATTTGTTAATGCACAGTGGAAGTGATGGAAGGTAAAGCAATTCTTTGCAGGCCAACAACAAAAAGAATACAAAGATCCTGAGTATTAAGTTTGTCCTGGAATAGGTGCCTGTGCCCACTGGCCCAGAACCTGCCATTTGGGGTCACGAGAGCTGTGGAGAGGGGTCAAATGTGAATGGTGGGAGGTTGGACTGGAGACTTTTTCAACGGCAACTTCCTTAACCTCTCTATTTGGAATTAGATTAGATGTAACTCTCTCCCTCTCTTGCATCTATGATCCCTTTTCCCCCATGAGTTATTCTTTCCATGGCATAATTCTCTTCCACTATATAAATTATTTATTATAATGATCATTTACTACTTGTTTTGCTATGGTAAAAGGTAAGCTCAACAAGAGCAGGATCGTCACTGTTTTATCTGTTGACATTTTCAGAGCACTAGGACAGTGCTCGACACACAACAGGGACTCAGAAAGATCTGAAGGAATTACATGATGCTGGAATAACTGTGATGCCCAAATAAGAAGTGGACAATGTGAGTTTAAAAACCACAGGTCATTCTCATCCATAAAATAGATCTCAAAATTTCAAAAATATATTACAATCCAAATTCTTCAATGTATAAAATTTGACTTTAGTGCAAAGACACAAAGTTATTCAATGCAAAAAGTTCACTGATTTTAATAATGTACTGTCTCACTAGACAAGGAAAAACACTTTATAAAATTCAAAATTCATATGTGTCTTAGCAAACTAGGAATAAAAGATGTTCTTAACCTCTTAAAGGAAATATTTTTCCATGATACTCAAAGGAAAATTTCAAAAGCATTTATCTTTAAACTGAGAAATAAAAATAAGGAAATCTGCTATCACCATTTATATGCAACAATTTACAGAAGGTATTTATTAGTGATCCAAGGCAGGAAGAATAAATTAAAATCATAAAGATTGGAATGGAAAAAATAAAACTGTCATTATTAGCGGTGACATAATTTTTCTATTAAAATGTACATTGACAAATTATTATAATAAGAGATTTTAGCAGTATCATATCATAGTTCAATTTGCTTCTATACTCTAGCCACAAGAAATTAGAAAATGCAATTTAAGAAGCTACTATTTTTAACAGTAACAACAACATAAAAAATAAAGAATCAGTAGAAACCTAATGAGATGTGCAAGATGTTTTTATGAAACCTTAATAAAGGGCGAGATATGTTCATGGCTAGAAATACACAATACTGTAAATACAGCAATTCTCTCCAATCAGTGTGATTGAATACATGTACAAGTAAAACCTAAATAAAATAGTTCCCTTTTATTGTGGAAGGTCACAACTTGATTATAAAATTAAAAGCAAGTACATATTTGAAGAACAAGAGAAAAACCAGCCATATCGTCTAACAAGACTTACTATAATGCTATGGTAATTCTGTAAATATATAATTGTAATATAGAGTAATTAGCATTGAGGCAGAAAGTGACAAATATACCAATAGAACACAACAGCCTAGAAACAGGCCTACCTATATCTCAAAATCTGATACATGACAGAACTAGCATTGTAGCACAGTATAGAAATGACAGATAATTCAATAAGTTATACTCTGACAATTTATTATCCACATGGGAAAAATAAACTGGATCCTTACCCCAAAACAACATAGAAATCAGTTCTAGATGGTTCAAAAACTTAAGTGCTAAGTGCAAAATGTTAAATTTCAAAAGACAATACAAATTTTTATAGTTTAGGGAGTAGGAAATGATTCTTAAACAGAATCCCAAAGTAAAAGTAATAAAGAAAAACACTGATAAATTTTACTGCATTAAAAGTAAAAATTTTCTAATTCTTAAAATACATGATAAAGAAAAGAAAGCAAAAAACTGGGGAAAGATATCTGTATACCATATAACTGATAACGACTTGACTCCAGAAGAATAAAGAACTCATAGAAATTAACTAGACAAAGGCAATCAACACAACAGAAACATAAAACAAAATCATGAACTGGTCTTCCTTCGAAGAGGAAACAATGGTAGCTTCTTCATCTTGAGAACCAACTTAGTTTCGTTAGACCAGTGAACTGCATATTAAAATTGTAATAAGATGCTTTTCACACCAAACAGGTTGAGAATAGCTTTTAAAAAATGGTATTGGTGAAGATACAGGATCGAAAACTCTTCCACGTTACTGAGTGAAGCGTGACTTGGTTTAACCACTTTAAAAAACAACTTGGCATTAAGTAGTGAAGTTAAAACCTAGCTATTCTGCTAGGTACAGCTCCTAAGAAATTCCTGAACAGTGCTCCAAGAGACATGGACAAGAATGTTCGTGTTAACTCATCAAGTCAGAAACACGATTTCTTCTGGTTTGCAAGCTAACAAGTTAGCCAGTCAGAGTTTCACAGATACTGGCAGAAAGACACAAGATGTCAGGGTTAGAGACAAAAGATAGTTTATTATTCACACCAAAAGCAATGGTCAGAGTAATATTGTAGTCCCCGATTCCCTCAGGATGATGCAAGGGCCAGGTGTTGCTTGTGCAAGCAATGAAAAGGCATTACAGAGAGAAACTCTGAAATCAAGAGGGGCTGATCTTCTGTAAGGGCTGCTGGCAAACCTGCCTACCCTCCTTTCCAGAGAGTGACATTTCCTTCTTAACCTGCAGTGTGAGCAATTCTCTCTGGGGAGAGGTGGGAAGCACCTCTATCTTTATGACCCTGGAATACCTTCAGGGAGGGCTGTATCTCCTCCTTTATTTTCTGGGAAGATAAATAAATTAGGTCCAGAGCAAGTCCCTGTCCCCATCTTTCCTGGGCTGTTTGTTTATACAAATATTCCTAAAATGATAATACTGGAGTAAATCAGCTGTTAATGATTAACGGAGAATTGTACCCAAACAATTCATAACAGTATGGCTTGTAATAGTAACACAAAGCAAAACAAAATCACAGTGCTCAATGACAGAATCCTAGGCAAATACACTGTGGAATACCCAAACAAAAAAATACTATGCAAGAGCTGAAAATGAACAACAGCTTTTGTCAACATGCATGAATCCTATGTTAAGAAACAGAAAAATACATGGAAATATACACATTTATTTGAGTTTAGAAACAGGTAAAACTAGTAAAATAGTTTGAGAAGAGTTAGGCACATAGGAAGTAAAATTATAAAGAAAAATGAGAGTAATTAACATAAAATAGTATTTAACTCTGAGAGAAAATAAAGACTTGACATAGACACATGGAATATTCTAAAAGTACTGATGGCACTGTATTTCTTAAGCTGGGTGATGGGTATTCTTTTTATTAATACTCTTTCAACCATATACGTAAATTATATACAGTATTTTGCAAAACAGCAACAACCCAAAAATGTTCAAAAATGGACAAAGAACCTGAATAGACATTTCTCCAAAAAAGACATACAAATGACCAACAGTTACATAGAAAGGTGTTCAACATCACCAATCACCAGAAAAATGCAAATCAAAACACAATAAGCTACTAACTCATGCCTTTTAGAATGTCTATCATCTAATAAAATAAAATAAAAACAAAAACAAAAAACCCTCACAAACTGAAAGACAACAAGTGTTAGTGAGTATATGGATAAAAGGGAACCCTGGTACACTGTTGGTATAAATGGAAATTGGTACAGCTGCTATGGAAAATAGTATGGAGTTTCCTCCAAAAATTAAAAATAAAACTACCATATGATCCATTCCTGGGGATTTATCTAAAGAAACTGAAATCAGGATTTCCATGTTCATTGGAGCATTATTATAATAGCCCATATGTGAAAACAACTTGAAAGTCCATTGACAGATGAATGGATAAAAAAAAAAATGTAGAACAGTGATGTCATCAAGATGGGGACACTGGTCATTCCTAACTTTGCTTCTTTTTGCAAGAACAACAACTAACAACTATTCATGGGAAAGACACTACTGAGAAAATTCTAGAGCACAGAGGTGAGACTGAAGCATCTGCTGCATCACAGAGACCGAGACAGACTGCAGTAAAAGGGTAAGAGAAGCAGATGCACACAGATCACACTGTCACCTGTGCCCAGGCTGTCAAAGCATCACACTGAGAGGTCTCCCCTGAGCCTATGGTTTCTCTAGTGGAAAAAGAGAGTCCAGGGGTGACATCTACTCCTCAAGCATTATGGGTAGCTTCTTGGGAGTCCTCAATCCAGTCTTGACTCATGGGGATCATGGGAAATCTATGAGCTTGATTACTGGGAAATTGAGTATGACAAAAAAGAAAGGAGGAGCTTCCAAAAACGAGTGGTGGGATCATCTAAGGTATTGACGAAACAAGTTTTACCACATTTATGAAGACTGAAATTATAGTGTTTCTTTTTTGACTACAATGTTATGAAACTAGAAATCAATTACAGGTGGAAAACTAGAAAAGTCATGAATACATGGAAGTTAAACAACATTCTCCTGAACAACAAATGGATCAAAGGAAAAACAGAAAAGTATCTGAGCCAAATGGAAATAAAAAGTGCCAAAATTTATGGGATGAAGTAAAAGCAGTTCTAGGAGGGAAGTTCATAGCAATAATTACCTACATTAAGAAACAAGAAAGATCTTCAATAAACAACCTAAATATACATCAAGGAACTAGAAAAAACAAACTAAGCCCAATGTTAAAAGAAAGACAGAAATAAGATTAGAGTAGAAATAAATGAATAGAGAATAGAAAACAATAGAAAAAATTTAAAAAACTAAGAATTGGTTGTTTGAAAAGATAAAAGTGACCAACTTTTACTTGATTAACCAGACAAACAAAAAAGAGAAATCCAAATCAATTAAATTATAAATAAAAAAAGGAGACATTACAACTGATGCCACAGAAATGCAAAGGATTATAAGTGGCAATTATGAACAATTATATCCCAACAAACTGGACAATCTAGAAGAAACTAAAAAAATCTTAGAAATATACAACCAAACAAGACTGAACCAGAAAAAAAAATATGAATAATCCAATTACTAATAAGGTCAATTAATCAGTAAAAAAAAAATTAAAATTAAAAAATTTTAAAAAAAAAGCCCTACCAATGAAGAAATGCCAAATACCATATAGTTTCACTGGAGAATTTTACCAAACATTTCAAAAAGAATTAATACCAATCCTTTTCAAATTATTCTAAAAAACAGAAAAAGAGAGGAAACTCCTAAAATCATTTTACAAGGCCAGCATTATGCTGATACCAAAGCCAGAAAAATGACACTACCAAAGAAAATGAGGGTCAATATTTCTGATAAATGTAGAGACAAAAATTCTCAATAAGATACTAGCAAACCATGACAAACAAACGAAGACTCATGGACATGGACAGTGGATTAATAATTACCAACAGTGAAGGGGGGTGGAGAGGAAAGGTAGACAGGGGTGAAAGAGGTCAGATATTTGTGACAGAAGGAAATATAACTTTGGGTGGTGAACATACAATACAATAGATATACGACGTATTGTTAAATTATACGCTTGAAATTTGTTTATAATGGCACTCCAATAGTTTTTAATAAAAAAAGATACTAGCAACCTGAATTCAGTAGCATAGTTAAAGGGTCATTTACCATGACCGAGTGAGATTTATCCCTGGGATGCAGGATGTTTCCACATATGTAGGTTAACCCATGTGACATATCACATTAATAGAATGAAAGAAAAAACATAGAATCATCTCAACAGGAGTAGAAAAAAACCTTTGACAAAACTCAACATCCATTCATGATAAAAATTCTGAACAAATCATATATAAGAGTAATGTACCCCAATGTAATAAAGGCCATATTTGACAAGCCAATAGCTAACATTATTCAGTGGTAAAAAACTGACCATTTTTCCTCTAAGAGTAGAAACAATATAAGGGTACCACTTTCAGCAATCCAATTCAACACAGTACTGGAAGTGCTAGCCGGAACAATTAGCTAAGAAAAAGAAATAAGTCATCAGTATTAGAAAGAAAGAGGTAAAACTGTGTCTAATTTGCAGATGACATGATTTTTTATGTAGAACATACTAAAGACTCTAAGGAAAAAGTAGATATAATCAATTAATTCAGTGTAGTTGCAGGAAAAAAATAATTACCATACAAAAGTCAGTAGTGCTTCTATACACTAAATTATCTGAAAAAAAATAAAGAAAACAATCCTATGTACAATAGCATCAAAAAGAATAAAATACTTAGAAATATATTTAACCAGGGATGTAAAAAAATCTCTACACTGAAAACTCTAAATCACGGATGAAAGAAACTAAAACACAAATAAATGAAGAAGTATTCTCTGTTCATGGATTGGAAGAATTAATGTTATTAAAATATGCACAGTACCCAAAGCCATTATAGATTCAATGTCATCCTTATTAGGATTTCAATTGTACTTCTTACAGAAGTGGAAAAATAATCCCCAAATTTATATGGAACCAAAAAGATCCCAAACAGCCAAAGCAATCCTAAGAAGAACAAAGTGAGAGATAACACACTCCTTGATTGAAAACTTTATTACAAACCTATAGTAATCAAAACAGCACAGTCCTGGCATAAACCAGAAACTCTGACCAATGGAACATAATAGAGAGACCAAAAATAAACCCATAAACAGTCAACTAATATATGACATGGGAACCAACAATACTCAGTGGAGAAAAGATGGTCTCTTTGATAAATGATGCCAGGAATATTGAGATTCACATGTAAAAGAATGAAACTAGATCCCTCTTCTACAGCACTCAGAAAAAAATTAGACTTCAGTATAAGACCAAAGCCACAAAAACCCTAGAAGAAAACAAACAGAAAAACACCTTGACATGGGCCTTGGTAATGTTTATGACACCTAAAGTACAAGCAACAAAATAAAAAATAAACATGAGGGACTGTATCAAACTTAAAAGCTTCTGCAGAGCGAAAGAAATAATCAAGAAAATAAGACATGCTATGAAGTGAGAAAATATTTGTAAATCATTTATTTGATAAGGAGTTAATGTTCAAAATATATAAGAACTCATATAACTCAACAGCGTAAAAACAAATAATTCAGGTAATAATGGGCATAGGACCTGAATATGAGTTTTTCTCAAAAGAAGAAACAAACGGCCAATAGGTACATGAAAAAGTGTTCACTATCACAAAATATAAAGGAAATCAAATCAAAACCGCATAAAATATCACCTCATGTCTTGTTAGAACGGATATCTTAAAAAAGACCAGATAACAAAATGCAGGCAAGGATAGAGAAAAGGGAACCCTCGTGCATTGCTCGTGGGAATGTAAATTGGTGCAGCCGCTATGGAAAACGGTATAAAGTTCCCTCAAAAAAATTAAAAATAGAACTACCATGTGATCCAGCAATTCCACTTCTGGATCTGAAGGAAACGAAGACACTGTATCACAAAGATATTTGTATTCCCATGCTCACGAGCCGTATTTACGATAGCTAAGACATGCAAACAAACAGAATGTTCATCGACAGATGAATGGATAAAGAAACTGTGATATTATTCAGCTAGTAATGAAAAGGAAATCCTGTCACTTGTAACAACCTGGATGGACCTTGAGGACATTATGCTAAGCCAGACAGAGTAAGACAAATACTGGATAATCTCACTTACATACAGAATCTAAAAAAGAAAGTACATAATAGAAAGAGAGATCAGATTTGTGGTTACCAGAGGTGGGTGATGGGGCAGGGGTGGGGGTATTGGAGGAAGGTGGTCAAAAACTATAGACTTCAGAGTATAATAAGGTAAGTATTGGGGTGTAATGTATAACGTGACGACTATATCTAACTAATAAAGTAGATCCTAAAATGTCTCATCACAAGATAAAAAACATTTTGTTGTGTCTATATGAGATGATGAATATTAACTAAGTTCACTGTGGTGATTGTTTCACCATATATGTAAGTGAAGTCATTACTCTGTACGCCTTACACTTGTGCAGAGCTGTGTGTCAATTATATCTCAACAAAACTGAAAAAATAAAAAAAATGTGATATATACATTAAAATGGAATATTATTCAGCCTTTAAAAAGAGGGAAATTTTGCCATTTGCTAGAATGTGAATAGACCTGGAGGATACTGTGCTAAGTGAAATAAGACTGGCACAGACATACAAGTGCTGGATAATATCACTGTATGGGAATATAAAACAGTCAATCTCATAGAAGAGAGTAGAATGACTGTTACCAGAGGCTGGGAGTAGAGAGAAGTGAGGAGGTGTTGGTCAAAGGATACAAAGTCTTAGTTATGTAAGTTCAGTGCCTATAGCCAATAATACTGTATTGTTTGCTTCAGATTTACAGAAGGTAGATCTTGTGTACTACACACACACACACAGGATGGCAGGAATCTTTGGGAGGTGATGGGTATGTTTATGGCCTTGATGGTGGTGATAGTTTCACAGGTATATACTTATCCCCACGCCCATTGAGTTGTATACATTAAATGTATGCATTACACATCATCATACCTCAATAAAGTGGTTAAAAAAAGACAGAGCTGAGGTTACAGTCACCTAAAGTCCTAATTTGGGATGAGGATACACTTCCAATTTAACACACATGCCTGTTGGTGGGAGGGAGGGAGGGAGAAACAGAGAGAGAGAGAGGGATGGAGGAGAGAGAAGGGAGGGAGGGAGAGCAGGAGAGAGGGTCACCTTGGAGGCTGGTCAACACAGCAGTTACAGCAGTACTTAAAGCCAGGAATGAAGACCTCACAGAAGGAACTACAGTGCAGGGAAGAAAGTTGAGAATGAACTGATAAATATTTAGGACACTGAACTAAGAGAACTTGGTGACTGGCAAGGCATGGGAAAGATCAAAGGGAGAATTAGAGAATAACTCCGGATGTCTCCCTTGTGTGCCTGAATACAAGATGGTACCTCAAAATCAGGAGAAAGAAAAGTGTCGGGTATGGGGGGATGTTTTTCAATTATTCCTCATCAACGGCTTTTCTGAATGAACACTCCTGGCTCCTGGCTCTCGTCGACACTCATCATATCCGAAGGTCACCTCGTTGTCAGCTGACAACACAGTCTCCTTTCACACAGAACGTTAAGACAAAATGATGTTTAATTTCATCTACTCTCAACCTCACCATCTCAACATACCATATTTCTTTGATTCTAAGACATATCTTTCCATGTTTAACATCTCTGAAATTGGGATATGTGTTCCAATCAAGTATGCTTTAGATTCAATGACATATGGCATATTGGTAACCTAATTCATTTTTTTTCAGGATTTTTTTCCTCAGATATAGAGTCTTTTTTTAAACAAACAAACAAACAGTCTTCCAGCTAGCACCCTTGTGTCTTGGGAGAGTGAATTAACTCCTTTATTTCAGTCTGCCTTCTTAATAGTCCAAACTTTGAACTGTCCCCAGGTTCACCATCAAGATCCACGCATCAAGAAGACGTATCAAGAAGAGAGGCAAATATGAGGGAAGTGAAACTGTCATGTTCTATTTATATTCTTCCCAAACTATTCCTTAGTCGTCAACAACTCCTGCTATGTTTACACTCCATGCTTAAGCCGGAGTACGGTCATCAGAAGGCTTCTCCTTTAAGACGGTGATAGATGTGCTCCCACCAAAACTTTCTCCAAGTGTTGGGAGCTTGCCTGGCAAAAGGCTAGACAGTACAAAGAAAGGACACTTGATCCCTGACAGCCAGGCCAGACAGTCGGGACCTCCAGCTGTGCTCTCAGCTGGCCGTCTTATTCTTGGCAAGACAATCTTTTGTACCCTGGAAGAAACGAGAGTCCCAGCAAGGACACCTCATTGACTAATTAAATCTAACAGAGCAGGATCATGCTCTAAACTTTATGAACCATTTTTGGATGGGTTTTCATCAACTGAGAAGAGAGAAATGCCTCTTTTGCAGGGTTTTTCTCCAAAAAAAAACACACACATTAAATATTTCTAGCTATAAGTAACTTCTTTTTAACACCGAGATAGGCTCTCCAAAGTTCAGAAGATTCCAATAAACAATAAGATCTCATTAAACGAATCTTGTTTGTGATGTGACAGATTTCTATATGTGACTTTCTGAAAAATATTTTATTTTTATTTAATTTCTCCTAAACTAGTATGGACCATGATAGCCCTTTTCCAGCTTCAGATTGAGGATGTGGGGGAAAATCTCCCACAGCTTCTTATTGCATCGTGAGACAGTTCCCTCCTGGTTCCATCTTGAGTTGCTTCTTGCTCTTCTTTTCAATCTGTTCTTTGAGCTTCTTCCATTCTTGTGATAAAATCTTCATGTCCCTACTCTCTATGCACAAAAGAAACGCTTTCCTAGGTCCTGCTACTTCTTTGATGAGTCTTTCCTTTCCCCTGTGGTGACCCACCTTAAACAATGATAGGACACCAAACACCTTCCTTTCTTTTCTCAAACCTTTGGTAATATGGATTTTTGCCCCAGTGGTCCTTTGAAACAGTTCTCTCAGAAATCCCGAGTTCCTAACTGTTAAACCCTTTGGGTTTTTATAATTTTCCCAATATCAATGACTTTCTTTCCTCCTTTCTATCTCTCCACCTCCATTAAACAAAAATATTCTTCCCACTCATACCCTCTTCCTGATCTCTCTAAATAGAGTGAAACCTGGCTATGCCACACCCCTGTTCTCCACCTGGCCTCAGCATCCAGCACAGATGCTCGATGTGGTTTACGGGATCTACTATTATCTGATCCCTGCTCATGAGGTCTCCAGTCGTACCTTGTTCAATCTGCTGCCTTATACTCCAAGCTTTAGCCAAGCCAAAGTGTAGTTTCTTAAACATACCAGGCTTCTTCTGTCCTGCCTTTGAACTTTTCACATGTTGTTCACTCTTCTGGAACATTCCTTCATATTTACAATTCTTATTTTTATTGTGTTAGTATTTTTATGGTGTTACATGCTTATTTATCCCTGTCCCATTATAGATCGCAAGCTCCTAAAAGCGAAAGCTATATAATTCTTCAGTGTTTTATCTTCATCACTTAATACAATGCCACTCACTTGGCAGTTGTTCAGTATTTGTTGACTGCCTGCCTGCATTATGGGAAAATGAAGGCAGCATTTCTTCTGACTGCCAGAACTGTCAAGGCTCTTTTTCCTTTTTTTTTTTTTTTCCTTATTGGCCTTAGTCTTATTTAATCCCCTTATATCTCTTAATACATCGCAGTAGCTCTGGTCTCATCTATTTCACAGTCTCCCCATTCTGGTTCGGCACATGGTGGCTGACTGTTGTTCATAACATACATCCCCGACCACGCCACTTCTCTGCTAAATAATTTTCAATGTTTGTACGATAAAGGCCAAAGTCCTTAACACGCACCTAACAGATTCCTCCAGGCAACGACAATATACTTTCTTAGCTTTCTCTCTCGTCTGCTCTTACTAACCTCCACTCCAGGAAGGAGACCCCTTGCTCCAGGATTTTCTGTGCCTGTGTTCTCATCCTTTAGTCATCGGAGGGACTTTCTCCCCCTCTAATGAAATTTTAGCCATGCTTCAAGGCTCGGCTCAACTGCCGCTGCTCTATAAATCTTCCCTGACACCCTGGGGGACGATACAGATTCTTTCCCCCGTAGTCAAAAAGCACTTTGTTTTTGCCTCCTTTAGACACTTGTTATATCCTACGTTCTGTTCAGCATTTGTGTGTATGTGTATCTGCAATTAAGTGATAAGGTGAGAACGGATTTCATTCATTTCTGAATTCCCCAGAGTGCCTTGCCCTTATGTGTTCAATAAATGTTTGTTAAATAAAGTATGGTAATTAATTAAAGATATTAAGACTTAATGTTAAGCTTTAAATCACAGTGAGTTATATATTCTAGTTTTTATCCAAAAACCTGTGGCTGGTGACTATATCCAAAAACCTAGTGGTAGTTATATTAGAGTTTCATTAATACTTTTTTTTAAGGCGTAAGACTTTCCTAATTTATATTTTTTTAAAAAGATGAGCTTAATATTAATTAACCAGGGCATGAAATCCACTAGCCCTTAAAATATCATAATAAATGACATTAATATAAACATGCTTTCCATATGTAAAGACTGATTTCAAAATATAGTGGATAGAGCATTCAAAAAACAAATGAGGCTCCTTTAGTATTTCAGAAATTGTCCTCATGCTCTTCATATGTTACAAGGTTGTCAAAGGTAAAAACTGTTCTTTTTGTCATATTCAGCAATAGTGACCATTCCTTTTGGATTCTGCACTCAAATATTTGTAGCTTGAACAAACAAGGTCCCGTGCTACAGTATAACGATAAGGGGTCCACACTTTTCTTTCCATTTCTTCATTCTGTGTGTGACCTTAGAAAGGTCATTTCACCTCTTTAGAAGGGAGCTGCCTCAGTGATACAGAAACTATTACTCTATCTGAATGAGGGCAGAGAGCTTGCCTAGATCAGCGGTCCCCACCCTTTTTGGCACCAGGAACCGGTTCTCCTGTGAGAATCTAATGCCTGATGGTCTGAGGTGGAGCTGAGGCAGTGATACTAGCGCTGGGGAGCGGCTGCAAATACAGATGAAGCTTTGCTGGCTCACTTGCTCGCTCACCTGTCACTCACCTTCTGATGTGCAGCCCGGTTCCTGACAGGCCATGGACCCGTAGCGGTCCATGGGGCAGAGGTCAAGAACCCATGGCCTAGATGACTTATAGTCATGGGTCCCCTCATCTCCCTTCATGAATTCCTCCAATTACCAATTTCATTATGAATGCAAATGCTTTAATGAAGGCTGACGGTGTACTCAGTAGCTCAATACTACATGGAGCATACTGGTAGACCATCCTCTGCCTGCCCTCTCTCGATGAGACAAAGACAGAGACTTTGCAGAAAAGGGTGTAGACAAGGCCGACATGTCTACACCCTTCCCATGTCTAGGGAATGATCAAACATCACAAAAGATTAGTCTCTCAAAAGAGACTGTCTTTCAGATAAAGAAGTTCACTTTTATGAACAACCCTCAAGGACGGACTTGGGCCAGAATGGCACCTGCTACAGAGTATGCGCACCCTGTGAGCTGCCTCAGGCCACTGGTCAGGAAGCATTTCTTCTGCTAGTGTGAACCTCATGCACAAGTCCTCTCTGCGATACGAGCCCCAAATACACTGAGACCGTCTGCCAATGACAAGAATTGTATTTGCTCATTAGCAGGGTTCATAGGCACCTTTCAGCTGGTCTTATTTCAAACTGTGTTTTCTCAGGCACGAATGAAGATGCTTCTGAAATGTAATCAGGGACAAAGAAGTTCTATGCTCTGTTTCTATGATAAGTGTGTCGACCTGATAGAAACATTACATTTTAGTGACCTTGATGTATTTCCATAGAGAGCTGCAGAAAACCACAAATAGACTTTATCAATCAAATAGAAATTTCATGAGTGCCTCCCTCACTAACTGCAAACGGTTCCACAGACAGCCACATATCTTGATTCACCTTCTCTTGGGAGGCACTAAGATGCATCAAGACATTCTTCCTTCCGGTGAGACGGGTGGCCACGGTCTTGTGAATGGATGGGAGACTGACCAGTACTGGGGATGAAATGAAATCTGTGTGAAATATCCAAGTGGAGCTTTCTGTATGATGCTTGGATGGATGGATGCTATAACAAATCACGAACAGATAGAGGAATTGTTTTCTCTCATTCATTCATACAAGGACAGTGGAACAGGACAGGATTTTGTGTTTCCTTTTTCCATTGTGGTAAGGACACAACTTGAGACCGTCCCTCTTAACACGTGTTTGAGTACACAGTATAGTATTATTTGCTATAGGTACGATGTTGTGCAGCAGATCTCCAGAACTTACTCTTTTTGCATAGCTATAACTTTTAGCTTTACACCTGAACAGCAGCTCCCATTTCCTCCTCCCCACAGCACCTGGCATCCATCATCCTATTCTCTGCTTCCAGGAGTTCCATCGTCTATTTTGAATAGCTCACAGCAGTGGAAGCATGCAACATCTGTCCTTCTGTTACTGGTTTGTTTCACCTAGCATAACGTCCTCCACGTTCATCATGTTGTTACGTATAGCAGGGTTTCCTTCCTTTTGAAGGCTGAATAATATTCCACTGTCTGTGTCTGTGTATAGCATGTTTTCTTTATCCATTCTTCTGTAAATGGGCATTTAGGTTGTTTCCATATCTTGATTATTGCGAGTAATGTTGCTAAAAACATGGGAGTAGATGTCACTTCAAGATCTTGATTTCAATTTGTTTGGACATATACCCAGAAGTATATATTCTAGATCATATGGTAGCTCTATTTTAATTTTGTTGAGGATCCCCCATACCATTATGCATAGCAGCTGCTATGCATTTAATATTTCTAACAGTATATAATGGTTCCAAGTTGTCCATGTCCTTGTTAAGATTTGTTATCTCCTCTCTCTCTTTTTAATAATAGCCATCCTAAAAAGTATGGGGTGATTTTTCACTGTGGTTCTGATTTATAGTTGCCTGATGATTAGTGATGTTTGAACATTTTTTCTTATACCTGGTGGCCTTTGAATGTCTCCTTTGGAGAAATACCTATTCAAATCTTTGCCTATTTTTAAATCAGAGTTTATTTGTTGTTGTAGTGCTGGTGTTTAGTTGTTTCTATCCTCATCCACTCAACCTTCCCCTTCTGCCACTGCTGCTATGGACAGTAGGAGCTCCTATATATTAACCCCTCATCAGATACATGATGTGCAAATATTTTCTTCCATTCTGTAGGTTGTCAAAATTTTGTTGATCGTTTCCTTTGCTGTGTGGAAGATTTTTGTTTGATGTACCACTTGTTTATATTTCTTTTTGTTGCTTGAACTTTGGTATTATATCAAAGAAATCGTTGCTGAGCCCAATGTCATGATGCTTTTCCTCTATGTTTTCTCCTAGGATTTTTACAGTTTCAGTTGTTAAGTTTGAGTCTTTAATCTATTTTAATTTTGTGTAGGGTATAAGATATGGGTCTAATTTCATTCTTTGGTATCTGGGTTTTGTTTTCCTGACACAGTTTATGTGAAACAGGCTACTTTTTTCTATTGTGTATTCAAAGAACAAATTGGTTATATATACAAGGGTTTATTTCTAGTCTATCTATTCTGGTCTGTTTTTATGTTAGAACCAAGTTGCTTTAATTCCTATAGCTTTATAATATATTTTGATATCTGGAAATGCAATGCCTTCATCTTTATTCTTTCTCAAGAATGCTTTGGCTATTTGGGGTATTTCGCGATTCCATACGAATTTTAGTATTTTTCTATTTCTGTTTAAAAAATATACCATTGGAATTTTGATAGGGACTGCAGTGAATCTGTAGATCCCTTTGGGAAATATGGACATTTTAAGAATATTAAATCTTTCAATATATGAGCATAAAATATATTTTTATTTATTTGTGTATTCTTTAACATATTTTATCAATATTTTGTAGTTTTCAGTGTATAAGACTTTTATCATTTTGGTTAAGTTTATTTCTAAATATTTTAATTTTTTGATGCTGTTGTAAATGAGATTGTCTTTTTTTCATATCTACAACTGTGTTTGCTTTCTTTCTGTGAACAATCTCTTTTATCAGCAGAACTCACTCTGACCAATAAGAAAATAAGCCAGGTGGTAAGTGGCAAAATAACAATGCCTATTTTTAATTGTCTTGAGGAAAATGAGTATTTATTGAATATCTACTGAGTGGTAGGTACTGCATTAGACTTTTACATATCTTAATCCATTGGATCCTAGGTCCTCTCTGAAATAGATAATATTGAACTTAAAAGTAAGAAAACTCATATTTAGAGAGGTTAAATAGCTTGCTCAGATTCACATACTTTGAGAGTGGCAGGGCCAGAATTAAACCCAAGTCTATTTGATTTTGAAGTCTAAGCTCTTTCCATAAATGTACACTGTTATAAATTAGAATTAGCTTTGCTTAACTAATTACCCTTGTTAGAATTAGCCTTGCTTAGCTAATTCTATCTATGTTGTATATCAGAAATGGTTTTTAATATATGCTGAACACTTACTAGATAAAAAGTAATTTGGTTTTAGTGTTTCTCAAGGATAGCTATAAAGTTAACGTTTTTTGGAATAAAGTCCTTTATTCTGGCATTCTTGTTAAGCTGCTTATAAAGTGGGAAATAATTCTTTTTTTCTATGTTGGGGGGTGTCTGGTCAGTCTGTACCCAAAGGATTCTCTGATTATTTTCTATTGGTACTTTTTCTTTAGATTATGGGGTTAGACACGACCTTCGAGGCAAGAGGTCTTCTGCTCATTTTATGGATAAGCATTCCAGAGAAATCTCTAGGAAGGTTGAACGAGTTGGTTAAGATCACATGGCACACAGTGGCAGAGCTAAGAAAATGACATTTAAGTTTCCTGTCTAAATCCAATGCCTTCTTTCTAGTGAAATTGCCACTTTCTGAAGTAGGGCTCACATTCTTGTTGTATAAAGTCAATTTGGCCACTTTTCTTTCAGGTAAACAACTTCTGTGGATTAAAAACTTCCAACACAGCCACCCGTTACTCTGATTTTCTTACTTGTAGATACCCTTTATCACATAATCTAGTCCAAGTTCTGATGTGAACTGCATACAAGAGCCATCTAAACACATGTTGTCTCTCTGAATACTTGCCTGGCTGGATGTTAGAAACTCAATTTCTTGAGAAATTGCCCTTTAATTATACTGCAGGCACTTTATGAATGCTCATTAAACATGAGTTGATTATTCTGTTTTCTTGACATTCTTTATTAGGACTAAGGAACCTCATAAAAAATATTTTTAAAAGCAAACCCAAATGAGGTCAATGCATCCATTACACATAGCCTATTGACACACCCTTGGGACATAAGAAAAGATGTAGAGACATTGGTTTATACTATTATCAAGATCTTGTCTATGCCTTTGCCAATTAGAGAATAAGACTTTTCTACTGAAAGCAAAACAAACAAAATCTCTCACCATCCCAGACAATCATGTTGACCAAATACATTAAGGCTTAGTTGAAGGCAAAAATGCATATACAATACAGCCAGAATTAGGAGTCTACTAAGTACTGGAGTTATACCATGATGTATGGTCTTTGAATCACACTTCAGACAATCAGTTAAGAAAGGAAATGTAGATGTAGGATTCTATAAGGCATAAACAATCCTGGACTATTAAATTCCTTTAAAAAATGATCTCAGCACAGCTGAGCTATAGAGTGAAAGCAAGCTGATTTATGTTGAAATCAATTACTGAGTGACAATTCTGAAGACCCTGAGGACTCTGTAGGTTGCATATTAGTGGGTTTTTATCTAATTTTAGGGGCCAGAATATTTCTGTTCACTTCATCATTTTTTCTTGCCATCCCAAAAGAGATCAAAATAAGTGCCACTTACTGAGAACTAACAGATAGCTTCCCCAGGTGGCAATGTTTTAATTAGAGAGATAAAAAGAAAAGGCCACACTCTGCTGTTCAATGAAGAAAGTCCTTTGTAAAAGCCTTAAAAAAGCAAGAGACAGATTTTTATTTGATAATGAGAAACAAAATGTGTAAAAAAGAAATTGGAAAAAAGACTAAGCGATACAGTGGTACAAGATGGCTCTTCTTCCTTTTCTTTTTCTTTCTTTTTTGGTAAATAAATTGAGGAAATTAGCACATTTTAAAAGCAGTTTTACTTTTAAAACATGGAAAAGTATCAGAACATTTTGGAATGCCTAGATTGATAAATAGGGTACGAAAATTGACCTCTCTGTGGTTTGAAACGTTTACTTCTGTTGCTATTCTTTCCTTTGATTTTCTAATTTTTTTATTACTGTACTTCTACTGAAAAGAACTCTGCAGAAAAATATTTAAAGCCACGTAGTTTATAAGAAGGGGTGCATTATTATAATATCTGGATTGTTCAAAGACACTAACTTACTATATTTTAGTTATATTATTTTAATTATGTCAACAAAAGTGACTGGAACTACAAAGGAACATTTTCCTAAGCCAATTTTGTGCAAAATAATTTTTAAATAACATTTATAGCAATTTTTATAAAAATAAAAAAATTTACATTTAAATTCCTAACCCAGTTGTAATCATGCAATTGCTAACTTTTAACTACAGATATGACTATCTGAAAAACATATGAAAAAGAAAAATTTCTCCTGACATCTGTGATGAAAGGTCAGAAAACTTAATTTTCCCCCACTCACTGAAATTGAAGGAAATTAAAAAGAACAATTGACCTTTTCTTTTTCTATTCTCTCTTACAAATATAAAACACTGTCAATCTTATTTCAATAAGTAGCATTGAGGCAAAGCAACTAAACAGAAAAATGAATTGCATTTATTCAGTTGATTTCTTTAGATTGTAGACCTGGACTAGGATCTGGATGGTTTATAACAAGAAGCCAGGTCTGCTCTGTCCTTCTATCTAATTTTACAGAAAACTAGAACAATGGTAATGTGTCATCACTGAGGGCACACTGTGCAAGATTTATCTTCCCATGTTAAAACAAATCATTAGATTTATCTTTTTTGGTATCATAGGTCTTCATTGAGTCAAATAAACCATATTTTGTTTACTATGCTGGAAAGATATAAATGCTAAATACTGTTTAACTTTATTTTATGAGAGTGAATATTATATTCTTCTTTCCAGTGACCTTTTATTGCCTTGTGAATAAAGAAATAATTTGCTAGACAGAAATAGCAGCAAGAGAGTGATGGAATTTATAAGCAGACCAACTCTCCTAAAACCAAGAGAGAAACATAACTGTTTCAGAATGAAAATACAGAATTTTTCTGTACCCCTTAAAACTTTTACCAACTTTATATTGTATCGTAAATAATACACAAGGTTTAAAAGGTAGACAACTCATCAATCTTTTGTAAGAGAAAAATAAATTCACAACTAGTGATAGATAGGATACTTTGCCAAACTCTTAAGCATTTGCTCTTTTAAAAATATCAAAAAGGAAGCATAGAAGGTGAGTAAAGCATCTTTCACAAGAGAAAAAAATAATAACCCAGTAATGCCAGAAGGAAAGAACATAGCATGGTGGTCAAGACTGTGATTTCTGAAACTTTATAGAACACTTTATACTTGTGTGATACAGAGCAGGCCACTTGCTTTCTGAACCTCAGTTTCCCCTAGTATAAAGTGGAGATCATAATCATATCAGTTCCTGTCTTAGAGCAGTGGTAAGATAATTAAATTATACGAGAGATGTAAAACACCTTGCATTGTACCTAGTACATTTTAAGCACTTGATAAATGTTAGCTATTATTATTAATTTTAGTTAGCTGAATTTTCTTACCAATAAATTGTGGTCGCACATGTTAAAATAATGGCCACTCAGCAAAAATGTTCAAAACTCAGCCTATCGATTCATTTTCCAATCTCTCTTGAAATGTTCTGGACAATCTCTTTCTGAGATTTCCTGGTCTTGTTTTTATATCAGAATACTGTAGTCAGAGAGAAACTTGAAAATCAGGTATTCAGAGATTCTGCTTAAGATGGAGAAAGCTGGAAAGAATATTGTGATCACCTTGCCAATAAGAAAAAGATGGCTAGTCTATGAGATCTTAATGTTTCCTGAGTGCATTAGAGAGTTGAGATTACAGAGAACATGTCATGCAGAAGGCAGACAGAAACATTAATAAAAAAATATTCTAAAAATATGACCATTATTCTAAGCACAAAATGTCACTAGAGGAATATGAATCCAGGGGTACACTAAAGATGACCATAGCAAAAACAAACACCAAATCCAGGTCAAGTGATGGCTACATTGGTTCAATCCTCATACTGATAACCTAACAAATGAAGATGTGTGTCAATTTCCAGAAATAAATACTATTTCTTCAGACTGTACTGTTCAATACAAGATGCCTAGCACTGAAACAAGGATTATGAGAAACATAAAGAGGTAATAAAAAGTAACACGATGTCAAGGAAATCCAGCACCAGACTCCAATATGACCCAGATGTTGGCACTGTCATATAAGGAATTTAAAATAACTATAGTTAAAGTATAAATATGATTAATAATAAAAAAGATGGACAACATATGTGAATACATGAAAAATATCTACAGAAGGAGAAAAATTATAAGAAAAAAATTAATGAAAATATAAAAGTAAGGTACACAATAAAAAGAATAAAATAGGCCTTTAATAGGTTCATCTAAATGAAAGAATTTGACACGGTGAGGAAATAATTTATGAATTCAAGACAGATCAAGAGAAATTACCCTATCAACCAACCAACCAACCAACCAACCAACCAACCAAAGACCTAAAAGAACATCCAATATCTGGAATTCCAGAAAAAAAAAAATGGAGAAAAAAGTTAAAGAAAAAGTAGCTGAAAATTCTTTAGAATTAATGAAAGATACCAAAACATTTTCAAACTTCTCAGAGAAAATCAACCAGGGCAAATACCAAAAAAGAACATCCAGATGACCAAAATGCTAAAAACAAAGACAAAGTCTTGAAAGTACCTAAAAAAAAAAGACATTATATCCAGAGAAACAAAGTTAAGAATCGCATCAGACTTTTAATTAGAAACAATGAAAGGTAAGAAGCAATTTATTAAGATCTTCAAAGGTGAAATGTAAAAAAAGTCAACCTCATTTTATATACCCAATAAAAATATCTTTCAGTGATGAAAGAGAAATAAATAAGTCTTTAGACAAATCAAAACTGAAAGTATTAATAACCAGAATGCATGTGCTACAAGATCTACAGAAACAAATAAAGAGTGCTGAAAATGGTATGAATATATGTATATATTATTTTCTTATTTAAGTTGTGCCAATATAAAACCTACCTAAAATAAAAGTAGAAGTGATGCCCTGTGTGTATTCTGTGTATTGTATATAGCAAACTTAAAATCTATATGGCAACCATGGCATAAAAGATGGAAGTTAATAACTGGGAGCACAATATTGCAAGATCATTACAATACATGTGGAATTGTATATTACTGATGGTAGGCTGTGATTAAAGATGTATATATAAACTCTAGGGAGATAATGAAGCTATTAAGTGATAAGCTAATAGTGGAGATAAAAATGAAATCATAAAGCATTCTATCCAATAGAAGGCAGGAAAACAGAAAAAAGAATACCAAAGAACAGATGAAACAAATAGAAATTAATTAGAAAGATGATCCATTTTTATTAATAATATCAATAATTATATTATATATAAATAGTATATTTATATTTAATAGCCATTAAAAACAGAGCTTGTCTGTCTGGATTAAAAATTAAATGACCCAACTGCATACTATCAATAAAAAACCCACTATAATTTATAATTTAAAATAAAGGACTCCACTGTGTACTATCTATAACACACTATAAATACAAATATGTGGATAAGTGAGAAGAAAAAGAATGGTAATAAATCAACCATTCAAATAAAACCAAATAAACTAATTACACTGATATTATAAAAAGGTGACTTCATAATAAGGAATATTATGAGGGTTAAAGAGTAAAGATATTTAACAAGAAAGGACCAATGTATCAAGGAAATATAATAATCCAACATGTGTATGCACCTAATAGTAGTGCTTAAAAATACATGAGGCAAATATTTAAAACTGATAAGAGAAACAGACAAGGACACAATTATAAAGGGAGACTATGTTTCTCTCTCATTAATAAAACAAGAAGGCCAGAAATTGGTAAAGATATGGAAAATGTCAACAACAGTTGAACCAATTTGGTTTAAATGACATTTATAGAACTCACCACTCAATAACTTCTCAAGTGGCCATGGAACTTTAACTAAGATATTCTACACCACAGAAGGAAACAGGAAATTTAAAAGAATAGAAATCCCACAAAGCATTTTCTTTAACCATAAAAATGAAATTAGAAATTGATAACAGGACGATATTAAAAAATCTTCAAATACCTTATTTTAAGACTTTGAAATTATAAAGATATAGAAATCAAAACATTGTGATATGGATGAAAGAATAAATACATAGTTCAGCGGAGGAGAACAGAACCATACATAAATACCCAATTGATTTTCGACAAAAGGGAAATGGCAATTCAATGGAGAAAGAATATTTTAGTGTAACAAATGGTACTGAAACAAGTGGATATCCATATGAATAAAAGTAATATATTTGCACCAAATACAAAAATTAACTCAAAAATAGATCATAAGTCTGAATGTAAAATATAAAATTATAAATCCCACAGAAGAAAAAAAAAAGAAAAAATCTCTGTGACTTTGGGTTTGATGATAATATCCTGGGTATGAAACCAAAACACAATAAATATAATACATATGAAAGTGGTAAAACGACTTTCATCAAATTAAGAATAAAAATGAAACTCACAGAGAACAAATTGGTTAGTTGCCAGATATTAGGGGCATGGGCAAAATGGGTGATGGGGTCCCAAGGCAGAAACTTCCAGCTATAAGTAAATACATTAGGGGGTTATAATATACAACATTAAAACTATAGTTAATACAGTATTGCATACTGAAAGTTGCTAAGAGAATAAATACTAACAGTTCTCATCACAAAAAAAATTCTGTAAATATGTATGGTGATGGATATTAGCTAGACTTACTGTGGTGATCATTTCACAATATATACAAATACTGAATCATTATATTGCACACCTGAAACTCAACTGTTGTATCTCAATTATATCTCAATAATAAAAAAAAAATTCTTTTCTTTTAAAGTCACTGTTAGAGAATAGAAAGACAAATCAGAAATTAAGTAAAACTATTTAAAAAAACAAATTTTTGACCAAGAACTTTCTAGCATGTAAAAGAACTCCCTAAATTCAATAATATGAAAACAATCAACCCAATTAAAAACAGTCAGAGGTTTTGGAAAAAACCCACTTCATCAAAAATACATACGAAGAATAAAATTAGTAAACTGGAAGACAGGTCAGTAGAAAATATACAAACTGAGACACACACACACACAATAAAAAACAGAAAAGAAAAGGACATAAGACATATGTAAGGCATAGGAAAACTTCTTTAAAATTGTGTAATTGAAGTCCTAAAAGAAGAGAAAATATGGCTAAGCATTTTTTTAAAGATACAATAGCAAGTATTTTCCAGTGCTGATTAAAAACATCAACTCACAGATTATAGAAGATCTGTAAACCTCAAGCAGGATAAGTATAAAGAATACCACATGTTAGAACATTAGGCAAACTGCTGCAAATCAAAGACAGAGAAATCTTAATGTTACATAAAAATAACACATTAACTTTAGAGAACAATTATAAGACTTAACCTGGTTTTTCCAACAAATTATATAGATGCCAAAGAGAAATACAATGTTATCTTTAAAATGATGAGAGAAAAAACTGCAAACTTTGAATTTTATAACCAGAGAAAATCTCTTTGATAATGATCATATTTTTAAACAAAAGTGAGAAAACTTTTACCAGCTGACCTACACTAAAATAATTCTAGGAAAGGTCCATCTCAATGGAAGTGAGATGATGCCAGACAGAAATGTAATAATGAAGAACCTTGAAAAAAAGGAAAAATGTATGTAAATATAAATAATTATTGATCATACAAAACAACAGATACTATCTTGGGTGTTTAAGGTATGTGTGTGGCACAGCAAAAAAAAAACCATCAACAAAGTGAAAAGACAACCTATGGTATAAGAAAAATACATTTGCAAACCATACATCTGATAAGAGATTAATAGCCAACATATATAAAGAACTCATACAACTCATTAGAAACAATCATCATCAGCAGCATCATCCAATTAAAAAATGGACAAGGATCTGACTAGACATTTTTTTTTCCTAAAGAAGGCATACAAATGGCCAACAGGTAAATGAAAAAAATGCTCAACATCACTATTCATTAGGGAAATGCAAATTAAAACCACAAACCATACCTGTTAGAATGGACACCATCAAAAAGACAGACAAAATGCTGACATGACTGTGGAAAAAAAGGGACCCATATGCAGTTGGTGAACTGTAAAATGGTATGGCCACTATGGAAAACAGTAAAGAGGGCTCTGAAAAAATTAAATATGGAACTACTATCTGATTCGGTAATTTCACTTCTGGGAATATATTAAAAAAGTAAACAAAAACACTAGCTTTAAAAGATATCTGTACTCTCATATTTGTTAAAGCATTATTTAAAAGAATTAAGACATGGAAATAACCTAAGTGTCCACTGATGAATGAATGGATAAAGAATTGTGGTGTATAGAATATACAATGGAATATTATTTGGCCATAAAAAATGAGGAAATCTTACCATTTGCAACAATATGGATGGACCCTGAGAAAATTATGCTAAGCGAAATAAGACAAATACTGTATGATCTTACTTATATGTGGAATCTAAATAAAAAAAAAAATACCAACCTCGGAGAAAAAGAGATCAGATATGTGGTTACCAGAAGCTGTTGGGTGAAGAAAAGGAGAAATGGGTAGATAGTAAAAAGGTGCAAATTCCAGTTATAAGTATTAAGGATGTAACGTACAACATCGTTACTATAGCTAATAGTGCTGTATGATATAGAGAAAAGTTATCAAGAGGATAGATTTTAAGGGGAATTTTTTTTCATCACAAGGAGAATTTTTTTCTTTTTATTATATTTATATGAGATAATAAATGTTAACTAAATGTATCATGGTAAACATTTTACAATATATGCAAATCAAACCATCATGTTGTATACCTTAAAATTATATTGTGATATATTTCAATTATTTTTCAATAAAACTAGAAATATGTGTAAAATTAAACTGTGTTATGACAATGATACAACGATGTAAGAGGGTAAATAAAGTTTATATGGTCTAAAACTCAAGAATTACCTTGGCAATGCTTGGTAATAATTTCCATAAGATTTTATTAAGTAAAATATCCATAATCTAAGTTATAAGGCAACCATTAAAGAAATAGGAAAATAGTGTAGAGTGAATTAGTTAATAGAAGGAAAAATCACATAATAAAGACACTTATTAATATAACAGAAGAGAAAGTAAAACAAAGAAAAATATAAAATAGAACAGATAGGGCAAAAAGAAAAAAACATTTTAGGTGTAGTTTAAAAACAAATAGAGTTGTAATTCATTAAGTGTACATGAGCTATGTAATCCAATTTGAACACTAAAGTTGATAGATTGGTTACAGAATCCAAATTTAATATAAGCTGCTTATAAGAAACATATCCTAAATAAAAGGACACAAAAACGCTGGGGGGAAAATAATAATATTAACTATACAAACACTAATCAAAAGATAGTCTCTGTAGCAATAGTAATAACTGTCATAGAAAACTAAGGCAAACCTAGAAATAAATAGGAATATTTCATAAAAATTATAGGTTTCAATGCACAGTGAATTTAATACAATTCTAAATCTGTATGTACCCATTAGGTAAATTTGAAAGCAAAACTGTACAGACCTAAAGGAAAGATATTATAAATTCCCAATTATAATGTGACATTCATCTATCTTCATCAATAGCTGACAGAATAAGCAGAAACAAATCTTACAGACCTGGAGCAATGACTGCTTGTTGCTAAGTTTTCTCTGCAGAAGTAAGAAAAGAGTGTCTTTGCATTTTCTCCCTGACTGTGGCAGCAAAGATTGAATGGGGGAATGAGTATAGGAATTATAAAAACACCAAGGGAAGAAATAATCCTTGCAACTCAGATGTAACATGTAAACGATGAAGAGCCTGTTTTCGTCCCAAAAAGGAATCTAAAATTTGAGTTTATGTGAAAATATGAACAACACCACACACTGTACAAAATCATGACAGGGGTTCCAGAAAGGAAGATTTGATAAATTTTTAAATTTGTCACATGTTCTTTAATCAGAGAATAATTAATCTAGAAAAATGATGTCAAAACAACTAAGAAATATCAAAGCTATTTAGATATCAAACAATACACTTCTAAATAACCCAAGGACAAAAAAAGTGGAACTTAAAAATATTTGGAATAAAATGATTTTCAACCTGGGGGATATAGGGAAATCAGTGCCTACAGGGAAATTTATAATCTTAAATGTATTTCCTAGAAAGAATTTAGGCTAAACACGAGTTAACTCAGCTTCTATCTTAAGAAACTAAAAAAAAAAGAAGAAGAAGAAAAAAGAATCCTACAAACAACTCCCACCAAAACAGAAAGAGGTAAATAATCAACAAGAAAAAAAATCACAAATTATCATATCGGGAAAGAAAAACTGGACAGTTCTCCAGACATAAATTTCATTAGAAGGATAATGGGAAGATACAAGCAATTTCATGACAATAAATTTAAGAATTTAGATGAAATTGAAAAATTTCTAGGGAAATAGTAGAAATAGAAACTTTGAGTAGTTCTTTTTATACTAAATATACTGAATGATTTAAAACAGTCTCACAAGGGAAACTCCACAACCAGATGGCTTTATTGGTGAGTTATTCCACATATTTTAGGAGAAAACCCACATCGTCATATACAAACTCTTGCACAACACAGAAAGAAGAAACACTTGCCAATTCTTTTTATGAAACCAGAGTAAACTTGATAGCAAAACCTGAAAAGACATTATGAGAAAGTGAAAGTCAAGGCTAATCCATTCCATGATATCAGTTGCAAAAAAATGAAATAAAATATTAGTACATTTAATACAGAAATACAAATAATACAACAGTACCAACTGAGTCTAGTGTAAGGAATGCAAGGTGGCTTACCATTTGATCATTTAGCTGATCACCTCAACTGAGAGAAAGAAGAATATGATCAGCTTGACAGGTAACAAATCATTAGACAAACTTCAATGCTCATTCATGATAGAAATTCTTGGCAAACCAAGAACAAAAGGAAAACTGTTATATCGATAAAGAGTAACTACAAAAAAAAAACAATAGAAAACTTCACATGAATGATGAATTACAGAAAGCTTTTCTTCTAAAATCAAGAAGAGACAAAGTCTCTTTCAATATTCCAATATTATACTGGACATCTTAGCCAATACAGTATGGCAAGGCAAATATTAAAATGATTTTTAAAAAAGAGGTAAAAAGTAATTATTTTCAGATTATACTTTGGTGCCTACAGACAAATTACTGGAATTAATAAACAAATCTATAAAAATCACTATGCACATGGTTAAAATACAAGGATAAATTGTATTTCTATATGTCACTGACAAATTCTGAAAGTAAATTTACAAAATAATAAGAATTTACAATAGCATCCGAAACATCAAATAGCAATAAATCTAACAAGTGATGTCAAAACATTATACTTTGCTATACACTAAAAGCTAACAAAATGTTATTATGAGGGTTAAAGAAGACCCAAGAAAATAAAAGAATAAGCCATGTTTCTAGATCTGAAGATTCAATATTGGAAAGATATTGACCATCTCTGAAATATTCCATAACTTTCAGAAATCAAATGCAGTATCAATAAGAATCTAACCAGTTTGTGGGAACTGACAAGCTAATTATACAATTTATATTTTATAACCAGAGAAAATGATTTAATCAAAGGTCCAAGAATGGATAGAGAAATCTTAATGAAGAATATGCGACTGAAAGATGTATACTCCTAGCTGTCAAGACCTGTCATACATATATCATGTGACACAGGTGTTATTACCAAGTGGTGCTAAAGAATAACAAAAAGGTCAAAAATTGTTTAAAAAACAGAAGAGGTGTTTAGACAGAGAAGTAGTTCTTAAATAAGATTCAAAAATTGTGCCAAGTGAAATAAGTCAGACAGGGAAAGATAAATACCATATAATTTCACTTATATGCGGAATTTAAGGAACAAAAAGAATAAACTGATCAAAAACAGACTCATGAATATAATGGACAAGTTGGTGATGGACAGAGGGGAGGGGGTTTGGGGGCTGGGAGAATGGTGTGAAGAGTTAAAGAAGTGCAAATTAGTAGTCGATAGTTGGTCACGGGATTGGGGAGCACGGCAGAGGGAATGCAGTCAGCATTAATATGATGGCTAGGAGGAGGGTCAGGGGAGGGAGGGAGCAATTGGAGGGATCGTTTTATGAACTATATAGATGTCTAACCAATGTACTGTATACTTGAAACTAATTTAAATAAATAAGTAAATAAAATTTAAAGTAAAAAGAAAATTGTAAAGAAAAGAAAAATTGTAAAAAATCTGGCCTCATTATTTTTTATACAATGAAGGATGCCATATGCCATTTTTAAAATAAGATAAACTGTAGAAATGTATTTGCATATAGGCAAAAGAAGACATACAGAATATTTAATAAATGATATAAATGAGTAAGAACAAAATAGCTCAAAAAAATAACCACCTGATAAGCATGAGTCATATATAGAAAATCTAAATAGTAAATTCATGAAAAGACAATTAATCTTATCAGTATCCATGCACATGTAATTTGAAGCAACAATCAGAGTTTTACATTCATCAAATTAGCAAAAATTAAAAATGCTGATAGTATCAAAAGTTGGCAAAAACATGTGGAGTAGATATTGTATTTTTATCCATTGCTTTAGAGGGTTAATTGGCAAAAATTTCCAGGAAAGTTGAAGATGCTTATGCTCAGTAACTTCACTTCCAGATATATAACCTAAAACGTTTTTAACAGGTACACAAAGAGTTGTGTGTTCTTCAATATATACTGTATTAATGAGAAACTGGGGATAATAGACATCAATACAGTAATGGATAAATTGTGGCATAATCATTCAATGAAAGCAATACATTAGTTAAAATGAATGAACCATCACGGACTAGTCTCAAAAGCATAACAGTAGGTGATAAAACAAGTTGCAAAAGGGTGAATGCACAGTGCACCATTCGTAAGATTTTTTTAAACATCCATAAAACGACACCATATGTTATAAATGCATCCACATTTATTCACAGTATAGAAATGGCTGGGAACAGAATTTTCCAATTTCAGAACGGTGTGACTTCAAGAAGGGTGACGAGGGGAATATATAGCAGTGATGGCGACAGAGGGAAGGGTTCAGTTTTCAACGTTTTACGTTATTAACATGTAAAACAATATTTGCGATATCTGGGTGGTATTCACGGATGTTTATCTTTGGGTTTTTCTTTAAGTATGAAATATTTTGTACACAAAAAGGAAATTCTGGAGAGTGGGTGAACCCTCTCCAGGATAACAGCAGCTCAAATGGAGAGATGGGAGACAGTTAAGGACACTGAGCTGGTGAAATTGGTAAGTCTTGGTAGCTGACTAGCTAAGAAGAGAGAATAGGGGACGGGAGGAGGGGGAGAGAGAGGGATGGATGGAAAACTAAAGTGTAAATGTTGGTTGTGGGGATGTGTGGGAGTTGGGGGGCGGTGATAGATAGGGTAGGGGGGCCAGGTGGGCGGCAGTGGTGTTATTAACATAAGAGAACACAGGGCAGGAGGCTCAGGAAGGAGAGAAGGAGAGGAGTTTAATTTTTAAAGAGCAAATTGGAAATATTGATATCATCCGGTTATGGCTGTAGTTGAAACTACATGAAGCTATAGTGCTTGAGAACGAAAAAAAAAAAAAAACCTAACAACTGAACCAGGAGTTAGCTAAGTTTCCAAGGACATGGGAGTTATGAGAAAGGAAGAAAGAAAGAAAAAATAACAGCGGCAAAATGCTTGGCACCACCTCTACATTGCAGTATAAGCCTATAAAGAGCTGCCAGGGCGGAGGGCTCACGGGACAGAGGGACAGTCAGGAGAGAGTTGGCCTCAGGACCAGTGGGAAAGAGAACTTGACCAAGAAGAAAGGGTGGTCGGCGGCGGAAAAGGTTAGGGAGCAGTGACAGAGGTCCCGAATGGAGGTAAAGCTGTGTTTAACAACGAGGCGGTCACTGATGGCCTGAGGAGGAAGAGAAGGACAGAGATGATGATGGCTATCGGGGTGACCGGCTACTAAACGCAGAGAGAGAGGATCGGGGGGCAAACATGAGTCGCTGCTCCCTGGGCTGTGTGTCAGCTGCCATCAGCCCTTCTGCCCATCCTGGTCGCCTCCCCTGAGATGTGCGTTCTTCCCAGCTCGGTGAGCGCTCGCCCAGCTGCTGCCAGCCCCTCACCTTGCTCCCGCGGGTCTCTGCTGAAGGGAGCTAGAGAACTGCCTCAAAATGAAACTGTTTACCCCAGCCCTGCATAAATAAATGTCACTTTGCTATTCCCTGCATCTGCATCATCGCTCTCCCGTATTTCGCTGATCTTGTTTATCCTTGAAGCCGTCCTCAAACATTTCGCAGCCTCCTGAATTGCTTACAAATGGATGAATATTTGAAAAAAAAAATGTAATTGCTGTTGTTTGTTATTTTGTCCTGCCACTGTGCTTCCTTACGCCATCTGCACTGGGGGTGGACTTGTTTAAAAAAAAAAAAAAACTAAACTAAAAAATCCAATATCACCCAGAAAGGACAGTCTCATGAATGTGAGCCCTAAAGAAAGAAGGAAGTCCTCAGTCTCTCTCCCCAGAAAACAGATCTTTCCAGTTTCCTGGCCGAATATACAGCCAAGATGTTGCTAAATCTGGGAAGCAGATCAAGTCAAACTGTGCGTCCGTCACAGCTGTGTTCCGTGACACACGGTCTGTTTGTTGCTTTAAATGAACATCCCGGGAATAATCACAACGGACACCTGTATGGTACCGTGTGCTCTTCACATTACTTCCCCACGCAAGGGACAGTTTCACCCTCCCAGTAACTTGGTGACGCTCTGAGGCTCTGAGAGGCTACGTGATGGAGGTGAAAAGCAAGGCAGGTCCCTGACAGGGCTGGGTCTTTTGATTCCCCACCCGGTGCTGCGTACCACTCTGGGTCATCTCCGATAGATGCCACAGCTGAGACCTGACACACGTACCTTTGCCTCCAACAGCACTGAGACAGAAGGAAATAAAAGGTGAATGGGCATCCTACATTGACAGATAGATGACTGATGCACCACTTCTTGGTGCGAAAGGAAGGGTGGAATCCTGTGTATCCACCCGTGTTCCCTTCGAGGACGGCACTGTGCTTGCTGGAGGCAATTAACAAGTCTATGGTGCAGGAAGCCTGGGGCATGATGCAGCTCTGAGAGGCCTGGAGGAGAACGCTGTGGCTGGGTCAGGGGGAACGAGCAAGAAAGAAGGAAAAAATCATAAGGGGCAGAGCCAAGAAGGCGGAAGCATTCTCTCCTCATATTATGGCCTCTCCCTGACACCCTCCTGCCCAAATCTACAGTTAAATTATGAAGCGCATGGAATGGCTAGGGTGATGCATGGTTTGTGGACAATGGTGGATATAGTCTGTTTCCAGATTTAGGAAGATGGAGCCACCTTAAGTAAGGGAGAAGAGTGAAAATCTGATCAGGATGCTAGAAACCTTGTGGGTAGGGCTCCGGACTGTCACAGGCTCCGGATCTGGGATTAAAGCCAAGTTCAGCCACATTTCTGAAGGGCAGGAGGCCTCAGCAGGCATCTGTCTGGGTTACTTTAGAAATCAGGGAGAACTGCTAAGTGCATTTATTTGCATGTCTTTGATCCTGTGTCTAATGAAATACACAAAGAAAAATACATATGTGTGATTTTTATGTGCATATAATCAAAATAATTGATTAACCAAGAAACTGCGTCAGTGACAGAGAATTTCAGTTTGAGGGAGAACATTATGCTTTTCATCGCATTCTCTCACAAAGGAGACTCTGGCTAAGAATGAGTGGATGGATGCCCACTGGAGAAGTTTAGGAAATGCTGGTAATATCAGTCAAGGATGCTGCAGAGCCAATCTTTTCACTGCGGGATTGTTGGTTCCCATCGACTCCAAAATTTACTCTTTATTATCATTTTTAATTAGAATAGAAAAACCAGGGCTATGAAGCCATCAGAGATATCACCTGAGGTAGTTTCCCAATCTTAACAACAAAAGACAAGCACAGCAGAGAATTAAAATATAATTTGGCCTTAGGCTTCAATTTCTGACAAGGCTGACTATTTTTTCACTGAGTTGCCTAATACTAGCTTGATCCCAAGTCTATTTAGTCTTTGACTCATTTGGGTTTTGAAAGAAAGGGCTACAGAAGGTTCAATACTCTCATAGGGTCCATTTCAGATCTTTGATTTTCACATTAAAGTTAGATCTTTCCTCTTCCCTCATTATTGTCAAAAAAGAGAGACATGAGTCAAGATTTCACTGTAAGAGAGACTGGACAAAGGTGTTTCTCTTCCTGGAAAACTATAGGATAAAAATGAAACAAACAAAAAATCCCAACAAAAACAAGAAAACCCTTCTTCTAGTTTTGTCTGTTAACACTGAGCAGGAACATTGAGCCCCGCGAAAACACTTTCCAGGTGAAGAAGGCCAGCGGGCAGACACTGGCAGGACGCAGCCTGTGGAAATTGTGGAGTGTGGGGAAGAGCCATAGAATTTAAATGTCACATTGACAAAATCATCAGCTGGAACTATGTGGGACAGGAAGGAAGCAAGCTGTAGGCAGAACTGACCCCTGCAGTGAAGGAAGTGAGAGAGGAAGGGAAGAAAAACGTTTGGAATATGAAAGGGTACTGGGGGAGGGCTGGGGAGAGGATAAAAAGTGTATTGGTCCCTTTTGCTGTTGCAACCAATAACCACAAACCTACTGGCTTAAAGTAAACAAATGTATTATCGTACAGTTGTGGAGGATGGAAGTCTAAGGTCGGTTTCAGTGGGCCTCGGTCACAGTCTTGGCAAGGCTGTGGTCCTCTGGGAAGCTCTAGGGGGAAATGCACTTTCTGCTCTTTGCAGCTTCTACTGGACGTCACTATTCCTTGGCTCATGCGAGCATCACCTCACCTCTGCTGTCACGGCCACACTGCTTTCTCTGCCACTTTTCACATCCCACTTAGGAGAAAACTCCCATGACTGCATTAGACTCGCCAGGATAATCACTTCATCTTAAGATGTTTCTAATTTAATCACATCCACAAAGTCCTTTTTACTATATAAGGTACATATTAATGAATTTCTGGGATTAGAGATTGGACATTTTGGTGAAGGGAGGGCAGGGGCTGATTCAGCTTACTACAGAAAGTGTCCACAAAAAAATTAGAAATGCTGTAATCATAGTTAAGTGTATGAAAGACCATTTTAGCGCACAAGGAACAACCAGCCCTACTGTCCCCAAAACCGTCCTATAGGGTGACTAGCTGATGTCAATACACAGCGTTAGAATGCCTGCTTTGTGCAAGCGGCAGTGTTAGGGATTCGGAGGGAGACAGACTTTTGATCCTAGCGACGGGGTGAATATCTTCTGCTTTCTCTCATCTCTTTGCTACTTGGCCTTTCTTGTTCCTCTCCTGAAAACCACGTAGCTTCTGGTTCTGTACTTAAACATTTACTCCCTTCAGGAAGCTTTCCATGAGCCATTTTGTTCCCCTGTGAGACAGGATATGCCCTGACCTCACTTCTTTCAGGAGGCGGAAGGGACAGACTCAGAGATAACCACTAGTAAAGCTGGAGAGTGTCTGAACCGTGCCTACTCCACCTGGTTGGGCTAATGACTATCTTACTCTGTGGAAGCAGTGTAGAGAGGGCAAAGACAGAGGTGCCAAAGATGACTGCCAAGCAGCCCACTTCCCCACCGCTTAGCATGGTAGACCTATGGGATTTTCCATTTTTCATTTATGTAGTTTAGGATGGTGTCGTAGAAGGCTTATAAGTTAATGATTATTTAATCACTTTGGTAGATGGTTCCTTTTAGTTTTAAAATATGCCCCCTCTCTCATTATTAATGACTTTTAAGTTACATTTTGTTAGTGATATTTCTATACTAGCATGCTTTTAAAAAATGTAACCATGGTAGAAAAGGATATGGTGACAACACACTTGGCCATAAATTGAAAAATACTTATATAAACGATTGCTTCTATAAAGAAACATCAAAAGCAGCAATATGAGTGTTAAAAAGTGAATGATAAATAAAGGAGAATTAAAATGATGACCAAAATAACATAATAAAAGATTTAAAGTTACACTTTCTTCGTAGGTAGTCTCCTATCCAAGTACTAACCAGGCCCAACCCTGTTTAGCTTCCGAGATCAGACATCGGGCTTGTTCAGGGTGGCGTGGGCATAGACCAGAGACTGTAGCTCCACTGGGGTGTGAACCCAGGACCTTCTGCGGGTGAAACAGCCATGCTAACCACTACACTATGGAACCACAGTCCCTGAATCTACGTTTTTAGATGTGTACATTGTCTTGTAAAATTGTCTCAACTTGCAACATCATTACATACCACCAGAAAGTAACTGAACTTTAAAGTTAAAGAAAATCTTTTTAAGTATCCAAAGGAGCAGGTCGATGTGAGGCAGGATGGTCATATAACTTACCATCCACATTTGGGAACCTCTGACAGTAAAAGGGAGTGAGACAGATGCTAAAAGCACTGAGATGTTGAGGTAGGCAAATGGACAAACCAGGACCTACAATCACCCTACTTTAAGAGAAAAAACACTGGTTTCTGGACAGCAACATTTAACCTTTGAAGAAAGTAGAGCAAAATTCAAGATTTTTTAAAATAAAAGTCATCAATTTGATATCTACAAAGTTGTTTCAGTACATAGACAAGGAGCATCAAACATGCTAGAAGGTTTCAAGGAATATTCTTCCTCCAAATGCTTCTTGCATAAAATATCAGAAGATGACTTCAGCCAAGTAAGAGATAATATACAGAACTTAACTGGCTGAAACAGAATGGTGGAAGAGAGAGAAGAGAAGGGATGGAAGAAGAAATGTACCGATTTGAATAATGTTTATGGCATAAGACTAAAGATGTTATATAAAAGAGCAACTAAATAATAACTTTTAGAATGAAATAACAACCTTATAAATAAGGACTAAACGTCAACAAAGCAAGGAATAAATAATAAAACTTGTTTAAAAATTATTAAAGCACTCTTCAAAATGAGTAAGAAAAATCAAGGATCCCACAGGAGAATGAACTAACGATATAAATGGGGTTCACAGAAAAAGAAATTATTTTATACATAAGAGAAATTAAAATTATAACTACCCTGAGATACCAATTTCATCTACCTTGTGGGCAAACATTTTAAAGTTTCATCATGTATTCTGTGGTGAAACTCTAGGGAGACACTTAAAAATAGACTTTGTGTTTTAGAGAAGTTTCAGATTCACAGAAAAATGGAGCAAAAAATGACAGAGTTCCCACATTCCCTTTGCCTCTACACATGTACAGCCTCCCCACTGACCGCTTCCGACACCAGAGGGGTCCCTTTGTTACAATAAACTCCACGGATGCATTATTATTACCAAAGTCGACAGTTTACATTAGAGTTCATTCGTGTGCATTCTATGGGTTTTGAAAAATATGTAACGACATGTATCCGCCATTATCACACAGAATAGTTTCACTGCCCTAAAAATCCTGTGTTCTGCCTATTCATCTTTCCCTCCTCCAAACCCCTGGCGACCACTGATCTTGTCCCCGTCTCCACAGTTTTGCTGTGTCCAGAATGTCATATAATTGGCATCACACTGTATGCAGCATTTTTGGATCGGCTTCTTTCACTTAGTAATATGCATTTAAAGTTCCTCCATGTTTGTTTTTTGTGGCTTCATAGTTCACGTCTTTTGGGGAGACAGTTTTTTTAGGGGAGTGTAGTTGCAACACTTGTAGAAGACAGTTCAGCATGCCTAACAAATGTATAAATACGTAAGCCATTTAATTGAGTTTGAGCTGTGAGTTCATACTAGGAAGACTATGCCAGGTTAAGTCATCTAAGTAACAGGAGGCATGGAGATTTATCAGAATGGAAGTGATATAATTACATTTACATTTTGGAAGAGTCAGAGTAACTTTATAGGTGATATCTTAGTACTTACATAAAACACTGAATGCAAGAAGTACAAGGCTGATAATGGGAACTAAAATGGTGATTAACAATAAAAAAGTTCTAAAGAAAAAACAGTGGAAACTGGATGGAAACATCTAGACAGCTCAGGATTTATTCATTTACTTATATTTAACAAAAAAAAATACTGAATATCTATCATGTGCCGGCCTATAAAATTAATATTTGCATACTGGGCTTGGAATTAAGCAAAAAAAAAAAAAAAAAAAAAAAGCATACATATGTTGCAACATATTGGAGATAAAGGTCTAAATCTCAGCTGAGAGGTTTACTTATGATAAACTTAAAAATTCTGAGAGTCATCCTTAAGAAGATAACGGCTGAAGCAATGAGGATGGAGTAGTTTATTCTTTTGTACACCTAGGGACAGGATCAAAGGTAGAGGATATCCAAGAACTAAACTGTAGGGATTTTTTACAATTACAGGGTAGGAAAGAAGATACAAATAGGAAGAGACTCAGTAATGTACATAGCCATGGAAATAACATGTGGAGAACATTCAAGAATGAGACGATGATCGAAAATATCAAAACCCATAGGGAAGTCACTAAGAAGAGGTCATTTAATTTGACGTGAAATGCATCACTGGTGATTTTAGAGAGCATGGAAGCAGAATTACAAAGACCTAGTAAGTAACAGATACTGAGGAAATGTGAGCAGTGGGTAAAAATTACAAATCTGAGATCTTCTAAAAGAAGAATCGTAAGAAAGTTAAGAGAAAGAAACTTAAAATATTTTTAAGATAAGCAGAAAATTGTGCATGTATGCAGACACTGTGGAAGGTATCAGCGAAGAGAGAGAGATTTAAGATCGAAGAGAGGGCAGGGTATAATCATTGCATCAAGATCCATGGGAGATCAAGTGCATTTTGATCTAAAAATATGTGTGAAATCAAATAACATATTTTTTGGGAAAGAACTGGCCTTGGAAATAAGGGGAGAGATGAAAAAAAATTGATTATAAATCCAGTGGTGCAGGGCTTATTTATTTAAGAGATTCAGATGAAATGAGAGATAAAGCTTCTCCTGGACGGTCCGTTTCCTGTGTCCTAAGGTTCCAGAACATCAAGCATTTGAACTAGAAGGAAACACACTCATGTAGCTCTACTTGAAATCATGGTGATACATCCCATCAAACCAATAACTCCTCTAATGCAGACATAGCTGAGTCAGGCAGTGTTGGGCCTTTCGGTGATGAGCCTGTGAGAAATTCATCCAACGTGCACCACTCTTTAGATAAACGACGTTCTAAACTATTTCTGCACAGAACGACAGAGCACTCCCATCATCCAGGGAAGCATAAACGCTGCTCTCTTTCATCGCCTTGGTTGCATCACGCTTCGGCATTCCCCGTTTCCACGCACACCATGGGCTGCGTCGCACGCTTGGGGATGGTAGACAGGGTGTGCACGTATACCTGTTACATGGTAATGTCCGCTTTCAAAGCAGGAGTGAACCCTGTCTGATCGTGACTCTGACGATTAATAATTATTCACTAAGTCCCGTCGGTTGATTCGTGATCAGAACATGGGCAGGTACACAGTTTAGAGGTACGATGACTATGTTTGACATTCTAAAGGCAACATGGTTAATTATGGAAAACTTCCTCTCTCATTCTTCCACTCTTTTAGTGGGAAAAATGACCCCCAGCTTGAAATCACTCTCACAATAAAAGGAGTTAACTTTGCCAGTCAATAATTCACGTACACAGAAGGCCTTTCTGGCATTAAGTGGTATTAAGTGGCCACCTACAGAAATTCATGATATCTGTCCAATAACTCACATAATGTCATATTCTATTATTTTCTTTTTCAGGAATTCCAAAGGCAAAGTTATATTTTTAACTGGATGCCAGTTTTTTAGTCACTGAGTCTTAGAACTCACAATATTAGAAGTTTTTTATGCTTTAGTCAATTAAAGACTTCCTAATTTCAAGTATTTGGAATTATTTCCAAATCAATGTATTTGGAAGGGTAATAGTTTACCTATAGTTGTAGAGTTAGGGTTTGTAGAATAAGTTATATTTATAAAGTATCATTTTTGAACCCTAATAAATAACTTTAGTAAGCTTTAAAGTATCAATTTTGCTAAAGGCATGTAATTACTTATTATATGAATGGCAACCTTCATACCTAAGGTAAAAACAAAATCAGAAATCACTGTAAGTTATCTTAACTAAGACTGAGTTAACTCACAGACTTTTACTTCATCAATGCTCCTCCAGGCCTATCTCAAACTTAGATAAACTTTGTTCTCGGTTCAAATTTCCTATATCTATATATATATATTTTTTCAATAAACAAGAGTCTATTTCTACATTGATATAGATAGCTATGACATGTGACACTCTTTCATATCTAGTTTTAAAGATACCATATTGAAACCACTGAGACCAGTACAGGGGTTGGGTATAAGAAAACTTTTTGATTATCTAGTCTGTCGTTCTCACGAGCCTGCTATTAGTGGGACATTCTGCTAGCCAGTTTGGCTATGATGAGGTTATAAGACTGAGTCCTTGGCTACTAAGTATTTTCTGTGAGGAAACAAAACTTTTAAAAAAGGGCAAAAATAGAGGGATCATATATTTTCACATTTTAATTGATAGTAGGGATATACATAAAAGTCCCTGAAGAAGGAAAATGAGGAATAGAGCCACTTAAATATGCGAAGGTAGAACAGCATGAAAAAATTAATCTGTTCACACTAAATAATTATCACACATGATGATATGCCAAATTAAATAATTCAAGATTATTAACAATATGCAAACAACAAAACACAAAGGGGCATCATCCCTTAGGATAGTAGGATCATTTAAATATATGATGCTTCAGGGAAAGTTACATTTACCGAGTGCCTGATACTGTACACATGCTGTCTCATTCATTCGGTTCCCCACATAAACCTGTGGAGTGGAATGCAGAGAAGGTCAACAGGATCCTCAAGGTCATTCGGCTAGTAAAGTGCTTAAGCTAAAATTCAAATCCAGGTCTGCTTCATGTCAAAGCCAATGTTTCTTCCACTATTTGCTTTTGTTCCCTTTACAGCAAGGGTTATCCCTTCACTGAGTACAACTAGCCTGTATCAGATCAATGTTTTTTGAATGTTATTAAGTACATTCAGTATAAGCAGATATAAATCATGACTCACAGGTTTTAAACCCATCCATCTCCAGCACCAGCAAGAGTATTTTATGGAGTTCTGGAAAAGGCTATTTCCCATCACTGGAGTTTCTGCCTCTTTTCCCTAAAATTAGTCCAGCTTAGTTATACAATGGTCATAGCTCTGATCAATCAATGCTTCCATGAGGAAGCCTCACTATCCTCCTGGATTAGTCATATTTCCTTCTTAAACACCCAGGCCACTTAAACAGGACCACGGGGCCATATCTGAGTCCCTCACAGCATTTGTCATGCTAACAGTGTTACATCTTTTTGAGTGTGAGGATTTCATGGTTGTTTCTCCATAAACACCGTGAAGGTAGAGACTATGTTTTTTGCTCACTATTATTTCCTCACATGTTGTACCTTGGAAAAAAAAGGTTCAGACACATCTATTGAATAAATACAGATTATTCACAAATAGTCTTGTACCTAAGGGGGTCAATTCACGAATGATATTCGTAGGGACTTTTTCTGTAGGCTGGAGTTTCTACTTTCCAGAAGGTAATCTTAAAGTAAACACACATGCTGGTTAGCATTTCACAGCACCCTATGAGATCACTCAAATCAGACTGTGAAGGAGTCAGCCATCTGGAACTACACAAGAGAGGGTCAGCATTCTTTACATCTGTGGGCTTAAAGGATTTCATTTATATAAGGAGGAAAAATAAAGAAGATGAGAGAGTTATCAAAGAAGTTAAATTCAACTTTAGACATTGATGGGAAGTACAAACTGTGTGTTATGCACATGTGTATTAGTACATTTATGAAGTTTTTAATACATGGAGCCACACAATAGAGTAAGCGAATGAATGAATGAATGAATGAAATCATCCTGGCCACGTGGAATAAACAAACAAACAAACAAAGCCAGTCGAACACGAACTCAACGGGATTGTTTTCAAAGTCACGGTTGCTCACGGTACAATGTTTTGATTTCGACAGGAGCTGCTTTAGTGTGACCTTGTGAATAGAGAGTTGTTTGCACAGCTTTTTATTTAGTTCTAGGAAGTGGAACCTGATATTTTTTATCTGAACCAAGACCCAGTGGAAATGATGTTCTTTAAGAAGCCTATACAATATCTTCTTCAAGTCCTACCAAACTCAGATAAATAAATGCGGGCCAATCTCACTACAATTTTAGCACACGGAATTTATACGGTTATGGGTAGAGTTTGGTAATATCTATATTATTACAGCTAAGTAAAGGAGCAGAAAAGAGGAAGTAGGCACTGAAAGAAAGTTAACAGTTATATACTTAACTTATTTTTAGATGGAGCGAAAATCTATAAATAATACATTTCAAAGATTTCTCCAAAGGATGTGCAAACAGGATGTTTGTTGTTTAGAAAAATCCTTATTGAGTTATTTTTATTACCTTACCATTGCAAAATGTTTTTTTCTTAATAAGATGAAAGTTTAATTTTTTATTTATTTCAACTGTTACTGAGCCCCTATTGTGTGCATATGCTACGAATACAGAGATAAGAATGAGATCTATATACTGGAGTTTCATAAACATATGCAAAATATAATACAATTTTATTTTCTAAAAACATTAAACTTCTGCACTTTGCACACATTATTTTCACAGTTCTATGTGGTATATTCCATCACTGTCTTTGTTTGAGAAACTGAGGCTCTGGGAGGTTAAATAACTTGTTTAAGCTCCCTTTAAATTGTGAGACCATGATTTGAACTAACTCCAAGTTTATCTACGTCCAAAGCCCACTGTCCTTTTCACAAAACCTCATTACTTCCTAATACACACTACGAGAGAAGAGCAGGTACCTAGTGGCAAGTAAGTTTCATGCTGTCTGGGGATGGGACTGAGGAACATTTCTCTGTGTTTGAGATAAACAGATTCTCCAAGCAAAACAAAGATGAAGGCATGTAAGTGCACAGGAGTGTGGCTAGGAAACAGAGGGGTACAGCTAGAGAAGAGTTGAATAAGGTCAGCTGGACTCAGATTTTGAATGTGTCTGAATCTTCAGAACGAGCAGGGTGGCAAAGAATGTTTTACACAGGGGCTTGACGGCAGAATTGTGTTTACGTTTGTAACTGTATGAAGGACTATATGGGTATGAGTTGGAGCTAGAGAGAAACCGGAAGCAAGGAAAATAGTAGTGTCTCTGAATAACCTAATCTGAGGTGGCAAAACCTTCAAGTAGCATCGAGGACCATGAAGAAGACAGAGCTAATTCTAGAGCCATTTTGGAGCTGTTACCTACTGGACTGGAGATCACTTGCTTATGAGAGAACTAAAGATGCATTGAATTTCAGGTTTTCTAGCTCGTATGACTGTGGTGGTTTTAACTAAAATAGACATCTTCTGATGACAAGGGTCTGGTGCATAGAGCATCGATCAGATAAAGAGTTTGCTTTAGGACGAGTGCAGTTTGGGCATCTGCAAGGTATTCAGGAGAGACATAGCTTGCAAGTTGAAATTGAAGTCTGAAGCTTAGAAAAGATCATACAAGAGATATGAACAGGGGTCATTAAAGTCACAAGAATGTGTGGGGCTGCAGGTCAGAGGGTGGAATTAGATGAGAAAAGGATCAAAGACTGAACAATGTTATATTTTACTCTGAGCAGTGAGGAACCACGATTATTTTCTTCATTCTTCTAACCCCTAAACCATGCGAAGTATCTGGTTCACAGCAGACAATACCTGTCTTCAATGAATGGATGATGAACAAAGAATCGATGAAAGGAAGAGATGTCACTAAGAAATCTGCGGGGGGAAAAAAGGATGAAAAAAATAATAAGTGGAGATGAAACTGGAGAGTGCAGTCTTGCTGGACCAAGGGAAGAGAGAGTAGAACGGGGGAGTGATCAACACAGCAAATGCTCATGCTACGTCATTTTTATTACATTAGCCGCTCTATGCACACAAGTCATATCAATCTTCCCTAAATTTTACTTTTAAAATAAAATGTCATCGTTCTCAAAAACAAATATTTTCAAACAAACAAACAAACAAACAAAAAAACACAAAATTCAAACTGCAACAATTAACATCCTCCCCAGTTTGGCACGGACTCATGTTTCCAGCCACAGTCCTCACTGTTTTGAATCCGTCCTTCTATTTGTGCTCCTTTCTTCACTCTTTCCTGAACAAGTCAAGATTTTACCTGATGCCATCTCTCTTTCCTCTGCCTTTTAAAACTTACTTTCCACAGCTCCACCGAAGGGTCATTTCATTCACTTGAGACCGCTGACTGAGCACATACTTGCCTAGGGCATGGCCCACGGCATCGCTGGTTTGAGGATTTACAAAAGCCAAGAACAACTACCGACTTATCTTTCTATGAGTGACAGCCAGAGCTTGTTTCCCTGGGACGTAGAAGTTTCTATAGGGATGAGCCAAGTGTGAGCTGCTCATCTGATTTGGAAGCTCCTCCCCCATGTACTCCTAGCTACAGTGACACTAGAAACAAAAATAAAGAGGAGATAGCTGCAAGAGGATCGTTTTCTTCAAACCTTGTTGTATTTCTGCTTGTCACTCTGGGGGGCTAAGAAACCTTGCCGTCTTTTTAAAAGAAACCTTTTGACTGACTTATCAGGGTAGAGCCTGATGCACTCAGTGATGGGAAGATGTAGATAAGGGTCTCTGAATGGTGATGCTCATTTTGGGTGATGGAGAGATACATGCTGTTTGGGGGTGCTCATGGGAGAGTATAAATATAGGTGCTGAATGGTAATACAGCAAAAGCTGATTTGGCTGCAAAAAAAGCACTTCTCTTCCCATCCCTAATTAGCTAGCAGTCCCTTTACTTTTTTAAAAATTCAATTATCAAGTCCAATGAGAAATCTCTTCTGATCCACATTACAACACCACCATTTAGGTGTTCCCATCACATATTTTCCTGCTCATACACACTAAATTACAACTGCGTGTTTAATTGTTATTTATCCTACAAGATTTTTTTGAGGGAAGAGGCCATATAGCTTAAAAAAAAAAAATTTCCCCAATGCGTATCATGAAACTTGAATAGTTGGTACCGAATAAATATTTGTTGCATGAATGAAATGCATGAGTACATATCTAGGGCTTGTGTAATTACTGTAGCAATTCATTTAACTAATGAGGTACAAGCCTCTTAGTTTCTCAGGGTGTCCTACTTTTGCTTTTAAGTCTCTGGGAAAATCTGAGTCTGCTCAGAAGGTTTTTTTTTTTTTTTTTTAAAAAAAAAAAGGAAAAGGAGAGGAAAAAGCAGCAGTAAGGGTCTGAAGGTGATGTTCAACACTAGTGTTGAGTTTCATAGGAGAAATTTCTGGGTAAGACGCCAAACAGAAAACAGTAATTCTAATGGCCACCTAGATTCCATCAAAAAAGCAACCTCAATATAACAGAAGACTACACAGAAGGCTAATTTGAAAATCCTTTTATAAGAGAAAGAGAAATCCTACTTAGAAGAAAGCATCCCAAGAAAGAAATGAGAAGATATTGGTAAAATGCAATTAATAACACATTAGTCAGATAAATGACAGAGGGGAAGAAGGTGAGTACTGGGGCCTATCAGGGACCCACCCAAACATTATGTCAGTTAGCACTCTGAGAAGCCACCTGCCACTGTGGGTGATTCTCAGATTCACACTTGGAGGGATGAGCTATAATAAACTGAATGACCGCGTTGTGGGAGGAAGGGGCGCCATCTTTGACAGGTCCTGCTGCAGCTCACATCTGGTATTAAACTAACCAAACAAACTGGTTATTCTGAGAGCTGAAATCCAGTATGACGGCTCACTGGACACACAGAATAGACGACGGGGAGACCCATATCTTTGAGGGGACTGCCCAGAGTTTATTACAGGTGTGAGGTGATCATTTGTGTTGGTTTTAATATGCATTTCCCGCATAATTGGTAATGCTAAACATCTTTTCATGTATCTGTTGGCTCTCTGTAGATCTTATTTGGAAAAACATGTCTATTCAGATCTGCCCATTTTTTAATTGGATTGAGTTTTGCTATTGTGCCTATGAATTCTATATATATTTTGGAGATTAGCCTTTAACTAACATATGATGTGCGAATATTTTCTCCCATTTGATAGAATGCCTTTTTTTGTTGATGATTTCCTTTCCTGTGCAGAAGCTTTTTAGTTTGACATAGCCCTACTTGCTTATTTTTGCTTTTGTTGCCTTTGCTTTTGGTCTCAGATTAAAAAAATCATCACCGAGACTCATGTCAAGGAGCTTAGTGCCTACTATGTTTTCTTCTAGGAGTTTTATGGTGTCAGGTCTTATATTCAAGTCTTTAATCCATGATGAGCTAATTAATGTTTGTGTATGCAGTAAGAAAGGGTTCCAGTTTTTTTGTTTTTTGGTTTTTTTTTTTGCATGTGGCTATCCAGTTTTCCCAACACATTTATTGAAGAGACTGTCCTTTCCCTATTGTATATTCTTGGCTCTTTTGTTATAAATTAATTGACCAAACATGTGTAGTTTTACTTCTGGGCTCTCTATTCTGTTCTATCAACCAAAATGTCTATTTTTACGGTAACAGCTTACTGCTTTGACTACTATATCCATGCAACGTATTGAAATCAGGAAACAGGATCACTTCACCTTTGTCATTCTCAAGGTTGCTTCACTATTCAGGGTGTTTTCTGGTTCCACACCAATTTTAGGATTGTGTGCCATGAAAAAATGCCAGGGGAATTGTGACAGAGATTGCACTGCATCCGTAGATTGCTTTTGGTGGTATGGACATTTAAACAAAATTAACTATTCCAATCCATAAGCATGGAATACTTCTCATTTCTGGATGTCTTCTTCAATTTCTTTCATCAATGTTTTATAATTTTCAGTGCATAGATCTTTTGTCTTGGTTAAATTTATTCCTTGGCATTTTATTACATTTGATGGAATTGTAAATGGGGTTGTTTTAATTTCTCCCACTGACGGTATGTTATTAGTGCGTAGAAACACAAAAGATTCTGTTTATTTTCTATCCTGCAACTTTACTGAATGCTTATTAGTGCTAACAGTTTTTTTTTTGGTGGAGTCTTTAGCATTTTCGATATATAAGACATCATCTATAAATAGTGACAGTTTTACTTCTTTTCTATTGAAATGGTTTTTATTTCTTTTTCTTGCTTAAATGCTCTGGCTAGAACTTCCAATTCTATCCTGAATAAAAGTGGCATCCTTGTTTTTTTACCATGGACTATGTTAGTTATGGGCTAGTCATATATGAACTTCATAATGCTGACATATGTTCCCTCTAGACCCACTTTATTGAGACTTCTAATCATGAATGGATGCTGAAATGTTAAATAGTTTCTCTGCATCTGTTGAGATGATCATGATTGTAATCCTTCATTTTGTTAATTCGGTATCACATCGATTAGCAGGTGTTGAACCATCTTCACAGTCCTGGAATAAATCCCATTTGATCATCGCGTATAATTCTTTTAATGTGTTGTTGAATTCAGTTTGCTAATATTTTAATAGAAGATTTTTGCATCTATGCACATCAGAAATATTGGTCTGTCATTCTATTTTCTTATAGTGGCCTTATCTGGTTTTGTATCAGCATAATGCTGGCCAAGTAAAATTAGTTTGGAAGTGTTCCCCTCCTGTTCTATTTTTGGGAAGAGTTTGAGAAGAATTGGTATTGATTCTTCCTTAAATGTTGTTAGAATTTGGGCAACCATGATACAGTCCATCTTTCATACTATCATTCACATTTTGCTGAGAGATTTGTATGAATTCTTTATATATTTCTTTGCCACTTAATTTTATAGGCAGTCTTTTTAGATTATTATTGTCAGATTCTGGGATTATGGTTATTCTAGCTTAATAACATGAAACAAGGAGTGGCCTTCTCTTTTCTATACTTTGAAATAGCTTGTTTACAATTAAAATTATTTCTTTGATGAATGTTTGGTGGAACTTGCCTAACTGAAGACATCTAGACTTGAACTTCACTTTGTGAAAAGATGTTTAATCATAGTCTTTCTTTCATTTCTTGAGCTTGTTTATATAATATATATTAAGAACTTTATTATTTCAATTAAGTTTTTATAATTTTTGGCATAAAATTACCTATAATATCAAATTCTTACCTTTTAAAACGTCTGCAGAAACCATAGTTATGTTTTCCTTTTTCATATTGCTATAGTTTATCTTTGCCTTCTTTAATTTTCTTGACAAGCATTGCTGGCATCAATTGATTTTTAATAATCTTTTTAATAAACCAGCTTTATATTTGTTAATTTCTATTTTCCCTCTAGCATCGAGTTATCTTAATCTTTCCTATTTTTCATCTTTTCATAATTTTGTCAATTCTGGATAACTTCTTAAAATCTAACTTCCAGCCTTCTAGTTCTCTTTTGCTATGTTTAATCTGTTGTTAAATCATTCAAATGAATTTAAATTTCAATGATTACATTTAATTTTCTTTTTTTTTCAAATTCTGCTTGAGCATTCATTACAGTGTTTTACTCTTCATACATTTTCAAGCTTTTCTTTTACTTTGTGCATGTATTTAACATTGTGTATTTAATACCTGAATGTGATATTATAATATCTAAAATATCTGCACATTTATTTTTGCTGATTCTTGTTTCTACCATTTATTTTTTATGAGGATGTTGTTTTCATTTGTGTGTGTGTGTGTGTTTTTTTTTTTACTTATTCATTTAAAAATGAATAAATAAAAGATGCTCAATTTCCTTGGACTTTTTTTGTTGTTGTTGTTAGAATTCTTTACAGCTAAGATCAGAGTTGCAGTTAAAGATGTTTAGCAGCTGCTATGATATGGACACTATGAAATCAAAAAAGATGCTAGTTCCAAGAGAGTTATAAAAAATATATCAAACAATCTAAAGACATACTGGCTCTATCAGAAAGAATGCTAACTATAAAAAAAAATCATATAACTGTAGTAACATTGTGGATAAGCAATAGCATTTCCTGGAAGAAAGTAAACTTCTCTAGAGAGAATTTGCATTTGGTTTTAGGTGGCTGGGGACACAGCTGCCCAAGATTCTTTAAACTTTGCCTTGAGATTTTCTGGGATCTAAAGTTATGTGAATTTCAGCTATCAACCATCCTAATGGCTGCCTTTCAATTCTACTTATTCAGCGATTACTCTTCCTACCTCTGCTTCGCACCTAGTCTAAGGTAAGTTTATTTTCTGTGAGAATTCTTTCAGAGGATGGATTGATTTCTGGTTTGTTCTTTCAAAGAGATCATTTGGGAAGACCCAGCTTTCAAGGAGGAATATCTATTAGACTAAGTGCTCTTGGTGGCCCTTGGATTTTGTTTCTTATGCCCTATGTCACCGGAGTCCTGAAAAATTGAAGTAACAATTTACCTTAGGCAGAAGAGCAGAGGCAAAAGCCAGCTACATAAAAGGGTCCCAACCATACCACAGATTTTTTGGGGGGCCTGAAAATATCTTAATTTCCTACCAGCTTATCAATAAATTTAAGACATTTAAAAAAACTTTATCTGTAACTGTTAATTTTTTTTGAACTGTGGGGGCTAGACATTTCTTTTTCCTATTTTTGGAAATGAAATTCTTGTGATAACATTTTTCTTAATGCAGAGCTGGTTGATCTATGTATTGATTGAACCCGAGACCATAACATTGTTCTGACAGGACTTAATCGAATAAGTTAACTAGATGAGGTATACTAGTTTAAGTGCATTTCGATGTTTAGTAAAATCATGACAAAAACAATAAAATAAGTTTTACCTGAAAGGGCTTTGTTTTCTTGAAAAAAATAGAGTTTGCTTGTAAATTAGTAATTTTTTATGTCAATCAGTGTATAAGTGTAGTTGTTACATTACTTCACATTTAGAGAAAAGATGAAACGTTTATCTTAGATGTAAAGGACCATAATTAGAATTTGTGTATTGATTAACCATTTAAAAAAACTTTCAAACATTGACTTTGATGCTTATTGGTCTATTTATCATGACGTATGGTTAATTTGTAGATAATTAATGAAACTGTCATTAAATCTCACCCAAAATATAGTATTATATTCACAAGAGGTATAGAGCCAATTTCCAGGGAGATTTATCAGAGGCACAAGGATTGACCAAATGCAAACTAATGAAAGTGCACTAGGCTAAAAGGGTCCAATAAAGTATGGGCTCAAAAATCTTCAAAATGGGAATGTGAAATAATTATTGCCGTATTTCCCTTAGTCAATAGGAAACAGTTTGATTCCATAAGTACATTTTACGTGCCCCAAATAATACCGGGAAAACAGAATTAGCTCTCAACTCAAAGGAATGTGGATAAAAGATATTCTTTGCTTTAGAGTTTAGTGGGCAAATTACAGCTCAGGAAAGAATTAGAAGAATGTTGGAACTACTTTAAGGGGAAAATAAATCAAATTTCCATTCACCTTGAGAGGAATTTGAAGAGTAGCAAAATAAGTGCTTTGTTTTTATGTTCTGATTTTTTTTTTATAAAAGCAAAACTAATCGAATAATTCTGAGCTTTGCAAAATATCTTTAGTTAATACAAATCAAATGCCTAGGGTCAGTCATATGTAGATATGACTTCTGACATATACATCTAAAGCATATATGTGTCCTGATTTGTATATACATATATAAAGCATTTGATTTGTATTATATATATATATATATAATATAAACTTACATTATAATATAAACTTATATTATATATATATATATATATTTTATTCAAATCAAGTAAAATACTCAGCTTTCTGATATACCAGCATATAATTATTCAGTAAATGTGATGTATCCTTTCTAAAATAAAGAACTTTTTATAAATGTCAATTTGGATGACTTATATTTAGGAAACAGATTTTGATTAATGTACTATGGGTCATTGTTGTATGTACTTTAGTTTATACCGATGACACCTCATATGACTAACAAAGATGCAGCACATAATATTTTCTTTTTTGCATGTCTGCCACGAAATCACACCGAAAGCTGATGACAATCCTCTCAACTCTTTGAAAAATCTTTTCTTAAAGCTCTTCTGTTTCCTAAATTTGTCCCTGACCCCTGGTTCTAGAACAGGATTAAGTTAAACAGCCTAAGGCGGTCTTTCCATATTCAGATACAAATGCCTGGCTTTAAACACTTGCACTAAACCCATCTTAAAAAGAAAGGAGACAAGGTGATTAGTGAGACCTAAAGCCAGAAAGAAAAATGTGTTTATAAAGGATTGGCCCGATGTTAGATGTTTTCATATTGGGCTCTAATAAAATTCACCTTTCGGTTGCTTTTGTTTGTGACATGGGGATTGAGTGGGGGCAGTTTCCCGTCATGCTGGAACCCCCGGTTCCTCAGTTCTTGACCTGGGAATGGTGGCTCCCTCCAAGGAACTCTCAGCAAGTCTGCTCATAAATCACAGAGTCTCCTGTTTACCCCTATGACTGATCTCTAAAAACAGGATCAACGCACTTCCATTCCTGAAAACTGAAAACAAATATCTCGGAGAGAGTGTGTCAAGAAAGGCAATATTTAAAAAGGTCACGTCTCAATTCACCTTAGTTCCCAGAGACAGTACTTATAGCTTTTGGAGGAAAACAATTTCATGGCCCTTGATGAGTGCATTAGAATATTCCCGCAGCCAGGAACACTCAAGCTGGTTATAGGTTCATTTTTACTCCAAAAATTCTTAGCTTTGCTAAAGCAACATCCCCCTTTTCAAGCCTAGGAACAACTATGACGACTGAGCAATTTCCTGAATATAGTTGCTCATGTACATACTGATATGAAAGTGTGTTCAAAAGGTAGCTTCTACCAAAAAGAGTAATATTATTTTTCTGAGATGCATGTGTTGTGCTTAAAATTTACACTGTCCAAAGAAACTAAAAGCAACGAAACTTGTATTTCACTTCCTTTGTGCCTTCGATTACACTTACACTGCAAACATTCTCTTGCAATTTCATCTGTATAAAATACCAGTAAAAGTATATCTTTAATATGAAATCTGAAAGAAGAATCTTTCATTTTTCTTACTTTAAAAATGTACTTCTTATTCCAGAGCCCAACGTTTTCTAAAACATGCAGTTTAGAGAAACATTGACAACTTTTTACATAAAAAAAACTTGGATGAATGCAAACTCTGAGTGATTTTCTGGTTAATCTAATTTATTTAAATTAGCTTTCTTTAATTACACATACAGCTGTTCTGTGCCCTGAACATAACCCAGGGGACTATTTAAAGTTCTTAAGCCTAAATGTCATGTTTTATCACTATGGAATATGTAGTAAACCAGAAAAAAACTTTTTCTTGCTCACTGTAGTACTTCAAGAATGCAGCATTGTTTTCCTTGTTTCCCCCCCCCCTCCTCTGACATAATAGTAATAGAGCTAAAAGCAGAACTGACATTCATCTGAACGCTGTTCATGTCATAATTCATTGTTCAGAGGTCTCTTCTCTATATTGGCTTCAATGACCATCCGTAACCAGGGTTTTCAAAATCCTTATCACCAGCCTAGACTGATCTTTAGTGTTCTAGACTTGTACGAACGTTCAATGTCAAGTGAACCTCTCCTCTTACATAGTTCACGTGCCCGAAGTGGAATTTATCATGTTTCCTTCAATCGGTTCATCTTGCTCTATTCTAACACCACCTAATGGGGCTTCGCTTACTGTTTAGGCTACTGGTTATCAAATGACTTCTGAGACAAGACGGCTTAGATTGGACATTGCCTCTTTCCTTACATGAAACCAACTTCCAGTTTGGCATTCTGGGAAAAGGCTGGACACTGGGATCAGTGGATCCGGGCTTGCATCCCAGCCCTACTGCTACTGACCAGGTGATCTGGGGGAAATTATTTCTGGAACACTTGGTTTACTCATCCATAATAAAAATAACATTAAACTTCTGGATGATAACTAGAGAATTCAAAAAGAAAAATACATGTGAAAGCTTGATGGAAGACAAAAAGCCGTGTGTAAGTATTAATAATTTCTATTTAGTGTGTTCCTAAGATAATTCAATGAGGAAGAAAGCCTTAGAGGCAAAATAAACCATCTTAGTTTATAAAACAGTGGTACACAAGCCCTCACCAGCACACAGCCACGTAATGCAATTTGAAATATCATGGGGACTTGCTCAGTGCTGCTGCCACAATTATTTGTGAGCTAAGTGAAGACATATATATCAGAAATACATGATACACATACATATGATATTTAGAATAAGAAGGTTACTTTTCCTGGTAACATATAAATTCTTCCAGTTTAGTGAAAATTAATGAAAAATTGACTTGCATTCAAGCAGAAGCCAGAAAAATCACTCGCCTAATTTACAATTCGGAAATGGCTTACGGCTTGAGAAAAACCAGGATCGAGAGGTAACTGTGCTCAAAATTTGGCCTTTCTTCCCCCAAAGGATATTCTAATACGATGAAGTTTAAATGCCATTCTGTCCTAGGCTCCTTTATTAAGCCACCACATCAGCCCAGGAGGTTCACCTCCTCGTGCCCTGAGTCGGCGTGGGAGTGGTTCGGACGACACCGTTCTCTGAGAGTGTGATTTCGTGTCACGACTGCCTTTCAAGTGGAAGATGTGGCGAGTTCGCTGATGACCTCGTCTCAGCATGCTTCAGTCTTTCTTAAACTGCTCAGAAACCTCTCCCTCCATAGGATGTTGGTTTGATCAGATGTCCGATCAGAGCAT
>PVKZ01002484.1:0-220347 GCA_004027375.1 Macroglossus sobrinus
TCTCTCTCTCACACACACACACACACACACAATTTTCTCTTTATTTGTTTAGATAATATCCAGCACTTTGCTCTCTGCTTTCCCCTCCAAATATCATTTTGAGGGTTTTCCTTGCAAATTATTCAATACAGACCCTACCACCCAATTAGTGGTAGTTGTGCCACCACAGTATGTAGTGTGACCAAACACCAGATTTCTAGAATAGAGTTTAATGATCACCACTAAGAAATTATAGCACTAGATTTGACTGTTTTCTCTCTTAACATCTCTGTATCACTCCAAGGTAAAAAATGTATCTTGTGGACAAATGGAGCTTCTAGCATTCTTTGAATTGGTATTCTTAATAAGTCATAGGGTTCACTGTTTCCCATGTTTTAGCCATACCTCTTTCAGCATGTGGTCAGACCAAGTACATACCAGGCACTGTTACTGGTCCTGCAAATATGCTCAATAGGAGAGAATCCCAGACCACAAGGCATTCTCATTTAGCTTTCCCTAAAATAACCCCATTTGGCCTATCTATAGCAACAACATTATATCCATGTCTATAAATTCATTATTTAATTAAGCCTTGCATTGCATATGATTCATGAAGAAAATTTATTTCATTTCTTTCTTGAAGGTTTTTAAAGAAAATTTAAGATGGCTACTTCAAGTTGACTTTCATGAGAAGAAAATCTACAGTCACGTTATGCTGGCTTTCTTCCAAGCTTTATCATAAATTTCCAAAATAATACTTTAAGATACAAGGTTTAAATTGTACTTTAATTTGATAAAGACATGTGCCTATATAGTCCAAAGATTTCTTATCACCATAAGAAGAATTTAGGTATTCATCATTTTAACTTATGCTCCTACTTACAGCTTTAAGGCACTAGGAAAACTGTGGCTTCGCAAGGCAAGAGTATTCTGTTCACTGGTTGAAAGGGCAATCCAATATGCGTTGTGAAGTCAGACATGAATCTGAGTATTTCCTTTGGTAATTACTGGTGTTATAACCTCTGATAAGTTGTTTTATTTTAATTAAACTGGGAAAATAATAATCACTTTACAGATTTTGAAAAGCATTAAATGGGATAGTATATATAAAGTTACTACCATGTAAAAGTAAAAGAACTCAATAAATGATCATTTCTCTCTTGTTTCTATAAATAGTGTAGGCAGTTAAGAGGAATTTTCTCTAATGCTTAAGAAGATGTGAAACTAGAGCCTCTTCTGGGCCAATATTGTACCTCTATCACTGTGATACTTTCGTGTCCTAATTTATAAGCCCTTTGCTCTTAGACATGGTAGAAAGATGAAATGGGTTATGATATATAAAGAACAGTGGCTGGAATGTACTTAGTAGCTATTATTATTGTTGTTGTTGTTGTTATATTTAATGAACAAAAGGAGCTTTCTCTGCTCAGTGGTAACCTCTATGTAGCTGCTGCATCTGTGAATTTGGTAAGATATGTCTAAGACAACAAGACATTTCCAGTCCCTATGTTAAAGCAGATTGATAAATCAATCAACATTTGTACACGAGCAACACCCTTTATTCATTCCTAGTCCTTATTTTTACTTAGGGAGCTCATGAGAGAACCAAATCATCTTGTAATTCCACACAAGAAATGAATTAAGTCATTAGCTCAATATGTCCTCCCCATTCTGGAGTTTCTGCAGATGTGTCCAAGACAGTTCAATTTAGTTTGTTTCAGTTCATTATTAGCTCAATTATCTCTCACCCTTCTCTCTCTTCTCTCTACTCCTTTTACTCATAATAAGACTATCAAGAACTTTTGAACACTGTTTCTTCCCTAAGAGTTATACTTCACTCTGCCCACCCCTAGTAAGTTACTCTATAGCCACTGATAGTTTATAACCTCTGATAGCCTTCTTTAATAAAGACTTAGTTAGATAATATTGCCAGGTATTTTCTTTTTTCAAGAAATCCTTAAGAAAATATCTCGATGTTATTATTATTTTAGATGCCAATGAAAACATATTTCTATAAAACTGCTTTCTTTCTAGACGCATTTTGAAAAATAGAAATGCAATAACATTTACATATGTTTAACATGTGTGTATATTATGTGTGTGTACGTGTATATACACAGTATACATAATATTACATTTATAATATTAATCCATTAATCCTTAAAAATATTTTTTTCTTTTTCCCTATCATTTAAATACTGCTTTGCTAGTTAACATCTATTTTCTAAGTAACAACACAAGTTGTCAGGCAGGGATGTGGATGATGGAATCTGCAATGTCATAAACATGGAAATTAGTTGTAAACATTCATTTGTGTGCATGTGTGTACACCTAACATGTATACATTTTTCCTATGCATTTCTCAGTCTAACCTAACATCCATCATGTCGAACTCTTGGTCGTGTAACGTGAGAGGAGAGAAATGAGGTTGCTCATCGAAGCCTTGGTGACAGAAGCACAGCACTCTGAGGACTCCAGGGAAGCTTTTTACTCTCCTCTTGTCCCTCAGGAGTTTACATCTTTTGCTTTATCTCTGGGATTGAATTTAGTGACAAGTGCACATAGAAAGTCTATGAGAAATGCCATGGGAGCTGCTTAACAGCATTCAGATGCGGAGATGGCATTTGAGTCCCCAGCAACTGGCCTGCCTCTTTTGCATTAGAAATCTTAATCAGGTGAACTTGTAGGAGAGTTGGCAAAGGGACCCTCTACATATCTGTTTTCAGCAGTAAAAAATGCGTCCTATTTTTAAATCGAATCTGAAGGTTAGACACCTGAATAATTTTTATTTGATTGGCATGCCTAAGTATAAAATGGCTAGTTCTTTGAAACAACATGTAGAACTTTCATTTTCTACAATTGTTCTATTGCATGGTCCTATTTTATAAATTATAGTTTTGCTACAGTCTGCTATTCTGTGATTTTGGTCAATTTACAATAACTGACCAGTACATTTCAAATTATACTATTGTAATGCTTATTTGGCATTTTATGAGAGAAAAATTAAGCAATTGACTATGATCTGTAATTGACAGCCAAGCTTTATAATTAATGCTGTGCTTGAAATGGGTACACATTTGATTGCAAATTATATGTAATTTAATTGAAAATTTGCAGTAATCTTTCTACCATTAAATATTTCTAGAATTCTAAGTCTACCTGAGCTGCATAACACTAAGAACAGTGAAGATATTTTCTTTTTTATTCATTGGTAAATACAGTGTAATTCATTCAGTAGTATGAAATTAAGAAAGGTATGAGAAATGAATATAAAAGCAAATGACTGAATTGGAAAAGTAATAAAAATGTAATCACTGAAGCTGTGAGGAAAGGTACTTTGCAATTGTACTTAACAACTGAATTGTTGTTAAAATATAAAATAATTCCATTTTGCATAATATTTTAAAATTCACATACAATAAGTGGTTTAAAACTGAAATATTTGCAGGTACAAAGAATTAACCTCATCCTCCAGACAAAATGTTTAAGGTTAAATATAATAGAATCATAAATCTTCTGTAATTCTTATTAAAGGAGAAATATCCGCAGTATCTGAGTTAGATTTCTTTCAACCAAAAACTCCCATTCTAAAATGCTAGCATTCTGACACAGTGACAAATTGCTGGAACAAATGCTAAATAGTTAAATGGACAGGTGATGGATGGCCTCATAAGCCTTGCAGGGCAGCCTGTGTAAGATACTAATTGGTTCTGTGGAACTGGTTTTAGTCAATAAATTCACTTGAGAGATTTTTTTTTTGTTAGACATCTTTAAAGAATGCAGTGCTGTAGGTGACAAACCAGTTGCAACAATTAGGCCACCAACAACTTTATTATACCCACTGTACATGGTATCTCTTTTCTTAGATCTAGCCTATACTCAAACACTAAATATTCATCGTTAAGACCAATGGTGAGACTTTTTATGGGTTCTCAATTTTACCATTTTACTTTTAAAACTGCCTATTTTTCTCACTTCAAAAGTTACCTTCGTTTTTTTTCTTCTTTCAGAAAACATCTTAACTTGGGCTTTTTTTAAAAATAGAATTTAAGTAATAAGGTTTTTTTTAATCCTATATGATCAAAATACAAAGAATAATTTTTCCCTATATATGTGAAATATTAGCAGATTTAACATTTTTAAGACAAGTTAATTTTCTTTCTCTTTATTTTATTTGAACATAATAAAATTGTGTAATATTTATCAAATTCATTTTCAAATTTTGAAAATCTTGTTTAGTGGAAAGAAAGGGGAAAAAGGAAAGAAAGAAGGAAGAAAGAAAGGAAAGAAGAAAGGAAGGTAGGAAGGTAGGAAGGTAGGAAGGAAGGAAGGAAGGAAGGAAGGAAGGAAGGAAGGAAGGAAGGAAGGAAGGAAAGAAGGAAGAAAGAAAAGGAAAGAAGGATGAAAAGGAGGGAAGGATGTAAAGGAAAGAGGGAGGGAAGGAAGGAAGAAGGGTGAAAGGGAATAACTTCCAGTTGACTGTTTCCTTAGAAAGTCGCTAAGAAACTAAGACTACACTTTCCTATATTAAGAGAGAAAGAAATATTAATGAATGGATCTGTTGGTTCTTCACAACTGCCCAGGAGCTTTTTGTATAATAACAGAGAAGTCAGTTACCAATTCTAGTAATTCATTGGGGAAGGCAAGTTCGTTTGAACTCCAGAGTGTGTTTCCATTTTTAAAATATCCCCAAAAGTCCCTCTTTCAAGACTGTGCTAGAACTATGAATAAAAATAACTCCTCTTCCCACAAATGTCCCCTCTACACAAATGAGAAACGAGACACTGAATTGATGATAGGGAAATACCCTCTGGAGATACATTGCCTCTGTTTAAGCTTAACTAGAGGATTCACTACTGTATGACCCTGAGCAAGTTACTTTCATCTCCTTGTGTTTCAGTTTATTTATTTGTAAAATTTGGATAAATTAGTACTTGACTCATAAATTCATAATTGATTAACATATAAATCACTTACACCAGTTTATGTTACTGGTAAAATTTCATTAATTTTTGTTAACATTGAAACATCATGTGATAATTTAGCTATCGAACTGATAAAATTTGAGAGGTAAAATATACATTTAAAGTATCAACTTTGTGTTGTTTTTTTTTTTTTTTAAAAAACTGAAGTCATTACAGCTGTTTACTACAATCTGAAATATAAGGGGGGAAAAGTCTATTTGAAGATCTTGTTAATTTTTGTCTAAAAGTGGAATTTACCTCTATGTGTATTTAACAAATAGTGGCTTAGATTACAATGTTTTTGAATTTAACAAATTAGTATAAACATCACAATGATTAATTATCATAAAGAGAGATTATTTGAAACTTAAAAACATGCTTTGCTTCACTGCGGACATCTGAGAAGCAAAGAAGCATAGATAATATGACAGGATACTTGAAAGGAAAGCAACAAAATTTAAAAACTGATAAAAATGTAACACTAAGAAACCACTCCAGAAGGAGCTGGAGATCATATTCTTAATATATTAAATTTGGATGTTATACAAATATTCCAAATCTTGTATCTTACAGGCTTTATATAATTATTTTTAAACAGCTTTATTGAAGTATAATTGATGTATGCAAAATTTCACATAAAGTGTCCATTTTGGTGTTTTACGTATGCATGCACCCATGAAACTATTACCAAAATCAAGATCATAACATGTTCAACACCTTCCTTATAATTCTCTCTTGCCCCACCTCTCCTTCCATAGGCATATTTTTTCATCACCATGGATTAGTTTCCATTCTCTAGAGTTTTATGTAAATAGAACTATTAAATACGTACTCATTTTTTACCTGACTTCTCTCACTCAACATAATTATTATGAAATTTATGTTGTTGTATATATAAATAGTTTATTCTGGTTTATTGCTGGTAGTATTCCATTTCATGGATATACAGAGAATTCACATTATTGGTGGTAGTTATATTCTATGGAGTTCCAGCAGACTGAATTAGCAAATACTGAGTCATTACATTGCCCCCAACGAAAATACAGGGTTAGGCTCCGGCCAGCTTCTGGTCACAGCATTTTCATCAACCAATCAATACATAATCCTGCTTTATGTGAATTTCTGTTTAAGGGCACCTTATTTATTTTGAATAATTAACACCGAGTGTACGGCCAATAGCACTGTAATTCATGCCTACAAGAATCTTATCTGACACATATATTTTCCCTATAAGGCACAGCACTAGATAGCGCTTTAGCGTTTTGGGGGGATATTTAAAAAAGTGAAACCAAAAAAGCACAAAAATGCATAAAATAGGGCACTAAATATACAGAAAAAAAGGAGACTTGTTTTTAGTATGAGAGCTGAAACAAGACCTCAGCTGGGAAAATATGAGTGTTGGGGCAATGCAAAATTTTCACTGCTTTGTATCTGTATTGATTTTAGTAGGTGATTGAGTTCATAAATGTGGAATTTGCAAATACGGAATCCACAGATATTGAGGATTGTCCCAGTTAGTTTATCCATTCATCTGCTGATAGATATTTGTGTTGTTTTTACAGATTTTAGCTATTATAAATAATGCTATCATAAATATTTGTGTACAGGTGTTGGTGTGGACATGTACATGATACAGAGTGGAATGGCAAATTCATACAGCATGTATAGGTCTAACTTTTAAGAAACTGTAAAACTGTTTTCCAAAGTGGTTGTATGTAGCGTTTTACATTCTCACCAGCAGGGGATGAGAGTTTCAGTTGTTCCAGAGCATTGCTGACACTTGGTATAATCAGTGTTTCTAATTTTCTCCATCCTGCCAGTGTGATGTTATAGCTCAATGAGGTTTTCACTGGCATTTTCCTAATAATGCTGAGCATCTTTTCAGGTGCTTTTTGCTCTCTTTAATCTTCTCTGTCAAAGTGTCTTTTCAAATTCTCTGCCCGTGTTAAATTTTTAAAATTGTTTTCTTATTGAGTTTTGAGAGTTTGCTTATATATTCTGGATATAGGAAATACACGTAGTAAGTATTTTCTTTCAATTTCTGTAATGTCCTTTTATTTAATTTTTTTTTCTTTATAAAAGCATAAGATGCACTTTTAGAAAGCCCATTTCATCAATATTTTTTCTATATATTGGAGCTGTATCTAAGGAATCAGCATAAGCCAAAGTAAAAAAAACGTTCTCCTATGTTTTATTTTAGAATTGTTATAGTTTTAGGCTTGACACTTACATCTATGATTCATTTAGAGTTCATTTTTGTATGCAGTGCAAGGTACAAATTGAAGTTTGTTTTTTTTTTGTAGAGATTTTCAATTGTTCGAGTACCAACAAATAGTTATTTTTCATACTTAATTGCCTTTATAACATTTTCAAAAATAATTTGTTCATATATAGGTGGGTCTATTTCTAGGTTCTCTATTCTTTTCTTTGATCTAGTTGACTATATTTAAGTCAAAAACCATATCTTTTTATTATTGTTTTTTCTTGCCTTCCATTTTTTTCAAAGTTATTTCAGCTATTCAAGATTCTTGGCATATGGATTTTTGAACAAAAGTATAGATTTCTACAAAAAGAATTCTACTGAGCTTTTATAAGGATTATTAATAAATTTATAGATAAATTTAAAGAAAATTTATATCATAATAGAGAGTGCTCTGTACCAGGAACATGGTAAAATATCATTATTTTACCTGGTTTTTCTTTAAATTATATCATCAACATTTTTATAGCTTTAAGTGTGTAAGTCTTACACATATTTTGTTAGATTTATTCCATAGTAATCATAATTTATTCTATTGAATTTGCTACTTTTGAATTACATTTCTGACTGTTCATTGCTCCAATAGAGATGTAACAGAACTGATTTTATGTATTTGATATTCTATCCCACAACTTTGCTAAACTTACTTATTCTAGTGGCTTTTCTAGAACATAGATAATGCCTTACACAAATAAAATTTTACTGTTTCTTTTTGAAATTTGCATGCCACTTCATTTAGTTCATTTACACCTTATTTCACTGGTTAGAAACTTTAGAACAATGTTAAACAGGGGTGCTGAGGGTAGATATCCTCATCTCATTCCTAATCTTAGGGGGAAAGCATTCAGTCTTTTAGCATTAGCATGATGTTAGAGTAATGTTATAGGTAGCTGTACATTATCAAACAGAAGTTTTTTATTTATTTATCTTTAGAAAATAGAAGTGAATGTTGGATAAGTTCCACCTGGTCATAATACTTTATCTTATGTATATATTGTTATTAAATTAGTTCAAATTAAATTAGATTAAATTAAATTTGGAGGGCATCTCCAGAGATCTTTTTTGTCATTTATTTCTAATTCAGAGAAAATACTTTGTATGAGTTGAATCTCTTTTTAATTTATTGAAACTCAATTTACAGTTTAATTTTGGTCTATTCTGTACTGTGGCTTTTGAGTTAAATGTGTATTCTGCTGTTGTTGAGTACAGTGTTCTGTAAATGTCAAATAGGTCGAGTTGGCTAATAATGTCGTTTGAGTATTCCTTATCTTGAATGATTATCTGTGCATTTTTCTGTTATTTATTAAGAAATAACTATTAAAAGCTCTTAGTTAAAGATTTATTTCTATTTTCATTGGATCCAGATATCTATAACTATCTATATCTATATCTATATCATCTATCTATATAAACTCTTAGATATAACACCAATAGCAGGATCTAGAAAAGAAACAAAATTGAAGTTCACCAAATGTATGCCCTTACATTCTTAAAAATAACTCTTTTTAAGAGAATAAAAAGATAAGCCACAGACTGGAAGAAAATAATTTCAAATCATTTATCTGATAAGGAATTTATATCCAGATTATATAAGAAACTCTTAAAACTCATTACTATGAAAACAAACAACCCAGTCAAGGAATGGGCAGAAAATTTGAAAAGACATTTCATTTAAGAAGACATAGAGATCACAAATAATTATATAAAGATATTTGAGAATCTCCAATAATTATTCATTAGAATTTCAAAATAAAACCTGAGATACCATTACATACTTAATAGAATGGACAGAATTCAAAAGATTTAGCAAACCATATTGGAGAGTATGTGGAGCAACTGGAGATGTCACACACTGCTAATGAGAATGTAAAACAACCTTGAAACACAATTTGATGGTTTTTAAAGAATTAATCATAAAATTAGTAAAAGACATTTACCCAATAGGAACTAATGCATATGTCCATACAGAGACTTATATATGAGTTTTCATAACATATTTAAATGGAGTAGCCAAAAACTCAAAACAATTCAAATGTCTATCAACAACTGAATAAACAGACATAGTGTATCCATATAATGGAATATTGCCCAGGGACAAAAAAAAATTGAACTATTAAAAAACAGTATGACTAAATCTCTAAGTAATTATGCTGAATAAAGGAAGATATACAAATCCATTTTTAATGACTGTATTTATTTAAATTCTAGAAAATAGAAACAAATCTATAGTGACAGAAAATAGATGAGTGGTTGCCTGGGTTTGAGAGAAAGGGCTTGAGAGAGGGATTATCGAGAAACAAGGAAACTTTTAAGGGTGGTTGATTGTGATAATGGTTTCAAGGATGTATATTCATAGTCACACATATCAAATTGACATACTTTAAAATTATGAGATTATTGTATGTCAATTATAAAATAAAAATCTGTTGACTAGTTACTAGACTTTTAGGAGTGATAATTCTGTAGCATATACAGATGTCAAATTATAATGTTGTATACCCGAAACTAATAAAAAAAAGAAGTTAAAAACAAAATTAAACCAAAAATATTACGTGGCTTTAATTTTCTACTTTCATAAATATTAGCAGCCCCCAAATAAAATATTTAAGCTTTTACATATATGTAAAAACAGAGTGAGACTATCATAGTTACACTAGAGACATGACAAGTTAGATGAGGTAAATTCAACCTCCAATTTAGTGAATTAATTACAAATACACTCTTCATTAGTCATTCGATTATTATCTGTTGCATTTTGCCAAGTAGTTTAATATCAATGATACATTCTTCTTATTCGTGTGTCATTTTACACAGTGACAATATTTCCCAGTCTCTTGCTATATATGTTTAAATTTTATCCTACCAGTATTTCATGTACATGGAGAATGATAGCAACAAAAATATTTTGACTCCCTCTCTCTATGTATTTACAGCTTAGTGTTTCATCCTTTCCTTCCTCTCCATCTCGCCCCCTACACACACAAGCAAAATAAGAGCAGAGAGATTTCTATCAGATTTGTCAGGTACCAGGATAAGCTTATAATTAGTTATCCTATTGGTGTGGCTACTGATCATTAAATATCAAAGCCCAAACTTTGATGTGCAGTCATATTCCTGGCTCCGCTGAGTAGACAGTAAACTTTACAGTGACAAGAACATAATTACTCATCTTTGTAACTCTTTTGTTTAGTACAGGACATGACACATTACAGGCATTGTTAAATATTCATTAAAGAAATGAATGAAAGAAATTTTTAGCATTCACTACTGGAGAAATTATGACAGGACAGATATTTCCATATTGCTGCTGCTATAAAGTAGTAGAAGAGCAAGCATGGGATAAACAGTATGCCAAGGTAAATAAACAATGGTAAAGATATTCACACTCATCTGCCTTGTAATTGCAGTTTGAGAATTTTTGCAGAAACAAATTCTTACCATTTATCAGGCACCTCCATTGAATATACAGCAAAAGATTTTAGATACATTGTTGCTGATGGTTGCACTGGCTCTATAAGACAGGTATTATTTACATCTGAGCCTTGAGATAAACAAATCTTGGAGAGGTAGAATGAGTAGACCAAGTATGGATATTTAAAGTATGTGCTCTTTCCACTTATTTTGTATTTAAATGAAAATATAAAATAATAAACCTAATATGTACATTTACTGAGTGTGACCAAATAATTTGGAGTCTGAAATATTTTTTTAGTGTGACATCCTTCGGACAAATTAATTCTTAATATAATTACGTTACATAAAATGGGTCCCAGCCAGCATCTATGCAGTTAAAATACTGCCCTCTCTGAAATAGTTTTTTTTTTTTTATGGGTCCACTCTTTCACATCAGGTATTTGTTCCCACTTCTAAGAACTTAAAATCTCATGTCTCAAAGGAAAGTACTGCAGGTACCATCTCATGCACTCTGAGAAACATCCCTGTGCAAATAAATACAATAAACATCTCTTGCCAAGTACTGTAAGGTGGCTTGAACAAGCACTCCTAGCTCCCTGGCTGATGCATCTTGCCAAAAATCTATTAATCCTGACTGCTTCACCCCTTGTGTCTCCTCAAATTTGACAACTGCTGTCCCACATCCAGAACATTTTCTCCTGGGCATTAATTAGCATGAGAATATGTTTGAATATTAAAGGACTAACTAAATTTGAATAAATGAGCATTATATTCCCCTCAAGTAATCAGACTAAGCTCATAGGTAAGAGGGTTGCCTTTTTATTTTTTTAAAGCATGCATAGGATATATAGTTTTATAAAAATACATTTATATCTAAACAGCTTTATGCATGTTAAAGATATATAGGAATGAAATTTCAGATGGTGGATTACATTAATGTGACTCAGAATTGCAAATAATGTCAATAAGAGCACTCTATTTTCATCAAATGTATCTTGAATTTCAAATTTGCTATAATAGAATTATTATTCAGTTAAGTATCCACATAATTTTATTTGAAATCGAAGTAAAAGCACACTGCTGACTTATGTGTGTTTTATATAAATAGGAGCTTTATCCTGCAGTTTAGCAGCTAAAGACATATAGTAAATTGAACTGATTTATAGCTGAGTTTCAGATACGCTTCTCTTGTTTCAATGCTGTGATCAAATAGGCGACATATTACAAGAGTTAAGAGCTAAGCTGTTAAAGAAGATGAGCTGGATTTGTAGCCATCTGAGAGCCCACAGTAATGCTATGGACTTTCTTGCATTTAATCAGACTTTGTGGCTCCACAATATAGGGCTCGGGTCTCTTAGGAACGAATCTATAATAAATATTTTATTTTATTAATACTATGAATTGTGGCCATACACCAAACTGAACAAACAACTGTTACGTGATTTCCAATACAATGTTCTATATTTATGTGCCATAAAAGCCAAGGGTAGACTTATCTAGAAAACTGAACTATAAAACTTAACTACTCAATTGAATATAGCTGAGAGAAATTGTCTAAATAAGTAAAATAATTTTGTAGAAACATTTATTTTAGCTTTTGTTATTTTTATAAACTCATTTATTTTCCAAGCATAGTTTAAAATTCACACATTCTAAATATACCGCAATCCATTCATGCCCAATCATGGCATGTAATGTGTGTTTCTATCACAGTGAGAAATAATGTGGCATTTCCGATTACTTTCGTAAAATCAGAAGACCAAGTTCCAATAATGTCATTGTTTTTTAAAAGTCATATCATAAAACCTTTTTTTCTTTAGACATTCATAATAGTTTAGCTCTAATATTCCCTTATTTAATAACTGAGGTGGATCAGTATAAAACTAAACCCAAATAAGTTAAGAGATCCTGAAAAATTATCATTTTAATATAAAAATGTGACAGATAGAGTTAGACAGCATTTTATGGTTAGCCTTTTTCCACAGGGAACAATGTTGTGGATTTTTCTGGAGATGAAGTTTACATTGAATATTAAGCATATCTTATAATTAGCTTTAGACATTGTTAGAGATAAAATAAAATTTAGCTAAAATTGACCTTTCTTTTTCCTTCCCACAAATCTCTGTGCTTTTTCAGCTATAATTGCTATTAATTAAGAAAAATCAGGGTATACTTACATTTATGTCAATGACTTTAAAAGGAATTTTAAGTGAACAAAAATGAATATAAGTAGCTAAAAAATGGCTTTGGATTTGGAAAAGTTAAAATACTAATACTGCTACTACATTAATAATTTCCTTTTTTCTGGTAATGCTAAAAGAAAAAGTAAACATGTTTTCATTTTGCTTAATTTTAGCACTCTACTTTTTATTAAAACCATATACAAAATTATAGTTCACAGACAAAAGTATTCTCTAAAAGGTAATCAATGACAAGAGTATTACTTTTAAAGCATATAAAAATATTTGTACATTGCTTTTCTGCTATAGAATGGAAAATTCATGCCCCAAATCCAGTAAATTGTTCATACTTTCTTCATCTCAGTTTCCAGCTAATATACTTAGGGTGTTATCAGAGGAATTACATGAAATGGAGGACGTAATAAAGGAATAAATGGTGATGATACACTTTGGAAGAAAAAGGCGATCAAGAGATAATTTCTTCGTGCTGGTCATATACAAGTCCTGTCCTTAATTCTCCGTCAAATTTACTAATCTCTGCCTATATCATGCTACATCAGAAATCTGAAAGAAATGAAATTAGTTGGTGTCACAGTCATTTTTCTTGAACACATCACTCTTTATAATGGGTGTCTCTTGACATCAAGCAGCTGAGTTTACTTGGGAGCATTTCTTGAGAGACATTACTGAGGTCACTACAAAGATTGCAAACACTGCTGCTAGTCTAAATATCTCAAAGTCAAGATGAAGAGATAAAGAATATGGGATCTCGAAGGATGACGACTGCGTCTCAATCTCTGTGAGCTGTCTAGCTTCTATTACAGAACCCAGAAGTGCCAGAGGCTGATGTTTGTTATACTGACTTCAAACTGTGGGTTAAGAGATGAAGCCACAGAACAAAGTTTGAACAAGCAAGTAGATCACAGTATAAAAGCTTGAGATGGGGCTAATAAAACAAGGCAGCTGGAATGACATAAAGGAACTGGCACTGGGGCAAGGTACGAATGCACAGAATTCTTCACTTGGAATTCAGGCAGCAGCATCCTCTAATTAGGCAATGATGGGATATTTCAGTGAAGAGCTTATGATTCTGCTTTTCTGTTATAATAACTAATAAGTATATGATTACTTTACATTTTTCTCACCATACAGCCCCAGAAAAAAGTCCTTGTCAAGTTATTCATTACAGTTGGTCTCAAAACTCAGCATATTATTCTTTTCCTTCACATTGCATCTATCTCTCTTAAAGAAGTTCCCAGCTGGTTCCCCTTCTCCTCATACCTTGTTTGCAGTGTGGGAACTGGAAAAAGGGAAGATAAAGGTCCTCTGCATTAATTTGAGTTTTTGTATGGTTGGGTTTAAGCAGGATACTTATGGACTAATGAGTGATACCTTGTCATATTTTTAGAGTTGGAAGTCCTGAGATTTTTTTAAAATTTGCTTTATAGAGGTATGTTACATATAATTAGTCACCAGTGTTAAGTGTATAATTCTCTGATACTTGGCAATACGCGTAACCACATAAACACCACCAACACAAAACGTTCCCTCACGCCCCCTTGCACTCAATTTCCTCTCCCCATCCCTGGACCCTGTTTTTATTTTGCTACTAGCAATCCTTTATTATAAAATAAGTTTTGGTATCCAAAAATAAATAAAGAGTAATGTAAAAACTTGCCCACATTGTTACCACCTTGGTTTGTCAGTCTTAGCATTTTGTGATATTTGCTTTTTTTTTTTAAATGAGATATTACAGATAGAGTTAAACTCCATGCTCACACTTTCTAAATTCCTCTCTCCCCTGTTCTAACTTGGCATTTATCACTCCTGTGTATATTTTAATAATTTAATACCTGTGTATATTTTAATTAATTTAATACATACTTCAAGTGTATTAGTTATAGATGATTATTTTCCATTTTTAAATGGGAGTCTAGATAACATGCTCTGAATCTATTATTCTGTTGTTTCAGATCAATGTTTTATTTTAAGCTGTACTAATGATACCTCATATTATGGGTCATTTGTTTTATCTATTTTAGATTATTCCATTCTAAGCGCATTTATTTATCCATTCTATATATGAGAAATTATATTGTTTCTAATATTCTGTAATTAGAACCTATGAAACAATAAACATTCTTGTATATACATTCTTATACATAAATGCAAGAGCTTTTCTAAAATGAGTATCTGGTAATAAATTGCCAACCCATAGAATATACACCTCTTAAGTTCTCCCAGATATTGACAAATTGCTCTTCAAAGATATTGAATGTATTGATACCAACTCAAAAGTACATAAGGGTACCTGTAGTTTTATATACTTACCAACTGTGATATTGAAGATTTGTTAGTGTTTTGACATTCTAATGGGTATGAAAAGGTGTCTATTATACTATTGATAAACCATTAGTGTTGTCTCCTCTCATTTAAAAGGCCTTTGCATATTTTGTCATTGGATGTATCATCTTTTTCTTATAAATATTCTGGATATTAACTGTCTGCCATTCATACAAGTTGTGTCTGTTTTCTGTTACATGCCAATCTTTGGCATGGCTTTTTGCTGTGATTTTTTTTTCCCCCATGAAATCAAGGGAGCCCAGGTGATCTCTGGGGGTGGTGGCACTGAATGCTACATAATATAAAAATGTCAAGGAAAATGCCTTGACCATTGCTGACACTGATGCAATCCTAGAAGAAGACATTGTATTAAGCCATAATATTTCCTTCTTTCTATTTTTTAATAGGTGTACACAGAACAGAGTACATTTTCTGAATCTACCAAATGGTGAAAAATGAGATTTTCCAGGCCCACCTTGAATTTTGCTACTAGAAACTATGCTGCAATAAATAACCTGATAAATATATCAGTTCATATATGTGTAGGTATATAAATTCAGGATTTATTTATTTGTTAATTTATTTACCTTTACTCCTTTCACACATTATTTTTTAATTGTAAAAATAATTTTAATGCATTTTCACATATAACATTCTTTTCTTTAAATAATACATTCTTCTTGTGTATAGTTTTAAATTTTCTTTATTCATGAGCAGCCATGAGTAGATTTTATTTTCTTTAAACATTTTTTATTTTAGTTTGCATATTTTGGTTTTTAATTCAATTGTAGTGAAACTATACATACAGGAACACATAAGAATTTGTTTTTATTTCTTTCCCTATGCAAATAAAAAAATTGTCCAAGCACTACTGACTGAATATTAAAAGCACAGTCCTTCCTCACTGAATTGTAATGCAGACTTTGTCATATACTTTAATTCTCTATAGGCACAGGTCTGATTTGTGGCTATCATTTCTCATCCATTGACCTATTTGTAAGTCCTAATTACCATAGAATTAGGATAACTCCTATATTTTGTAGAGTAAATCTACATTTTATTCCTTAGAATTCTTCAAGATATCCCTCCCCCCACAAACATATACATTAGCTTTACTGGACTTAAAAAAATTTCGTTGCTATTATACATGTATCTACTTATAGATACAATTTCTAATGCTTTGATACTGATTTGTAAAACAAATTTTATTACTGATTATTGATTTTGTACCAAGAAACCTTGCTAATCTCTTTTATTGGTTCTAATAGTCTGTGATTCTTTGGAACTGTCTATATGGGCAATTATTTTATATGCAAATAATGGCAATTTCTTTTCTTTCTTTCCAGACTTCATACCTTATTTCTTTTTCTTCTTTATCCTTTTTTTTTTTTTAATTTACTGTGTCTTTTAGAACCTGCAGGATAATACTGAATAGAAGATAGAAGTGGTGTTGCTGGTCATCCCATCTTATTCCTGATTTTTCAAGAAAATGTTTCTTATTCACCTTTGAAAATGAATTTGCTGAGATGTGTAGAACAATTTTATCCAGTTAATTATAATTTTCACATCCATATTTACATATGATATTGGCCTACTGTTTTCCTTTCTTCTTGTATCTATGTATAGTTTTGGTAGCAAAGTTTTACCATCCACTTAAAAATGCTTTAAAAACTTTTATCCTCTGAAGGAGTTTGTGCCAGACAGAGATTATATGTTTAATTAATACTGGTGATATTTTACCTGTAAGGTAGATAAAAGATGAAATAAATATATAAATCCTACAGCATAAACCCCGGCACTCAGTGGCCTTCATCTTTTTAGCTGGGGAGACCTGCTCCTAATGTTACTAGAGGGATTATCATGCTGGTTTCCTTGTGAAGCTCCCTTTGCCATTTTCACAGGGAGACTTTATAGATTCTGGATTCTTCTGATGGTTTTGCAGTTAATTTCTGCCCCAGGTTTATGTAACTGGTAATGACCCAAAGCATTTCTGAGTGCTTACTCCAAGAATACATAAATCGATTCTAATAGGTTCAGTTATTTTATGTACCAGGCATATGTTAAGTATTTTATAAATATTACTTCATTTTTATAGGAGCAAGTTTTATGAGGACAGATAAAGAAACTGGGGCATAGAGAAGTGAAATTACTTCTTAAAGTCAGGTAACTAGTAAGGGATAGAGAAAAAATTAAACTACAACCATTAAATATCCTGAACACCTGTTTTTACCCACAGATGATGTCGCTGCCCACCTTCATTTTTCAGGTAAAGTATTCCCCTAGCAGATCTGTGCTTTAGTATTTCTCCCTGTCAAATTTTTAAATATCTAATAAACAGCATATGCAATACCATTGTTTTTCAAATGTGAATAATTATTAATAGGAAATTAATATATTTATGAAGAACAAGACACTATAGTTTATTTTCATAGGTGTTTGGCTTTTAGTTGAACTAGAAATAAGAAGTTTGCTTTGTGCAAAACTAGGGTACTTAGTTGAATGCTGAAAGCTAATTGTATTTAGAATATTCTGAGCTGAGAGAGACTGTTATTCACACAGAGAAGTGTATTAAAGAAATTAAGAAATCGGGTACTTTATATAGAACACATTGCACATGTTTGTGTTTTTGTGAATTCTTATTACTTCAAATGGCAAGTGGGATTTTGAGGCCTCTGGAGTTGGTTATTATTAGTCTCACGTCTAAATAAACATTGGGAAGAAGAACCGGTGTAATGTACTTCTAATTTAGCCTAGTTCAGTGGTGTCATCTTCAGAGTCAACTCACTAGAAATCAAATGGTTTAAAGAAGCATGCTGTAAGCAGGACCTTTTGTGCCCCACACAGATCCTTTTAGCATCTCTATCCAGGACAGGGTCCCAGTGTTTCCTGTCTGCCCCTGGGACTCTAGGACTGAAGACTTTTTCTCACGTTATTTACAAGCTAACCTGGAACGGCTGAGGAGTTAATACTCCCGGAAGTAGTCCAGTGATGAATGGCAGCTGGAGCTCGAAGAGCCCAGCTTCCTCACCCCTTTAGATGGGGCTGGGGCAACTCTGAGACATTTCTACCTTTTCTGCCAAAGTTCCCCAAGAAGACTAGTCACAGTTTTCAACAGCATTATTTTATTCAATACCATACAATTTATTTTTTGGGGGGTGTTATAACTTTATCTCCCTTTTCAATTTCCCATTTTGTATTTTTTTGGAATCACCTCCTAAATAAGTGATGTCTTCTCATTACTAGTATATCTTCCCATAATTATTACTGTGTGGCTGTTTTATCTTTAATATTTAAATTACCACACTGAGCACCAGGGTTCAACACATAATTTCTGGGGCCCAGAGCAAAATGAAAATGCAGAGTCCCTTGTTCGAAAAGCAAGAAAAATATGTCCTCAAGGAATGTAATCTCAAGGAATTACAACTTCTGTACCAGGACACATGTCCTCAACATTTCTAATATGTAAAACTTTTTTCCTTTCTTCTTCTGTCCCTCTCTCTCAACTTGTCAAGGTACTTTTTTAAATATGCAATCTAAATGTTGCAGAACACAGACCAGGGAGCTTCACTTGCAACTGTGTGTAAGCTCACAGCTAACATCCAATGGCTACTTGATTCCTCAACACAGTGGCCACTGATAGGCTGTTCCCAGTCTGACCAGGGACAGAGAAGTCGACCTCCCTTTCCCATGGGATGGCTGCTCCAACCGCGAGTGGATGGGCAATCCCAAGGAATTATAACCTCTATACCAGGACACACTTGGTACTTGAGTATGAGGTGGGCTAGAGGCTCACTCTAACCAAGTTTCTTACCAAACATACCACAGTGTTGCAAGTCTTAGCTAGGGATGGGGACAGCCACTCTCAGGTCTTGGATGCCATGAAGCATGATCGCGCAATCTTTGTTCTCCACAAAACCATGCCGAGTAGCCTACAAAGGGTGGAAGGTGACAGCAAGGGCTAGAAAGGCAGGGGGAGGACAGGCAGAACATGAGAAACCAGGGGGCAATAGATGGCAGTTGTCACCAGAGGGGTCAAAAGGAACCTAGGTACTAGGTGATAGAACAGGCAGCACTGGACATTTTTCTGGAAAGGTGGGGAGGTATTAAGAGGTTAGACTGCAAGTGAATTGAGGCTTGTAACTGTTCTCACATGTTCTATTTTCCCACTGGACTTCACTCACATAATGCAAATTCAAAAAATAAATTATTAAGAATTTCAAGAAGGTAACCAAAGAACATTGAATGCCAAGTATAGAACCCACTGAGCAGAAGGACACAGTGACTGCCCCAGTCTGATATCCATGAAGCCAGCCCTACTGAACACAAATTCTTCACCTCATTCTTCCCTACGATTGCATTCCAATATTTCTCAATCCTATCACACTGATCATATCCATCAACTTGCATATTCTTTACGTTGAAGGTTTTGCATTTTCCTCTTCCCAATGGCTTTCAAAGAAAACAGACATACTGTTTAGTTTACATGACCTACTTCCAAATCACTGTTACATCTCTTTCCCTCTTTTCAAGTATACAGACCTCCTTTATAACTGTGTTCCCATCTCACCACTAAATGTCTATCAACTTAAAAAGGCTATTCTCTTACTGCCTTAATGTATATGGGCATCTAATTTATAATTTCTTTTTCCATAATCTCCTGACATTATTCTCGGTTTAGTATGCCCAATGACATTTTATACAACTAGATTTCTTTGTCAACTACATTTCCAATGAATACTTTCTTTGGTCCCCAGCCAGGGCCCCAAGGCCAACCATTAGAATAATGCTCTCAATATCATTCCTATTCTGTTTAGGATCCTGAACTGGTCACTCTCATATGGGATCCTACAGACATGGCTCTCCACGTACTCACCCCATGTGAGCCTCCACTGGTTGCACACACAGGATTAGGAAAGCAGGGATATTCTGAAATAGAACAGTCAGTGGGGGTGGAAATATAGAGACTTTATGAAGGCAGAATTTCATCTGACTCTTCAAGACAATTCCTATACTGACAAGATCAAGTTCTAGGGGACTTCAGAATTCACGATTTATTACTTGATTTTCACTAGTAAATGAGGTTGGAGACAAACAGGAAACGGTGCTGACTAGCCTTACTACAAGTTAATTCTATTGATCCTCATCTGTAGATTCTTTAATACTTGGTGATACCTCTACTCATTTGTAACAGATTCCCATGACATTCTTAGGTTTTTTCCATCTTTTCCCACTCTCATTTCAGAACTCTCATTTCTTATTTTGCCTAGAAAACTGCCTGTCGTTATTTTGAATCACCTCATCCATCAGCCCCACAGAAATCTCCCCTAACATTTATATGCTAGTCATGGCAGCTGCTGGTCTGGATTGGCTGAGATTTTTTTTTTTTCATGATTTTCAGTCATTCACTATGTATGCCTTTATTCTAATGGTCAATAGTTTTGGTGAAATGTACAAGTTTCCTTAATATAATTATCTCCATCCTGATTAAATAAAAAAGTAATTTTGTTTCTAGCTTTACTAAGAAAAAGAATAGATGACTGCAAGTGGCCTGGCTTTGTCCTTCATGTGCAAAATCTTTCAGTATCTTTAACTGTCTCCTCTTCCTCTTTAAGGTTAAGCATTCTACAGTTTCCTATGATTTGTGATAAGCAAATAACCCTTTGCCTAGCTCTGCAGGAAAGATAAAATTAAAACTGGCTACCATTGATTATAAACTAAACTATAATCTCTTTTGGGAAAACTAAAGTTCATTCCACCAACAGGAAGAAAAATTAAATTTAAAATGATTTTTTATTATTTTAAAAATATTGAATAATATACCTTTGAGTTTTTAGTACATTATTGTGGGCACCTTTTATAGCAGACACAGTACGTGATCTTATTGATTGATTTTTTTAATCTCAGTTTTTCTTACCAGAAATTCTTTATTAATGCCTGTTTATATATGACTATAGTTACTGAAATATTGTAACTAACAGGATGCTTTACATAAGATCTCTTTATACTTTACATGGGATTTTAGCGAAAATTATTTTCCTACTTACATTACATGTTTATTCACATGTCGTACTGTTGGGCAACATAGATTGACAGGGTGTATGGTAACTATTTTGATGAGCAAAGTGTATTGAAAATATATGTTTAATTTTTTCTTTATCTTTCTACATTCCACAAAGTGAAATGCTTAAAGTGATAAAATAAAGTGAGATATTTCTCTTGGTAAAAAGAGAAACTCGGGAGACAGCAAAGTTCACACTTTTCCACCCTCATGTTCTAGCACTTTTTAGCCCGAACTGTTAATTGTTCTTACAGCTTAACTCCTTAGAGCTAGCAAAAAAAAAAAAAAAGTAATATATTTCCATAGAAAATAATTATCATTATAGTTATACAGCAAGTAGGATTTGCATTTAAATTTTTTCTCAAGTTTTTGTTAATGAAAATAAATGTAGATATTCATATACCCCCTTTTGCCAACTTAGTAGTATGAGGAACATTTGGAAGAACTTAAATATTTTTCCTGCAGAAGTATTAGAGAAAGGTGAATAACATCTCTCTCCTAAAATTAATTCCATGCGAACTAGAAATATAAATTTTTCTTTAGTATAAACAATGTTTTCAATCTGAAAAATAAAGTTCAGAAAGCTTAACATTTTTCCTTGAATAGGAAACAAAGTTCCTAAAAGAACGGTTTCAATTTTGTCAGCTACTACTTAGTCTTTTCATTCTCATGGAAAGAACCAATTATTCCCCTATTCTATCTCCCTCCTTCTCGTCTTTCCCCCCACTTTAGAAGACAGCGATTAACGTGACTGGAACCCAGCTTTCCTTTCTTGCTCACAAAGGCAGAAACCAATTTGGAGCCTTCAAAATCGCAGTTTCACACAGTGCCAAAGTCAAGCCCCTTCCAGATGGCTGCATTGAGGTGGTTTCTGGAGAGACTGGGAAGAAAAATTAAGGGCAGTACTGCAAATTATATAATAGGAGCCTAGAATTTAAGCATACACATGTTCATATTTAGCACTTCTTAAAAGGGAATTTTTATAATAGAACTGCTTTATATTTAGATGTGGATCATCCTTCGTTGCCTTGTCTGGTTCCAGTCCTCTGAGGGCACTCTATAAATAAAAGTGACACAAAAGCCTCAGCATCTTTTGCAGAAGTAAATGTTCTTGGTGCAGGAAGATGTTGCAACTGTCCCACCTTTACTAGAAACTTCACTGTGCCTTTTTTAAATGTGGCATTGCCTTGTGACTTTTGTCATAAAAAGCAGAAGGAAACAGAGATAAACATGGTTTCTGTAAATGTAATATCCATAATTTTGCTCGTTCACCTTTGAATGTCTGGCACATAGTAGGTGGTCAATAAATACTTGTTGAATAAACAGGGCTGTTGTGCTCTGATCAGCTAAGACCATGGTCATACCATGGTATTTAGGTCATAAGGTTTAAAGACGAACATTTCACTTTCCTTGTTTTATTTTTCTGTTCTACTTTATTATTATTACTGATATTCTTATCTATACCAAAGAGATATAATGCATTTCTCACTTTCATTGCTATATAAATCTCAGAGCCATAAATTTATTTACTTGTCTCATAAATACTTATTAAGAATCTGTTATATAAAATGCATAAGAATATAGCCCAGCCCTCACCAAGTTGAGAAGAAGATATGAATTAAACCATCACCTAATATATTTGGGTCATAATAAATCCTGTGAAAGGGTAGTTCAGATACTATGATGGAGTTAATAGGAGAAAAATATTTTGGCCTTATTGTGTTCTTACGGAAAAAATGCAACATTTACCATCTGTTTCATTTCTCATATTTTTCTGCGCAAGCTTCAAAATTAAATGTGGCTTACATGTATTCCTATGCTGAGATTTTGTAAGTAGGATGTTTTAAAAACACTAGACAAGGATGTTCTCCTTTTCAGTGATGGTACCCGTGGTGAAGTAAAACACATAGGGCAGAATTTAAAAAAAATTATATAGGTTAATATTTCATATCTATCTTTTGAAGTGTTATCTTTTAAGTTTTATGTAAGGATTTTAAAATATAAATGATGTATTCCTCCAGGTACTTTAATTTTGTATGAGCTCATTATAAAACAATTATCGTCATTCTGCCTTTCCTTCTATCTGATGCATAGTAGGCTCTCTGAATATTTACTAAATATGTAGGAAGTATGGTTCTATTGGCCATCTTTCTAGATCTTTTTTGAAGCCTCTGATTGTTTTTAGTTGTTCAGTAAAATCATTTGAGATCAAGAAAATAAAATTTTTTGAAAAGAATATAAAAAGGAATGATATAAAGCAGAGGTTTTATGTAGTAAGTAGGCAAATTATTAACATATCCTTTGCATCGGAAATCTCTTTCACCATAAAACCAACACATAGCTAATAGTTATCTGATCTAAACTCTAAAAATCTAGAAATTATAAATGTTGATAAAATACATTTTTGATAAGTTTATAGATCATTCTAATTGAGATACTGTTAGACAGTGCTTGGTAATCATCTTTTTCAATAGCCAAGTGTATAAAATTTAGAGTATTTTGCAATAATTAAAATCATCAGGTATATATCTTCCTATTTGAAAACTAAAACCTACTCTGATCACAGGAAAGGTGTTAAGTTTTCTGTATAGCACCTGATATAGGCTAGTTGTATGTAATAAAATCTGCACTTTCTCTAATTACCAACAAACTATAAAATGTTCCCTCATGGGAGGTCAAGTTTCTTTCTTGACTGATATTCATGATATGGTCTGACATGGTTTCCCAAATCTTCCTCTCCACTCACATGTGAAAAGTGGAGTTTAGTAAAGGACAAATTCTCATTGTCTTCAAATATGAAATTGCTGCATAATGTCACATATTTATTAATAAACAATGTTATTATTTTTACTTTCTCTCATGTAGCTTTTAGGATATTTAGAAATGAATGACTTTAAATGATTGCCAATTACTTCTTTCACAAAGAAGAGCTTTTTTAGAATGGCCAATAAGGAAAATTTCCCCCTGAATGTCAATTTTCATTGTACCTCTTTGGCTCATGAGTTTGTCTTTCTCTAAACAATTTTTATGTCACCATGGAAGAGCTTAGTGATGGGACTGCAGTCTTCCTTCGCCTTCTCGGGGGGCTCTGTCCCCTGGCTGACAACTCTACGAGTGCCTTACTCTGCACTCGGCAGGTATGGTTTAAATCCCTCACACACCTTCATGATTTATTATAACATTTATTATAAGACTTTTGAAAATTATATAAACATGCAAAAAATATACAGGCTTTCAAGAAATCCATCTTTATTTCTCTTTATACTTTTCTTTCCACAAAAACAAAACAAAACAAAAAATAACAACAAAACAACATTGTTAACATATTGTTTTTATGACTCCAGACTTCCGGTCTTCTCTGTGAGCCTATTCCTTTGGGCTGTGATCAGGTTGTCTGTTTCTCCCTCCTGAGGTGGGGCAGGATACCCAGAGCAGGCTGAGTCGGGTATGTCCTTTCTCCCAAGTCGCTTAAGCTCTGGTATGATCCCATTGGGTTAGGTTCTGGTTAGTTTCTCCTGACGGTCAGTCTCCTCAGGAAGAACTGGAGCATTTCAGAATGGTTCTCTCCCCACACAAACACACCCCTGCACATACCCCCAGCCTCCCCCACAAGCCTTCCCTGTCCCCCCTCCTCCCTGATAGAATCCCTAGGGGTTTCTTCTCCCACATTTACTGTGCAAATCTGGTTGAGCTCCTGGAGGTAAATCTCACAAAATTATGTCCCCATCCCTCATGACTGGGTCCCCTGGAGTTTTTCACCCAGAGTTATTCGCACTGTAGAATCAAAATGAAGTCACTTATGTTGAGGACAAAATAGAGTTGGCAAACACAGGTACATTAAAGAGAATTAAATTTAACCTGACCTAACACAAGCTGTGGGAATTTACAGCCTTTCTCAGAAATCAGCAGAGGACGACAGCCATTCCCCAAAAACCCAGTCTGTTCACACCATCTTTGTGCTTGCTTGTCCCCCTGATTCAGCTACCCTGATCCAAATCAGGAAGAGGCCCAGTCAGTTGAGAAAGTTAAATAATGGCCCCATTTAACCCACAAAAAACCTCTGTCAGTGAGCAACTTGGAACTCCTTTCTCCGATAGCCTTGAGGTCTAAAACCTTGCAATAAATCCAGCTGTCTGCTTTGTTTCACGTGGTGTGCAGAGTTTGGTTTTTGACACCACTGGCTCCCAGTGGTGGGACATTTTAGCTGGGAATTTTTAACAAAAAGGCAGAATACTGACAAGAGAAAAACAGTTTATTAATTCATGCAGCACGTATCACAAAGAAAAAAAATGAAAATAACTCGAAATGGTGGCTTAGAATTCTAGCTTATCCGGCATCTTCAACGGAGAATGATAAATTTGCAGAGAAACGACAGGACAAAGGAAAGCAGTTTTTGGCTTCCAATGGGCAGCAAACTGTGGGAAGGTGAGTATGTGGGAGGAAACTGATGGAGAAGGTTTCACTGAAATTTCATCGGTGTTGATAAGACTGTTTTCAAAAAGGGGAATTTGTATCCTGCCTATAGGTAGAAAAGGGGACACTTTTTCTGGGTTTGCTGCTTCTTAAATGACTTCAGCTCAAAAGAATTTTTTTTATCAAAGAGGCATAGGTTGGGGTAACATGTTCTGGTTTCCTTCACCAGCAATTCATCAATTACGGTTTGGGTCTCCCTGTCCCTGCTCCACTTCCTGTGGTGGTATCTGCTCTGGAAAGCCACACACTCCTGTATGCACCTGTTAGTCTTTCCGGTCTTGGGGACAGTGGTTTACCTTGTGTCTTCCTCTCTCTTCTGGATGCTAGAAAATGTGATTTTTCAGTCTGGGTAGCTTTTTATTGGTCATTAAAATGTATTGAAATAACTTTCTAAGCCCAAGATGGAGCAGCTCCTGCCTGGGGTGCCACTTCGGCAAACCTAAACTTAGATGGTTTTCCTGTCCCTATAAACACTCCCTTGACCAGAAGCACAGTACATCCCATCAACCAAGCCAACTCTGGGCCTTCCTGCTCCGAACCAGGCTGACTATGTGGTCCCAACCAATCAGATATTTTCTTATCTTCTATTCCTTGTTCTTTATTCTTTATCCTATAGAAACTTCTTGCCTTTCACCCCATTTTGAAGTTCTCCAAATGAAGATGGTCTACTTCATTAAGTTAAATAAAGTTTGTTTGTATCACTTAAATTATCTTTAATCATTTTTAACAGATGAAATGAAAACTTCTAAGCTCCTTACATGCTTAACCCAACCAATATAATTTCCAGTGTTTATGTATTCATAAAAATGTGTAAGTACAGCGACAGCCACAAGGAAACCATATCAACTTCAATGGCTCTGACCTTTTATTTTACCATATTTTCTCCCCACATTAAGCATGGGTTGACGCCATTCTTTCAGCCATATAATATTCAATAGCACTGACTTCCATAATATATTAATTATGTGATTAATGAGCATTTGTGATGTGAGATAATCACTTTGTATTCCTGAAACATCTGACCAGGCCTTAATGGAAACAACAGAATTTGAGATGCTAGCTAGAAAGGCCTGTGCCTGATGAGCTATGAGCACTGTTCAGTAGAATGCATCTCAATGATTTTACCACAGAGAACTTTCCCTAAAATAAATTTTGCAGTAAACACTCTATTTCAGCATTTAGCTATCAGGTTTTTGAAAGGTGTATTTGCTTATATAACACAACATGAGTGGCAACAGGAAGATTTACACACCTCTCCTATCCCAAACTATCACTTTGATTTACTTATTTAGAATAAACCATTCTATTGAAAATTTCATTAACTATAAATACACTGTCTGGTATAATTTAATTGTGAAGTTAACCCAAACTTGTAGAAGGTTAGCATATGTATTCTTAACAGAGAATGAGGCCATAGATATTTGGAGAGAAAGAGATAGATATTTAATGCTATGGAGCAGAGGTTGGCAATATTTTTCCTTAAAGGGCCAGATAGCAAAAAATAAAATTTCCATCGGGCCATGCTGTACCTGTTGCAATATCTCAACCCTGACATAACAGTGTGAAGGCAGTAACAGACAATACATAAACTGAAGGGCATAGCGGTGTCCTAATAAATTTTATGCATAAAAACAAATAATGGGCCAAATTTAGCCAGCAGGCTAGATTTCAGATTCCTACTATAGTTGAGAGTGAGACTGGGGGTAACTAAATGGATGTGGGTGGGTGGAAAGGTATGATCCTCCTAATATCAAAGTATTAGGTACATTTCTGAGCTTACTTGTTTTTACATAGCTCTTTCTCTTCTAAATGAAAATAAATGAACAGTTCCAAAGCATTTGTTTCAGAGGATAGCAGTGGGCCTCAATAGCAATTATGATTCTGTGTTAATACTATAATTGGTCTTTGATACAATTGTTAAAAAAAAAATCCTGCAAGAAAAAAAAATAGAGAATAAAAATAATAAATCAGCAAAGAAGTCAAATACTCATAGTTCTCAGATTATTGTGCTAGGTCTTGGGAGAAAATATATTCTGAGGTTAATATTGTACATAGACCTTCAACCAGTTCTGGATTCCACTCCCCAAGGATGAGATATGAACATCTCATTTCCAATCTATAATCGATTGCACCCCACCCTGGGAGAATATTACACTTCTCTACCTCATTAATCTCAGGCTGGACATGAGACTCGCTTTAGCCCATGAAATGTGAACACGTGTTCCATGTGCCACTTCCGAGCATAAAGTTTAAGATACATCAAGTGATTCTTCTGTTGCTTTTTTCCTCTCTTTATGGGGATCTTATGTCTCAGCTAGGATCTGTGTCTCTTGCCTAAACACCAGAAAGAAAAAGACATATGGAGCAAAGTCACAGATGACCTAGAGCCAGCATGTAATGAGAGCAAAACATAAAGCCTTAGTTGTTATTCATTAAGATTTTCAGGATATTTGCTACCATAATGTAATCTACTAAAAACTGATAAAAAAAATTGCTTACAGGAGGTGGTTGCTAGTCTAATAAAAGTACTAAAAATGATGAGATTGGCCTTAGAGCCCAACAGTTAGCAACAAGGAAATAGTTATCAGAGGCTGGAAAAATGGTGACCTATGTATGCATTTGGGAGGCATTTGATAAAACCATTCCTGCCACTGCTTGAAAGAAAGATAATATACTGAACAAGTCAGTGGCTTCAGGCAAAACTGCTGTGAAACAAAATGGTACTAATGTGTGCCTGTGACTGTTGGCCTGACTTAACAAGGTGCGATGAAAAAAATGAGATAACTCCAGAAAGTAAGTAGCTGGTTTACAACTGGGGGATAGAGAGAATCTAGAAATTCTTGGATTTACAGGGTGAAAGAGATAACTGTTTCTCGAAAACAACTAGTAAAAAATAAAATGTAAAATTGCTCTAAATTAAAAAAAAAAGGCAGTTTAAAATAGCTTTGAAGCAGTTCTTTACCTGTGATAACATCTCCAAATGTTTTAAGATGCTGTCTAGTACACCATTTAAGGTTGACAAAATGGCTCAAGGAAAAAAAATCCACAAAGATGTGGCTTTCCTTCTTGTGTCTGATAAGCTCATTGTGTATGTAAGACATCCAGATGTGGTTTTGCATATACTTAGCTGACTACAAGCAAAGAGGTAAAACAAAGTTTCGAGTTTTATTTCCAGAACAGCTATCAATCTGGAATGTGATTACCTGAGACTTAAAACACATTCTGAACCTCTAATCTTCTATGAGCAAGAAGCAGGATAAGAAAGTTGCTCAATACCCACAGTCAGTATATTCTCTAATACTTTCGTTGCATAAAGCCAAGAATGATAGCAGAAAAGTAAGGGCTATTCCAAGAATAAACAAAGAACCATGCACAGCAATAAACTAAGGAACTATCCCAAGGAATAGATCAGCTATCCCAAGGAATTTCTTACTACTCATAAAGGAACATTTCCCACCTTATGGCTCCTTGCAACGTTTGGGCCCAAGTAAGTTTTCAGAACTGCATGGATCAGAGTGTATCACATTGTGAGAACCTGGGATTTCAGCTTCTGTCATGATTGGATGAAATTTTAGAGAGAAGTAGCATGTTTTAGCTATAGGAAGAAAGAAAAAAAATCTATTTATGACTAAGCAGATGAATTATTTGTGATCAAGATCATATAGTTTTGCCCAATTATTTGCTGTTCCCCCAATAACAGGACTGACTCTCTTTGTCCAACCTATTTTTACCAAGCTTTACTAGGGCCTTGACTTGGCTAAGAAAATGTGAGTGGAAGAGACAAATGCTGCTTCTGAACTATCACGTGGGCCCACTAATGCCCTTTCCTTCTGCCATAACTTTGGCAAGAAGCTCCTCTGGCAGTTATCCAAGAATTAAAAAAAAAAAAAAAAAACCTCCATATTTCAGTCACAGCCAAGTAAGAGCCAGCAACAATGGTCCAAGCACCATCTCACTGGGCATTCCCATTTTACTATGCCCGATATTGTGGAATTTACAGAAGAACTTTGTAAAATCTAATAAACTCGACCAATACCAGTTTTATTGGAAATTTGAGTTAGTTTCTGTTTTTTGAATACCTAAATGAATGGTGCTATTTGCTTATCCAAGTCATAAATGGAATCATTATATGAAAAGATGTAGTGAGACCTGCATTACTACAGAAATCACTGAATCGTGCACAAGTCAAAAAGTCTTAAGCAAAAAATACATTTTTCAAAAGGAGTTATCTTTTGAAAAATTTATTTTTGCATGCTGGTTGATGATTATTAAGAAAATAAAGGCATGCTTGTTCTTCATTTCTTTTTCATTGAGATTCAAGCTGTGTAAGAAGAAAATCGCATTTTTTCTTTATCTAATTGCTTAAAGTTAAAGCTGCTCTATGAATTTAAATTATTGAATAATTAAACCTATTTAGAGTTCTGAAGGAAGGTAATGCTGACTAGTTAATTGGTGTGTTCTGTTTCTATTTAAAGCTTTGCCTGTCTTTCTCTTTAAATATCCACATTAAAATGACTCTGAAGCTATATAAACCTTGTTGTTGTTTTTAATAGTTGAAGAAATATATATTTTAGAGTGCATGCAAGAAAACAAACCCTGATAAATCTAATTTGGACAGTTGCATAAATAGAATCACTTGCACAATTTGCCTAGTATATGTAGTTTTAGATTAGAAGTTCCATTACAGCTCTTAAGGATTTACAAACTAACAGAAAATATCCCTTTTTACATAAATATGACTTCTAAAAAATCTGGAATAGAGATTGGAAGGATAGCTGTTCCCAAAGTCAGCAATAAAGCCTCAACTGAAAATTCGTTAGCCTGTGTTAGCATTCTGTTTGTTTACAGTCTAACAAGAGCCATCGACTTTATCAATATGTGGGTCTCCATCATTGCAGTTCAATGATCTATTTTTCATTCTTTTCTGTTATCATTAGCTTTATCCCTGAAAGTTAATACTTTGCCAATATAGCACATTTTTAGTAGCTAGGTTTGATATTTGATCAAATTAGAGGTTGAAACAACACTGGAGTTCTAATATAGAGGTCTTTTTTCATGGTTTATGCCAAGGAATTCTTATAATTAGATCCTTCTAGAACTTTTGGTAACTGTGCTGAATTCAAATGCCTTTCAGAGTGAACACACAATTGTTTACTTTTATTGTAAAACCTCAGATTTATTTACTTACTTATTGTATGCCATTGTCTAATGTACTTGTCATTTTATCCTTTTCTTTTTTTAATACCATGTTTGATTATTGTTATTATAAAGTGGGTAGGGGAACCTACATTTCTTTACCTAGTTCCCTGCCAGATGATAGGCTAAAATGAGAATTAAATTTTTTTCCCATGGATTTGATTTATTTTGGATCATCAATAATTTAGAATTGAATATAAACTTCAGAAAACTGTTTCAGACATTCTTTCCAGAGCTGTAAGTAGGTTCTAAAGCAAATAAAACTAAAAAGAAACATATTAAAACCATGAACCAAGTAGCGTTATGGTAAAAGTTGGTTAAATGTTTATGTTTTATATGAGAGCTTGAAATGATTATCCTGAAAACTTCCAGTTTATCAAAAATAAAAAGAGTAAATAAGACAAAAAAAAAAAAGAAAAAATTCAGCATCACTCCTGCTTTACAAAGAGATAGATAGGTTCAGCACATGCAAGGTAAAACGTGTGGTGGCAAAATTATCTGTTTTTCTAGCAATCACAGTGTCTTAACATTGTAGCTTTATTTTTGTGCACATGTCAGCATTGGTGAATCCTGGAGTATACATGTCTGTTACAAGATTGGAAAGTACTTATCCTCATCTTCCAAAAATATCCATGAAGACTTCTTTTCAAATAAAGGCAAAATCAAATTTTCATGGAGAAGGAAAAATAAACAAACAAAAAACTCCAAAGTTTAAAGAGTTATGAACTTACTGCCTTTTACAGAAAGAAACCTGCTTTGAATGTCTGTTCACACAGCTGAGAAACAAAACACATGATGAGCACTTATCCCAAATATTCACACCTCTGAGGGGTTATTCAAAAAAAGAGTGAAAAAATTATTTTAATAGTTATTAAAAGAATATGACATCACTCTGACAAAATTTACTGATTCTAAATTTGATATTAAACTTCATTTAAAGTAATTGTTATGATTTAAAATAATGCCTGAGCTAGCATATTTTTGTTTTCAGTTAGAAAGAGCTGCTGTTGAATCTTTAATCTAAATATTATAAATCCATTTTAATAATAATGAAATGTCTGTTCGATATTTGAGTTACATAATTTCACTTCCATTAAGATATAATTACAAATTCATTCATAAACTGATTCTTTTATTTTCAAAAATAGATGATAGATAGGTAGCTAGATAGATAGATGGAAAGATAGATTTGATTCTGGCATTTTTATACGGATCATAAGGCCAAATAAATCAGAAGAATTTTTTTCCTCCTCTGTATTTTCTGGTATACTTGCTCTATTTATATTTGTAATTAAAACTGAAAGAAACCACCAGTTAACCTCCAACTATTCTATAGAACTAAATCTGGGAATACAGAAATGAAACCCCCAGTCCTCATTAAGAGTTTTTAAAAATATGCACACTTATCTTAGAGAAAATAAATTGGTGAAGTGCTAAAAATCAACAAAACAAAAAACAAAACCCCAAAACAAAAACAAGAGCTTGTGCTTCTTATCTGCACAGCTGCCAAGAGAGAAAATCAAACCCGGTGGTTAGAGACGGGATTTTGGAGTGGGTGATCAGAATGTGCTGCCTTCCTTGTAGAGAGAGTGAAGCATTGCAAAGTCGAGCCCACAGCCAAATAACTAACGAAAACATATGGTTCAGGAGCTCAATATATACTGAAGCTTTAACTTTAGTACATTGATTTTTAAGCTTCCTCTTCTAAACTTTGGTATGATCTGAGGATTCAAATTCAGAGTTACTTCTAATTTAGTTCTTTCTGGAAGAGAAGTGAGAATTGGTACTTTTTACTTAAATTTTTACCAGGCTGTTCAGATCCATTTTTTTTCTGTCCCTTATGCTAAACATTAGTCCGTAAGGAGGGAGAAAAGGTCTCTAAAGCATGCAGCTTATCTATTCTCATGTTATCTGTAATAAAATAATGAAAATAATAACTAGAATGTGGAACTAAAGACTATACCTCCTGCCTCAATTTCCTTCTGTAGCCTTTATTAGCATAAACTGAAGGGTAATTTGAGAAGGCTGTAGTTAGGGGCTGTGTTAACATAATTCTTGGGATTTGAGCCAACAGCCTAACATTCAGTGAAATATTAGTTCCTAGGGATGTGATTAGCTGCTTCAAATATAACATAAAATACAATTTAAAATTGTCAATGTTCAAATAGTTTTGGCAAATGCCGTGTCCTAATTTCCCTTCCCGGAGAATTACAATGATAATATTTTAAAGGCTTTGAGAGGTCCTCATGCAAAGAAACGAGTCTCCCAAATAAGCATAACCACAGCCACCTTGTTCAGAGAGTATTTGCTAAAGGCTTGAGGAACTGGCATCTCCATAGCTCTATTCAGGTAATGCTACTATAGAACAATATAAACTACACACTAAATCAGATGCTCAGAGACCTTTGGACAGGATCAATATTAGACGTTGTCTGGATGGTAACCATATCTTCAAGCATCATTTACTTTATTTAATGGGCCTGACCTTTTGACATACAAATAAATAGTGAAACGTCTCAAAAAACCACACCCCTGACCTTGGCCAACCATCTTATAAATGCATTCTTTGGTCAAAGTGGGGGTAGAAATGAGGTGGGGGAGGAGGAATGGGCTCTTGGGGACAGATTTAATCGATAAAAACTCCTTGTGTGTTATACAGTATGTCACAAGGGTATAATGTACAGCACAAGAAATACAGTCAATAATATCATAATTATATATGGCGATATATGGTTACTAGACTTATTGTGGTGATCACATCATAAGGTACGTACATATTGAACTATTATTTTGTACAACTGAAAGTGATATATTGTATATCAACTATAATAGAAAAATAAATCTAAAAAGCTCTTTGTTATTATTAAATAAATAATGCACTTTGAAGGCCTCCTTTCCCTTCTCTCATCTCCTCTCTTCCTCTTTTCCTGTCTCTTTCTTTCTCTTTCCATCTCATATGTCTATAATATTTATAAAAATTATTCTATTTGCCAAACTCTATTCTAGTAATATGCAGTAGGAGCCAAAAAATCCCTTTGTGTGGGAGTCTATATTCTAGTAAAGAAGTTATAAATGAAATAACCACAAGATTAAATGTAACTGGCAAGCTGGAGTGAAATTTGTAAAAGTAGACCAGAGGATCTGACATAGTTGTACCTGGGGATGGGAAGAGAGGGTAATGGTTGAGTATCAGTGATCTTTTTCTTGAAGATTGACTTTTAAACAAAGATTAGAGAAATGGTTGCTTTTATAATCTTAGTCACCACTTGATAATGAAAGACAAAAGTATAGATCAAATTTACTGAAAACTGCTTTTCTTTTATATACCTTGAATGAATTATTTTTTAAATCAGTTAATCAATGATTTGTTAGTTGATCCAACTATGAGCTCAATACCAGGGAAGATACTTGGTCTCTGTGTTGGGGAGTTTGCAAATTAATGAACATGCTAAAAACCATATACATACACAATTCATGTTAGGTTTCTCAGGCATATTTGAGAATGCATATGAAAGAATTTTAAATTCTTTGCAAAAAAATATATTTCCTCCACATCAGTTTATAATTTCATATGTCCTCTTATAAAAACTGTGGCTACAATGAAATTAAATAAATAAGGGAATTCTTGAGACAAAAATAAAAATCACACATGAGCTTCAGAATCCTTTAGCTTTACTAAATTTTGTAAGAAGCCTGCCTGTCACTTGCAGTTGTGCAGGTTCTCACTCGAGCCCGACAACTGGGTATAATGAGTTCACCATACATTTCAAATACTTTCTGAGAGGAAGCAGACCTATATACAGTTTCCCTAATGATGCAAGTTGTACTTCTTTCTCTCTGTGAGATTTAATTGTATTTAGTTAAAACTCTAAATAGCCTGTTCCTAGCTATGGAGAATGCAGAAGCTCAGGACTGAAATTTTCCATCTTGAACCCCATCGAATCATGAGTGCCTCATGTTAGTGAATGGCTGCCCATAACTCTTCCTTGGATATCCTCTGGTATTTTATACTAAAGTGTTTTCAAGACTCTAAATTATTTTTCCCCCAAATAATGACTGTGTTGAGAAGGGCAATGTAATCTCTCTTTGGGCTTCATTCTACTTCCTTTCATTTTTAAAAGTTTGGCAACATCTAATTTGTACATTAAGCTTTAATAACTTTTATTTTATTCCTTACAGTTTAGGAAATGTATAGAAAAGACAGTTTCATTGTTGACAAATAGGTCAAGTAACTAGTCAGTTTCAAGAAAAGGTATGTTGGAAGAGAAAAGAATGAAGCCGAGTTTCATTAACCAGAGCAGCTATAATAGCAAGACAGGGTCCTAAGCACAGGGCTAAATGGTTTTCAAGGAGTGCCCTTACTGAGCATGTGAACACAATAACAAGATTTTCAGTCTTTGTAATTCTGGTGGAATGCTCTCCATTAAAATGTCAAATGTATTAAAATCTACTTCAAGTTATAGATACGGAATTGTATTTTTAGTTCACTATTATTGGGCTTTTTCTGTCGTAGTCACATGCTGATTTACCTAACTGTAAATTGAATGGTATTAGGCAGTTTTAGCTCTTCCTGAAATTACTTTTCATTTTGTTTTGTTTTATTATTATTATTATTTATTATTATTGTTGTTATTATTTGTTTTTAAAAGCCACACTGTTTTTTAGCCTAGTACTGCCTGTTTAGCTGTTAATTTTTCAGACAGGAATTTTTCTAGAATTGTGCCTACTCTTTCTCATTTGACTGATTGCAAGTTTTGTTTGCTTTAGTTTGAAATAAAGGGCTTCATCCAGTGGGTTACCTAATAACTCTTTATGAAATTGTCTAAATGAAAGAATGACTAGCATGTTTAAATATTAGCTATGTACTTCTGCAAAAAAATTATGTAATCTCAAGTGTGCACTTTTTGTAATTCAAAGTTATTACTACAACTATGAGGCTGGTTCCTGACTAGATATCAATATTCCAGTTCTTTTGTCTCTATTGCAATCCAGAAAAATCCATCAAAAGAGCAGGAAAGTTGAGAAATCTAAAAAATAAGACAGAAAAAAAAACGTTGGGCAAGAACAATACACCATCAAGTTGCTGACAGATCTGGTGAAATTCAGCTGCAGGAAACAGAAACCAGTCTATCCATCTCAATGAAGAAGGTTTAAACACAGGAAATAAGGGAAAAATCAGTTGGAGGACAGCGAGAGGCATTCTAGGCTGACTTTCCAGAAATTACTCCAGAGCTCCAGTAAGACAGCCGGTACTCCTACCATCTCAGGATGTGGGGTTTCGAGGGGCTTCTGCTGGAAAGTGACTCAAAGAGCTTCTTATTGTCCCCGAATATGGAAACTGTCCCACCCATGACACATCTTCCTCATCCCGTCACAAAGCTAAGGAGGGGTCACAGTTGAAGAAAAATCCAGTATTTCAGTGTTTGTATGCATCATCAATGAACACCAAAGTCTTATATTCCTCATTCTGCCTTTTAACTGTTATATGAGAGCATCAAATTGGAGGAATCTAATTTACATATAGAACATAACTGCTAGGAAGTTTGAGAAATCTTGCTTACCAAGCTCTGATATATAGAAAGTACAACAAAAGAGACTATGGCAACTCAATGTATCTACTACAAATTCATCCTTCTTCTTTCTCTTTTACATCTGTGCATTGCATTCAGAATATTTCAGTCCTTAATCATTGTCCATGTAAACTAAATTGTTGGAGCTTGAGTTTTGAGGCTGGCCATATATGTTAGAAAATTGGCCCGATTATAATTAATTAACTGGATCTGCTGTAGGATTTGAAAGTCACAGTTTTAGAAACTACCTTTAATTTTTTCATTGGGGACTGGAAATTAGCTGTCATGGAACAGTGTTATTTTTCTTAGAAAAATCTGCAAGTTACTTGAATCCTTTCCCAGGTTACATAACAGCCACATTTCAAATGATCTTATATTCGATTCACTTGGTTCATAAAATTTCTATTGGAGTCACAATTTATGCATTGGAAACATATTCATTCATCAAGGTCCTATTTTCTTGATCATTCCCATCTCTCTCTTTTTTTTTTTTTTTTTTCTTTCTAAATCCAAGCCAAATAACAAGAGAGCAATCCAGGACAACTCAGAAAATGAACATTCATTTAACTAATATTCAGATATATAGATATATATAATAATTCACTCTCTCACCATGAAGTCTGAAGTTTAATGGAAAGTTTAAAACATAATGGTACTGTAATATAAAACATAAAACAGTCTGCATAAATTAGAATTATTTTCCTCCATGTTTCTCTGCACCACGTGCTTTGTGCTTTGTACCTCTTTCACCTCATTTCTATCTTAAGATCTTGTTCCTAAACTTAAAAATTTGGTCATCTCATGTGGCAATACAGCCATAAATAAATAATAATATAAAATTGTTTAAACTCAGTTCCACAGTAGAGCTGCAGACAGTAAAGATGATTACAGATAATACCTTAGCATTCTCCCTTACCAATACTCAGACAGGGAATGCTGTTGGTCTCTTTTAAAATACTGTTAAATATGTACTTTTCTCTCTGTGCTTCAACACCTGACTCTTGGCCTTCACGACTCTAAGCTCCTCTCTTCCCAGCTTTCCAGTATATGTGTTTGTGTCTGTTTCTGTTTTTCTGTTTGTCTCTGACTCTGCCTCTCTCTTTGATTCAGGTTGCAAATCCTTGTTAAAAATAATCTTGATCAAGTATCACTTTCTGACATCTTCATAATTAATACTTTTACTAGTTTGCTGTTCACTATTGTATCAAATCACAGAATTATTAAAAATATATGTTAAAATTAGTTATTCTGCACTTTTGTTTTGCACATGAAGAAAATAAGCCTCAGAGAGTAAGTGATTTTTCCATCTACTTTGAGTTAAATATTTAGTGCCCTTTATACATCCATTTATTCAACATTCATCAGACATTTATGCAGTACCCATATACTTTCATCATGATCTCCCCAATGCCTAGCAGTGCACCTGACTCCTGCAGTGTGTGCAAGCAATGCTGATTGGACGGATACATGGGTATATGAATGGATAAGGGACCAAATGAATGTGAAATACTCCAGGAATCTAGAAATTGCAACAATCTTCCATTACAATCCAGCATTAGTAGCTCCTCCCAAATATCAAAATAGAAGACACTTAGGATTGGGAACTTGCTTGGAAAGGTAAACTGGATTACTGATTTCAAAGTTGCATTTGCATAGCAAACTGCCTTGACGTATTTCAGGTTGGCTTAAAGAATTTAATGGAACTTAGGGTGTTGTCCTCCTAGTCAACCGTTAGTGAAGCCACACTGTCCATGGAAAACACTGTGTTGCCTTGCAAAGAGATGCTTTTCCAGCATATATTACTTGTATTTCATTCATACAAATTCTATTTATTGAGTCGCGTATGTTAGTGGATAGAAGATTCCCAACCTGCGGAGCTTACATTACAGAAAATAAACACTAAATATAATAAATTAAGTATTTAATATATTATGTTAGGAGCTGATACATGCCAGCAGAAAAAAAAAAAAAGCATAGCAAAGCAAGGTTGATTGGGTGTTCTGGGCAAGCGAGGGGAACAGATTATAGCAATTAAAATGTATTGTGAGGGCCAGGCTCGTTGAGAGGGTGAGACGTGAGCCGAGGCTTAAAGGAAGATGAGGTTTCAGGCAGAGGGGAGGGTTGAGCATAAGGGCAGGAGTTGGCACGCAGTGTTTGGAAGAAAAGAAGAAAGCCAGTGTGGTTGGGACCAAGGGAACACAGTACTAGAGAGGTAGGAGACATAAGATGACATATGAGGCATAAAGTGGGAGCTCGTGTTGATCCTTGAGGAATGTCTTAAGGACTTCAGCTTTTACTTTGTGTGAAATAAAGAGCTATGCCAGGTTTCTTAACAGAGCTCATTCTGCTTCTGTACTATTTATAATGCAGCTCATTCATTCATATATTTATTCACTCGTTTCTATAAACAGGTGTCATGGGTTTAAAGACTGAGAAATAGGGAGAGTTAAGGTAATAAATGAGTTTGAATAAGAGGACAAATATGAAGAAGGAATTAAAACGGTAGAAAGATAAAAATTTGGGGTCAGAGTGAGACATTGGAACTTATGAATTCTGAGGTGATAGCGTTCCAGAGATAACAAGAAATATTTTCCTTTTCTTCTTTCCCTTCAAAGTTGAAATTGTACCGGAGTGCTAATTCTTGCATTATTTCAATTTAAAGTGAGACTAATCTGATCTCTTCTGTTTTCTTATACTTAAATAGTTTGTATATTTAATCTAATATAACCCAGAACGTTCACTGAGTCTGTGACAGAATAGCTAAGAGCTCCTCTTTCCCGTGTCGGTGAGCCTGGCATTAGTTATTGATTTTATAATTTACTAGCTACATAACCTTGGTTCATTACTCAACTGCTCTGTGCCTCTGTTTCCTATCGGCAAAATGTGGATAATGTAGTATCTATCTCATAGGGTTTTTATAAAAGTAAAAGGAGTAAATACTTGTGAAGTGCTGAAAACAATGTATTTCTTTAGTGATAAGAATGACATCAACAATACGCATGTCTATAATATTCTCACCACGTGTATCAAAAGGGCTTCATAAATTCCAAAAGAAATAGTCTCCATCTTGATGACATTTTAACCAGTTACTTCATTATAGGTTGTCTTATGCATGACCTAACTTTCTAGGTGCATATTCTATTTCTTTTTTAATCAGATTATGTGTTCCAAAAAAACAGATATATAATAACTAAAAATATATCCATTCATTTATGCATTTATTTATAAATATTTATATTATTTACATATTACATACATTTATTTATATTTTATACCTAAATATTTGGGAGAAAATATAAATTAGCAGCTATACATTGGATTTCTATTAATTTGACTGCTTTATTTTTTTGAGGACTATTGTTACTTATTCTTGAGCTGAATCTTATTTCCACTGTGAGATTTTGAGAGTAACGCTCTGGATATCAAAAACAGAAACCAAATTGTAGTTTCCAGCTTAAATCTCTGCTTTCTTGGATACACTGTAATTTTTCTTCCTTATAAACTGCTTGCTCTGTCAGGGTCCTTGCCCTTAGAATTAATCATCAGATCTTCTCAAGTAGACATTTTATTGCTCTTGTCTTTAAATACTTAATGGCGAATTTTCTGGGGATTTCCAGCAGCAGCGTTTCTTCCTCTCAGCTCTTTGTTCTATAATTATCTAATTTCTTCACAAGCAACTTCCCAATAGAGTTAACCACTTCCCTTTTTTCCAGGGTCTTTATTCTTTAGGGATAAAATGACACAGTTATATATAGACATGATATGTATCTTGGTGTTTCTATGTTGACGAATATGTCCTCCGTATACTTTCTCTTTATCCGATTCTTCAGATTTAGAACCCTGTGACTTATCCATTTTGGATCACAGACAATGACATTATAACTACCACAATTTGCCACAATTTGGGCCCTGTGGGTAGCAATATTTAATACTTCTTTCAGTCTAATTACAATATGGAAGTGTTACAAACACAGACCGGCAAAGGGATAACAGTATGTCTAACACAGCAGTGGTATGGCAATTGACACGGACGGCTGTGCCAAATGGCAGACTGGCAACTTTAAGAGCCTCTTAATAGCCTTAAAGTTCTTAGATATTTGCCGTCTGAGTCATTTCTAGATTTTATTAGCAAGACACGGGATTTAAATGTCTCTACAAATTCATCAAAAGGTCAACAACTATATGTCAAAATAGCATATTCCTTAAAGGAAAGTTATGTTCAATTTAATCTCTATTTTTTTAAGTGTCTCCCAATAATAGGAATGAATACAATAAATTTATATTTAGTAATGCACGTGTTATTTTAAACAAAATGGGGAGTCTGACGCTACATCTTATATTTTATGAAAAAGATTCTATGTTATTTGGATAGAGGGGAGCATGAAGCATGTTCTTGTCACGTGTTACGAGCACTTGGAAGAGTGTCTTTACACAAAGTACGTGTTCTATGAACATTTGTGGGAGGCCTTATGGATTCTATCATTAAATAGTCACTCTTTCCTTGTTTCATATAACTGATTTACATGATTTATGTGCTCATCCTGTAAATATTATGACCCCAGAACTGACTTACTGCTTATAAATTATATTCTAACATAACACATTTTTCTTATTTCACAAAATCATTTTATAATTATTTTCTTGTATGCATTTGCTACTTTATTTAACAAATATGTACATATTGAGTATCTACTATGGGGTCAGGTACTGTGTATACTTCTAAAAGTCTTTGCCTTTCAGTAGCTTATTATCTGGTGATGCATACTGGCACTGTTGCACAGACGGAAAGTGTTAAGATAAGCTCACTGTGTGGGTCGATGACAGTATGTGGGGTGGGGGGGGAGCAATAATAAAATTTGGGAGGAGAGAATAGGATGACTTTTTGAAAGGAGTGACTAAAAGCTACAATGGGAAAGACACAGAGGGGAAACATAGTTAATAGGAGGAATTGAGACGATGGTGCTGGTAGCAGCTCATGAGGTCCTAGTGTGCACATCGCCTCCTAACTCCGCAATCGGCGACATAGAGTCAGCAGATTGAAATAGACCATGGTTGGAAACTATGGGCCATTTTGTTTGTTTAATTCTCTTCTACGCCCACCCAGTCTACTCCCTAGTGTATCCATGGTGGTGACAGGGGTAACGAGAACTGAGAATGATGCAGGCGGAAAGACAGAGCATGCGCAAAGGCCCAGGGGCTGGGACCTCATGCCTGTTTGGGAAAAACTTTCAGTATGGCTGGAGAATGGTGTTTGACTTGGAGCCCGTTGGTGCTGGCGAGATAATTAGTACCTGTGTCATAAAATACCGAGTAAACCATATCATGTACAGTACAGAAAATACATTTAAATTATTTTTTTGGGGAAAAAAGTCATAATTTTGAGTGTGTAAAAAATATTAACTTGTTCAACAGAAGCTGAATTTCCTGTAACTTTCCTAAACATATCATTCTCATTCCATTGCCCCATTATTTCTCTCTCCTCTGGTGACAGGTAGTTGCCCTTGGAACTGTTTTTCTATTATTTCTTTTGAGAATTTCACTACTGGCATTTGTTTAACTCTCTGAACATAAAAATCATTGTTGTTATAATTGTCTTTTTTGTCTTCATATCTGTGAAAATGACAGTTTCAATGTTGCCCTTCTGTCGCCTGCTGCCAGGAATAATTCACTGTTTTTACACAAGCTGTACTTTCCCTACTATTCCTTCTTTCTCATACAGATGGTAAACAGTGATGAGATTACTTAATTTTCTCATTACCATGACAGAGTCTGGAACCAGAAATGCCTGCACAGAGATGGCTTTGCCTGAACGTTTTTTCTGTAACTATAACTCATTCCCACAAACTCTGAGGCTCTTTACTACGTGAATGGAACATCACAGACAAATATGGATTCTTGGGGCGGGGCGGGGGGGGGCAGGGGGGGCAGGGGGAGTAATTACTTTTATTCTGATCCGACTAGGAGGAGTTTCAGTCCATTGCTTCCACCATTCACAGGCTGAGCACTCTGAATTCTAATCAGACATCCCAGTGATTAACCTGAAGCCTGTCCTTCTAATGATGGAAGAGAGAGACACTCCAGTGTTCATGATACTCTATATCCCCAAACATTTACTTTTCCCATAAAGGTTTCCTGCCTTTAATTCCAATATTATGGAAGTAATTGTTGTCCCTTATTTGTATTTATTATTGGAGTTACCAAAAAGGTAAAAAAAAAAAAGTATTAAACTTATTCTTTAGATGATAAAACAGATTCACAGATACTAAGTAATTTATGTGAATTTTCATTTATAGCCAGTGGTAGAGTAGGATTTCTAATTCCAGACCTACTAAAATTTCAAAGTTTGTTATGTGCCTGTCATTTGCCAAGCTAGAAGCTTTAAAGTCTTTAATGTATAATTGATAAGATTATTCATCATTACCTTAATGTTACAAGAAGAAAAACCCTATCTCTTCAAAAGCCATAGCAGTCTCATGAAAGGACCTGACTTGGCTCACTTTTGGTCACATGACCTGTGGAGGGACACGTTCTGCCTGACCTGGTTCATGTCCCTTGCCCAATATTAAATGAAGTCATGTGAAGTATCACCCAGATCTTATGAGCTAAAATGGAAGACCAGTTCCCTAAAAACATGGTGGACAGAAAACATAGTATTTCTACTAAGTAGTTAAGATGTAATATTAAACTATATTTATCATATTATAAAACCATGGTCTTTTTAAAACCACAATGTAGATTTTAAGGGCTAATTCTATGTTATTATTACCACCTCGTGGTCCAATTCATTCTCAGTGATACCATATGGAAACATCTGCCTGTGTTAGAAAAATACCTATATACATATTCATTGCTTAAATGTGATATCTCATAGCATATGCACAGAAGCAAGTATTGTTAGTAAATGGGCCATCTTAATATCTTATGAGTTTATATGTGATTTGAGACTAGTCATTTGTAGAATGTATACTTTATGCTATTTTTATGTAGACAGAATCTGTGATCATGGCCACAAGAAAAATGTTATTGCAGAGTGACTAGAAAAATCTACTGCCATCTTTCCCACCCTGTTTTATACCAGTCCTATACTAGGTAATTTTTGCATTAATTTATTGCAATTATTGTTATTCTAAATTGTGTATGAAAGCTAGAAGTCTTTCATCATAAAATATTTTAGTTCCAAGAAGTCTGGTAGGTTTTCCTTTCTTCAGTGTAATCTTATTCCTTGCAAATTTTAGTAAAATATAAACCTATATACTTGTTTTCTGGGCAGAAATAGACAAATACATACTATGAACATTTTAAATGAAGTTTTATATTTTAGATATGATCCACTTGCACTGGGAACAAATAAAGTAACAGCAACATGTTAAAAAATATCAAGAAAAAAAGTTATTTTGAATCAAATTTAAAGCAATACCAGAAAACATGTTTTCAGACATTTCACAAATAAAACTAGTCCTGAGTTGGCTGTGATAAACTTCTGAATAATTAATGCTTTTTATTCCTTTTTACCAGAAAGCCAAGTCTTTGCCATCTTTTTCAACTTGTTTAACAGCAGAGTAGAAAACTATCTTGTAGATTAAATGAATTTTTAAACTTTTTTACCTTCTCATAATGAAGTTTACTACTTATAAATCTAGTATACATTTTTCTTATCTCCTTTCTTGATTTTATTTGGATGGAGAAATGCAATGAGTTGAACAAAAACAAACATCTGAAGAATTCTTTATGTCATCTATTCACATGGGTTGGACAATAAGAGGGAAATGAAATTTTCGTAATTGCTTTTTAAAAGGAATTTTCTCATCTGAGAAAGGCACCCTCAGTGCTTCCTGCAACGAGTACCTAATGGTAACAGTTCCAGTGACCATATTGTGTCCTGAAGGATGAAAACTGTTCATCAGAGAAACAGAAGGACTTGAGTCCTTCGAACGTTTGCAGAACCACCATACCACACCTAGAAGGGCTACCTCTGTAAGTAACCCTTTATGTGAGATAATAAACTAATTTATTTAAGGACCTAAAGGCTTTAATGATTTACTGCCTTATTACTTGTTGAATGCAAGTCTCAGGTTATAAATTTATTCTCTTCATGTATCTGAGATTCTGTTTTGTTTTTATTAACTTTTTCCTTTTTTCAATATTCAAATCATCTCTTCACAGTAACCAACAGAATTAATTACCATGCTTCAGTTCTGTTCAAATTTGCCTATTTTTCTTAGAATATAGTTCATATAAATGGACTGGAGAATGTAAATTGCTTACCCAATGGATTCAATAATATTAGTTAATTGATGTTTCTAGTAATATATTTTTAGGAACATACAGATGCTCACAGATACTTGTGGGTTGATTAGAGAATTTTAAAAAATTCCAGGTAGTTGGAATTTATATCTAAAATCTAAGTTATAGTTGCTATTTGTAAAGAAAGTATGATAGACTTAAATCTAGATATATAGGTGAAACAATAATGACCAACCACTGATAAGCATTCTGCCCCCTGAAGCACACAGAGCCTCAGTTGTGCTTTACCCACAGCTCTTCAAAAGATTTTTGATCCTTAGATAAAGAATTTGTTAACACTTTAAAGTTTTAAACTTAAGATCTATAAAGACTTTTCTATTTCTAAGTCAGATGTGTGATAGTTTTACTTAAGCCAGAAAATTCCTATACTGTCTAGACCAACAACTCACCCCAGGCATTTTTGGGATACTATCATTACAGTGAAAAAAATAAAAGAGATGACCAAAAAAACCTCTAGTTAAGGATATAATGTAAAGAATGAAAATAATGACCCGAGGACTGGGTACTTTAGAAAATCACATTGAGAGAGATTTAATTCTTTTTCTGTCTTTAAAATTTCTGTTTCTGTTACTGTTCCCTCACAATCTTGCCTAACTCAAAGTATAAATTTAATATTATGTTCATTGTACAAGACATTCTTGACATTTCCTAATCACAATTATTTTTTTTTCTTTTCTGTCTTATTGCACATTGATTTTGCCTTTTTTCTGAAACCTATATTGTTTTAGCTTACCTCATTGTCATCTGTGGTTTTTATTTTCTTCCTTATTAGATTTTAAGTTTTTAGAACCCAGTTATATTTTATTCTTCCTTGTAATCCCCAAAATCCAGGTTCTTTCCATTGTAGCTACTCAATTAATATGTCTGAGCACATCCCTGAATGACTAAAAGTAATCCCATACTATAATGGCATCTAGAGAAAAAAGTACTATCACATCATGTGGAGCTGTGAGAGAACATAAAGTTCACATACTTAAGCTCTCAGATTGTGTTTTCAGCTCAGGTGTTTTCTCAAGATATCTAATACCTGGGATTACTCTTTATACAGGCACCTAAGTTCCTTGAGGAATATGAATGATGAACAATCATTATTTTTGTTTTATCATTCTTCTTTAGGCTAGTGAAAATATTTCTTTAAAATAAAAATTCCTGGAAATATCCAACCCCCAACTCCAATTTAATTTGGACAGTGGCATACGTAGAATCACTTGCACATTTTGCCTATTGTTAGCTTCTGAGGATATCTCCAAATGCCTTTACATCCTTTAAAGAAAAAAGAAAAAAAAATGGAGGAAGAAATGATGTATCTTGGCAAAACTTCAGCTGTAATGGTAGTGGAATTATTTGACAAGAACACAAAAAGAAATTATATTTTCTTACTGTCAACACAGCTAGAAATGAATTCCACCTGTGAGCAAAGTAGCACATTTTTATGAACATTTTCATAATTCACTTAAAAAAATTTAATTTATTTATTTTATGGTGACATTGGTTAACTAAATCTGATAAGTTTCAGCTGTACATTCACAACTTTTTTAGCAAGGAATGTATGACAAACTTAATTCTGAATATATAGCTGAAACAATAACGACCAACTACTGGCATTCATAAAATTTTAATTCAAAAAGCCCAACAAATTCAAGATTAACATAATTTTCTTTACTGAGGGCAAAAGCAACAACAAAAAACCATCAGATTTACTTAATATTTTTTAAAACCAAATTAAGTGCCTAAAAGTGTTTTCTTTACTATCTAACTCTGATATACAAAAAACATGGAAAAAAATGGAACCTAAATTGGTTAATTAGGTTCCATTTTTAAGAATTGATTTAGATTTGAAGTAAAAGCATATCCATTTAAAAACTACATATGACAAGTTGCACACTTCTCTAATTCTTTCGTTAGCTTAGTGTTATTTTCATCGAAGTGTTGCCTAAACTGAAGGACTATTCTAACTTTGTCAATATCAAAAAAAAAGGTCTCTTAGAAATTTTCTTTCTGCTACATTATAAGCAAAGTATATGAGTCTATGGATTATAAAGGAAAACCTTTTGCATATTGATTCATACTAGACAAAATGCATAGAATCATTATATTGCTTTATTATATACGGTTCCAATACAACAGTGTCTCTCATGTTACACAATAACCTGTCTAACTAGATCATAATAAGCTTTCCCTTTCATTGGTGCTTCATATTCTCTTTTATATGCATAGTGATAATAGTGAGTAAACATGAATCAGTCATTTTTTGTCTTTATTTATTGGATAACTAACAAGCATTTGTTTCATTTCACAAAAAATCTTGAACTTGAATCAACAGTATACAAAATCTTTAAGACTCTTTACAACTCAATGAATGAACAGTGAAAACAGACACAATGTTGGCAAATACACTGTCTATTATTTCCTTTCAATGATTCTAAAAACTGATGATTTTTCATAGCATTTGCATATATATACTGAAAATTTTAATAACTATATCTTTGATACTTTTTGTATCTTTTCAGAAAATTGAGCACATTTATGTTCAAAATATATCATACAAAGCAATAAGACAAGGTAAGCATTAGTCTCTTAAAATTTCAATAAATCTGGAACACAATCTTTAATCTAGCAGCAAGTTTTTTGACAGATGTAAATGTAATTTTGAAAAAATACATACCCAAAATCTTAATTGGTTAGTTTCTCTTATACTGAATAATTCATTTTTTCACCTAAAATGTGCAAATATTAAAAATTTGAATTAACTGATCATTGATAGTATTAGAAAGATCTTGTATTATGTGAGCAATTATTTGGTGACTTAATTGAAAAGATTCATTTTTTGTAAAATATACATTTTTCTATCACTCATAATTTCTATACAAAATTTCTATAAATAAAACTATTTTTGCCATCTCTCCATATAATCATAATTTCATATTATTTTGAATAAGTTTTGAAGGTCAACCATTTAAATAAAAATTAAATAACTGAGCCACACATAGCAAAGTTGCTGCCAGAAATAGCTAGTATACTGTTATAAAGAAGTCTTGTGATTTGGATTATTCATTTTGATTATCTTAGCCTATGGATTACCTTATTTTAGATAATTCCTTAACTTAGCCTACAATTTGCCCCTCAGCTTAGGAAACTCAATAATCATGATCTTTCTGAAACAGATTTGTGTTAAGTGTCCCTAAGAGACTGATATATTAAACAAGAAACTTTAGGCATGTATGTTTAGTCTTAAATGAATTTGTCACATAGGTGAAAATACTAATTTCATACAGAATGGAAATCTAACTGATAAGCAGAAGAATTTTTTAGGATGATATTATCAGAACAAAGTAAATTAAATAAAGCAACTTTATGAGTGATTTCACTTTGGATTGATCTAATCAATCAAATTGAAAACACTTAAAATGCCCACATCTCTATAACACGTCTCCGTCTCCGGAACACAAAGAGTCGTACCATAAGCACTGAAGCTTCTATCTAGTCCTTGTTCTCTTCATTAGTGTTAACTATCTTCCCCATCAGAACTTGGCTGAAAATTTCTGACTCGTAATTCACTTACTTTCTTTCCTCAATGGTTCCAAGGTTGTTCAACTCATCCCTACTTCTTCACCCCTCCCCTTCTCCTCTCTATATATTTATATTAATTTCTCCTCACTATATTTTCATTAATTATGTAAATTCAACAAGGAAAGCCAATTCTCACAAATTGGGACTCCGTTTCCTTGAGATGAGTTTCCTTGGGCATTCATGTATTATTTTTACAGTTCAACTTTTAGAGGATGTTCTTATATTTATGCTTCCAATTTTTTGAGAGCAGTTTCAGTGTAATGCTCCAAGTATGAACAAAAGCTCTAAGAAAGGATGTGCACAGGAAATTTAACATTTCTCTACAAATGCTGCGTCTACAGAATAACGTTATGATCTCTGAGAAGTGCTCGAAGGTCTCGGTTGACTCAACTGACTGTCTTTACTTTCACATACACCTCTTTTACTTATGAAATGTTTTCAGACTGAAAGGCCTTTTGAATAGTCATTCCCAGGACTCTGGTTTTGGATACATGAATGTGGGCAAATAGTCAGAAACTGACTCCCAAGATTTCCATAAGATTTGAAACAAAATGAAACAAAACAAACCAAAACAGAATTTGTTCTAAAGTGTTTTGGCTTTTTCTTTTGTTTTTCTTTTTGAGTATTACATATGATAGAAGCATTAAGTCTAATGAAAATGAGTCTTTAGCAGGAATTAAGGGTGCCAGAGTTGTATACATTAAACTTATAATCTTTTAATAAGAGAAGTTCTTAAAAGCCCAGGTTGCTTTTATGCTATTCTGTTCCATTATACCTAATACATTTAATATGTGATCATCGTACTTTGAAATAGTACTTTAAAATCAAAGAAATATACATTGTGAGATATCATTAAAGAAAAAAATTACTAGATCAACATTCATTGAGCTATGGAGAAATACTAACAATATGTCCATACTCTTGTTTTCCTATGAAAGAATATGATGCTGGCAGAGTTTAACACCATGACATCCTGGTGTATCAATTTTGAGATTGTTTCCTACGCCGTCAGTGTTTTGTTTCCGAGTTATTTTACTGCAGACGGCAGGACATCTAACTAAATACATTGCCTCACTGAAACAGCCTGGACTTTAATTCTGTAACAGTCCTGTTACATTACCATCTTTCGGGAGGCCTGTCACTAAGTCATGGCAGTAGGAAAGAGGAGCAGGAAAAGAACATTGATGAAGGCAGTTGCATTCTGGTGATTTCCCAAGAGAAGACAAACACCAATCTACTGAAGGACTTTGGCTGCCAGCAGGTAAAATCAGGACACTGCCTTTATTTCCAGCACATTAAGAAGGTTTCAATTCTGCCTTCCTCAGCTCAATGGAGAACATGCTGACAGACCCTGACCTTTCATCAGCAGAATCAGGGAATCTGAAGGTTATTTTAGGACTATGTAGCAACAGATTCGTAAGCCTTACAATTTCTGAGAAGGCAGTATTCCGCCTCCTCATTTAGGGAATGTGTTAAATCTATTTGTTTCTGCCATAATTTCAGAAAAAAAATTATGCATAGGTTACAATATTTGTTAGGTGGAGTTTTTAATTTTTCTCTTTGTTAAATGGAGACGATTGTTCTTACTTCAGAAGAAATGTTTTCCTCTTTTTCTAGTGTTCACTGACCCATTTTACAGTAGGTAAGGAATGCATAAATATCATCTAAAACCTCAAGACGCAACTGGCACTTTCTGATTTTTCCACATTAGTGACTGAGCCTTGACACTCTCCAGCTGGCTCCTTGTCTGAGCACTCACCTAGGAGTGTCCTCTCCTCCATCCACACTGAAGTTGCTCCCTGCACCATCCAGCGCTTTCCACACCTTCATGGTTTCACCTGCGCTGTTCCTCTGCCTGGAACATGCTCATTCGTCGTTGCTTGCTCTGCTGCATCACACGTCAGTTCCTCTATGCAACTCTTCTTTAAACGCTCAAATCTGAGAAGGTTAGATGTCTCTCCTCTGCTTTCATATTAGGTTATCTCAGCACCTTTTACTTTAGGTAGAAGACTAGTTGTTTATTCTACATGAAGTAAAAATGACGTAACTGTCTACAATCTACAGCATACCTGCTGAAATGTAGTAGGTTTATATTAATTATTTGAATACATGTGTTAATGGTGGTTTGTTAGTGTTTCTTAAAGAAGAGAATAATTTTTGTAACTTTTCCCCTTTATATAAAGTGAACTCATTTTACAATTTTAATATTTTTTTCTACAGAAAAAAATCATTAAAGACCTAAATATTTTTTATGTCCATATAAATAATATGCCCTCTAAGTTTTAGAGAGATTTACATCTACCACTACTTAAATCTTCAATTACAGAAAAATATTGAAGCAAAGATTAAGTTGTATTTATTTATTTATGAATTCTACCATTTTCACCGTTTCTCACTGCCCTTATGTCTTTTGCTACACCTTTACAAACACCCTGAAATCACTTGCATCTTTTATCCAATTACCTCCATTTGCCAAAGCCCAATCTTTGTTAAATCTAACACTGCTAACTCAATCTTATCCAAATAATGGGCCAATAAATCTATCACTTGATCTATAATTTTATCTCTATCTCTATCTCCTATTGTCTTAACTACTCTCTTTTTACCTCTCCCTGCTGAATGATTCCCCTGAGCATGGAAATATACTATATCCTATTTCTTGAAGTATTTTTACACTCTATATCCTATCCTATTAGTTAATTTCTTTTCTCCCCCTTAGAGCAAGAACTCCTTGGAAGTTGTCTATGCTTACAAATCCAATTCTGTTCTATCTGCTATAGAAGATAATAGCAGTTATTAAAAATAATTGATCTGAAGGTACAGTAGGATACTTATAATCCCATTAGTTTTTTTTAATAGCAAATTTGAGTAACAGGAAATTGAGTTGACTCAAGACAAAAATACAAGTACCAAGGATCCACCTGAAATTGAATAGCACACATATTTGTAGTTGCAGCAATATGCAGTTTTGTGGGTTTTTTAGTCAGATTTGCCAGCTGTGTATGTTTGGAGAAGCTGAATGTTTAGATTGATCCAAGATTGCAGATACAGAAGGGCAGAAGAAGGATGAACTTGAGAAAACTCACATGAGAGTAATCAATAAAATAAACCAGCAATTCACAATTAGATAAGGAATCTGTGAAACCAGGAAGGTACTTATAACCAGAAGAAAATAGAAGCATAAAAAGAGGTAGTCAGGATGAGATCAAAGTGACTGAAGTTGAAATAAGGGAGGTGTAGAGCAGGCAACTGAAGAGGAATTTAGGTTGTGACATCAAACAATCCCCATACAAAAAAATGCTTGGCTGTGACCCTGACACCTGTCCTAATAATTGAGGGTTAAAATGTGTAGCCTTTACTGATCCTTCTAATATTGATAATTTTTTTAGAATCGTATTCTCTGCAGGGGATAAAAAAGGTGTTTGAGCTAAATACATTTGTGAGAAATGGTGTTTGTAGATTTGAGAAAACTGGTACTATTCCCAGCCTGACTTTTCTTAGTTTTTTCATAAGCTACGAAAGAGAACACATGTGTTTGCACTGTTTTCTATGACATGAAAGTTGTCCTAGGTATCGTACCAACTCAGAAGTACCACTGTTTCTGTTGTGTCTTCTCTGGTAGTTGGAGTGACGACACCTAATGTGTCCTTTTTTTTTTTTTTCCCCCTGGCCTGAATATGGGCCACACATCTAAACTGAGAACATAAAACCACCTCAGGGCGAGGTCAGGATGATCTGATCTTCATCATCACATTTAGTCATTTTTCCATCTCTCTCTCACTTGCTTTCTCTTCTCATTTTTATGTCCATACATTAATATCTCTCAAAATTCCTGTTTCATTCTAAAGATTTCCCAATTTCTCCTTCTGATTGCATCTTTCTTTGAATTCTTTAAGGGTTGTTTTCATTAGTAATTTTGTTCTTCAAGTTAGTATTTCCTATAGAGCTATTGAAATTTTTCCTTTATGCGTCTCTTTTTCTTCAATAGTGTGCTTTATTATTACTGGAGACAAAGAACTCTTATTTATTTGTGTAGCACCTTCAGAGAAAGAGATTAATAAATGTTTTTAGAATTGAATTGACTCAAGAGGAGTTGTCAGAAAATTGGAGGACGGGAGATGTACAGGGAAATAAGGCTGCATCATTAGAGACTACCTTGGTCACCACCCTTTCATCATCTCCTATGTTATTCCAGCAGTCTCGTAGATTATTTATCTGCATTGATGTTCTGTGAAGACAATAGGGAGGAATTCATTATGCTTTCAAGGCAGCACATAGTACTAAAAGTGGTTACAGGTCACCAATTTTTCCATTATTCTCGGGAGCTCTTAATTGCACACACTATTAGTATTGTTTCTTTTCAGGCAATGGAAAAATGAGTCTTCATAAATGCTAAGCATATCAGTCCATAAATGTGCAAATTGTATATGCTGCTTAATGTAGTGTTGCTGATGTAGCCCAACTGGGTCTATGACACACACATTCCTTACTCACTAACGAGGCTGAGAGAAATCCATATGTGTTTCTGAGTCTTGCTTACTGCCCTGACTGCATAACTGCATAGGGTCACGGCCTTCATGAGGTTTCTTTCTTCAAAACAAAAGCCTAGTTTTCCAACATAAGAAGGTAAAAGGCACAACCCTTACATTATTTTTTAAAGTATTATTACCAAATTTAGAATTTCTGTAGTTTTTTTTATTGGAAAGTAAAAGTATTTTGGAAAAAATTGAAAGCTGTTGATACGCATTCATGAACAGCTAGTTTATAATTAGTGATATTCCTATCGAACTGAGTCTCTTATGGATGCTCACAAAATAACTTAATTATAAAATCCAGCAGGAATGCCATTAATGTTAAACAGCCAAAATAACAGTACTTTGAGAAAGATGTCTTTATTCACATCATAATTATCACCAATCTCCTAAATATATAGTCATATGCATTTATAATAACATTATTTTTTTCCTAAGAAATTAAAGGCAAGGGAATATAAAGTTATAATAAATATTTTAAAACATATTTCCCAAACTATGTTATCTGTTATGAATCCTGTGTCTAAAATAGCTTTATCCAGCATGATACTCAATAGATATGCGCTACCTTGCTGACTGACCACAAGCACTTGGGATAAATCTCAAGCATGTCTTGAAGCGGGTGGTCATAAAATATAGATCAATTGTTGGAATGTCTGAAGGTTAAACTCATTTTCCAATCAAATGGAAAGGGTTCATATAAAAAATAAGGTAAGTGATGATTTCATGCCATTTCTTTGCTTTCTGAGAAGTATGGAATTTCAATTAAAAAATTAGAGGTATTTCAGTTGGAAAAATGAGAATGCTCCTGCGGTTTCTAAAAAAATTAATATTTTTTCTTTAGAACATACTTTATATTTGGAAGAGACTTGTCTGCTTTTAGTTATAAAGTGTCCTCTCTGCTATTCTTTTTAAATGGCACTGAGTGTCTTCAGTTTTTAACCTGATCCATAGAACTGCTAGAAAGTATTATTGTGATGAAAATAATTGCTTTTTCTCAGCAACAAATTCACTGCATGCCTTGTTTATTAATGAGAGGTCACAGCTTCTTTATAGATAGGAGTAGAGAAAATAGATGTTTTGATCTTCAGATAATATAGTACACCATTGACAAAAGCTAGCGAAATAATTTCAATGATAAAACTACATACAATTTTTTTGAAAGAATTTTAATTTACAGCAAGTTTAGGCTTAAATCATAATTTGATGATAAACATGATGTGGTATTGTATTAATGGATGTTTCAGCATTTTTCTCTATTTTAAACAAGTGTTAGTATATAATAAATTATTAGATGTTCAACATTAAGGGGGATTTTTGAACAAAACAAAGTGTCTAAGAGTAGGCTATTCCTTGGAATGCACCGATTGTCATTTCAAACACCATTTTGAGTTACTAACTTGTTTTCAACCAAATTGTTCCAACCTGACACTATCTAGAGCACTATAAGTATGAATAAATGCTACCATCTTACCCTGTGCTGTTAGCTGGTAGAAACAGTGAATTTTACCAACAATAAGTATCTTATATTGGGAAATGAGAACAAATAAGAAACCTGCAATTAATCCATAAGAAAGGTAACCAGGAGACTACCTAGTGGGGTATGAAATAGTAAAAGCACAAGTGGAGACCAGGAGGCTGTGCGCTGGGTCATGTTGTGTTACTATAACTAACGTGGCCTTTCCTCTTTGGGGCTCAGTTTTCTTACTTTTATGTGTGAGTCATTGGATGGCCTTTGATCCTTCTTTTGACTTTGATATTGTATAATAAAAAAGATCAAAATGTGGAATTCGCTGACTATAACATTATATATTATATACAGATACTTAATTTCCTAGCTCTAGCTGGAATCAATAAGACATAATTCAAAATACTATCCCTAATGATAGACGTTAAGCCAAAAAAAAGAATATAGAAATTATATTACTTTGATTGTACTTTTAACTACTTTAAACATCTCTATGATGTTTATGATCTCTATGACGATCTGCAGTTTCTTTCTTCCTCACCCTCTAAACTTTCAGTTTAGACATGACAAGTGTTAAAAGGAGGATTGGATTAATTTTTTTATCCAAATATTTTCAGATTTTCCTGGAAAACTTTGACGTTTAATAGTCTGCCACTCTTATCTGCATGTCACCTACCGACGCAGATCTCAGGAGCAGCCCAGATGCTGACCTATAGCTGTGGTGTTTCAATAACATATTCCAGCCAGAAAGGGCACCTGACATATTTTAGGTTGGTAAGCAAGAAAGAACTAATGGGAAAAGAAGTTTTAACATTTATTTCCCTAGAAGGCTGTAAGCAACTCATTTTTGAGTCTCATTCCAGTTAATAAAATAACAATGACAGATAAAAATATTTTCATTTATAATCCAATTATCTTGATTCATTTCCATAACATTTATATGTTTTAAAGAAAAATTGCTTAGATAATACTACAGCATATATTATTTCATATAGAGAATTTACCATGTGACAATTTTATATATAATTGAAGATATAATGACATGTATTTAGAGGCAATGACCCATGAAGAAAAATACTTTAGGTCCCCATATTTAATTTTTTTCTCATATAAAGATATGTATCTTCTCCAGGTCAGTCCTAAGAATATGGCTAAACTATATAATCATACATTAAAAATAACTTCATTTAAGAGCCTAATAAGTATCAGACTCTGAAATAAGCTCACAACTAGGATAGCCAGAATCATAGGCACATATAGTAATAGGGTTATTTTTTCATACTAGTGATTTACTTGGTACATTTTTGGTTTCTGAGATAAGTACATTTTTGTTTGCCAAATGTCCTGCAACCAGAATTTTTCCCCAAAGACTCACTTTCAATATGCACAAAAAAATAATGTTTTATACCAGTTAATTCCTGGCCCAATAACTACTGCTATTTTCTGATCTATAGTCATTTCTCTGTGAATTTAGAATTGAGACTAAGGAATTTCATTTTCAACACCTGCTTAATTTTTAAAGAGAGAAGATGTAAATCTACTATTACCATGTGGATTCAGAAACAGAAAAGCCAGTGCTAAAAGTCAAAGAAATGTGAAGCAGATGCTGAGAGAAGCAGAAATGAAAGATGGTGGGAGTAGCCTGCCCTCTGGTTCCGTGTACTCTCCCTGCATTCCCATAATAACTCTGAGTTTCATTTGCTTAATCAAGTTTAAATTGGTTCTCTGACTTGCAAATAATCTTCTTTAATGAATGAAACTTCGGACTAAAATTAATAATGGTTATTTTGGATTTTATTTCATTTGAAATAGAGTTATTTAGAGACTTCAGGCATGGGAGGAAACTGTGTATTCCAGTTCACTTCATCCCATCAACATGGGCCAATCAACTAAGGCAGGTCTAAAGATAAGTCTAACTGGCAAGACCCAATCACAATGGGAGATTTTCACACTTGTCTTAGAGATTGAAAGAGAAAACAGTTATAAATGAGTAAACCAATACAAGAGTTGTACAAAAAATTAGATAGAATGATTTTATAAAGCCTTAAAATATTTTTGAGACAATATGAGTCCAACGGTAAAAATTAGGAATTTGATTCTATATGTCTGTGTATGAACAGATTGATAGTCAAACATATCGATCCTGCGCCTGGAAAAGAGAGGGTGCTCATGAGAGGTCACAAAGGATTTCCAAACAGAGTACCTCAAATAGATCCATTTTCTACAACCTTCACTCTCATTATAATTCAATGAAGTTATAAACAAAACAATAACAAAATCTCTGTCTCGATACTCTTAGAAATTAAACACACACCTTTGGTATGCTCTGTAAGTCATAAATCCATTTCATTTTTGTGGTAGATGTTTCACACTGCTGTTTTACAGAATTTCTAGTGATATTTCTACCACATGTGGGACCATGCCTGGTACAGTAGAACTGTTACTTTTAACCAATATCAGTTGCTGTTCCATTTAAATGCTTTTCATACTAATTATGGTATTTCTGGTCAGGGCACAGTCACAATTACAGACTACAGGCCCAATAAATAAATAACTGACACAATAATAAAATATCTGATTTATTTCGGAGGAAAAAAATAGCAGGAGGTATCAAATTGCAGCATGTCACCTTGAAGTAATACTTACAATTCTTGTGACAGTTCTTAAGTCTGTTTATTTTCGCACTCCTCAGGAACTTGTGCAGAATAGAAATAAGTACATAAGAAATAAAAATGACACCTATACTTAATAGGAGCTTCTCTGCTAGTGCTGCCCTCTTAACACAAGAAGATAGATGAGACGCTGGGATCTAACTTTATTATTTTCTAATCGATATTTTCAGTTAGTAAAATGGAATTGAAGACTAAAGTGCAACTCTTAGGTTGAAACTATTTCTCATCTTAGATCCTCTCCTGCCCTGTTAATTGGAAATCAAAATAATCCAACTTTTTTCCTTCTCTTTTAAAAGCTTTAAAAAAATACTATGTATTATGATCTTTTGATCAACAATTTAAAAATGATCTAAGCGATAATCAAATAAGCAATTGTAAATAATCCATACTGAAATGGACATTATTCCCAAATCAATACCTGATGTAGATGAATATTGTAAAACAAGTTCTTTTTTATACAGGTGAAGCCTAGCAACACTGTTTCAGCTTTCAGTAGTAAGGGGTGATTTGTGATTAACCAGTTACTATCTATTTTGTAGAAAAGGTTTCCTCACTGTATTTAGGTCAATGCAAATTTATAAGTCCCATGGAAACACACACACACACACACACACACACACACACACACACACACACACACACACACTTTTTTCAGTCTATGATGCAATCAAGCTCATTCATGGATCTCAGATGTAGGGTGCTTGTTAGATTAGAGTCTCATGATAATAAAATGTGCTTCTGTTGTCTTAATAATTGACTCAAAAATAATAAACAGTTGTTACTACTTTTACCACTAGTTCTTAGTACTAAGTTTAAATTTCCCAAGGCAACCATTCAAACGATCACATTTAGGATAAAAAGAGAACTACTTTGTGAACTCGAGTGGGGGGAAGGTTTTAAATTGTAGAGAGCAAATTGCATTTTAAATAAGAGGTCATAGTGAAAGGAACTATAGAAATAAAATAATAATAATAATAATAATAATAATAATAATAATAATAATAATAATAAAACAGTTAAATCAGAAAGCTTGAATTCAACAATTGAATCCAGTCAACCTATTGTATCCCAGATCTGAGATGTCAAGTCTCATGTATAAAATGAGCTTAGCAAACGTTTACTGATAAGATCAAATGTATTGGAGATTGAAATGACAATTTGGGGAAACAATTACTGGTGTATTGGTAGCTTTGCTTTTAGACATGTAAAGAATTAGAGAATTTAACAAATTTAACTTGTGTGTGCATGTGTGTGTGGTTATTTTCTAGTGCACAGAAAAATATTTTTATCTATTTGTCTTTTTTTAGGAATGCATCATATTGCCCATGAAATTATTATTTGGAACTAAAAAGCAATTGTAAAATATATTTACATATGAGTTTCTATTATAGAATATATATTTTCTGTTTTGAAATTAGTGGTGGTGGAAAATAGTAGCCATGGTTGCAATTTTAAAGTTACTCTATATGTAGTATATCCTATATTATTTTAGTTCAATGTTTTAATTGCTACAACAAAATTATTATTTGTGACTTTTAACTGAACTTTAAAGATTTACATATCTAGTCTTTGGGTATTATTGAAACTGATATCTCATTAAGAATTAATTTTGAATGGATAAAAATCATGATTTTGAAAAGAAATAGAGTAAAAATAGAAATTCATTAGTGATCTTTCAATTGCTAAAATAATTAAGTGTAATAAAATGTTTATTAGTCTACATAATATCCAAATTACACGGAAAAGGTTCAGTGAAATCTGACCCAACAGTAGAAAAGTGTGAATGTACAAAGCAGTCATTGCTCTGAAAGTGAAAATGTTTATTCCTTTGGTAAAAAAGATGGCATCTGTCATTTTTCAGTCTCAAAAGATATTAGATTCAGCATACTAATCTGTAATAGCAGTGAATATGCCACATTGTTTTCTTATCATTATCAATTATAAGAATACTATAATAAAAGCAGTATATAACCATGCAACAGAGAGTGGAAAGTAAAAATTCCCAGACCTCAATCAACACCACCCAGAGATAACCATTCTTAAAGAATTTTAGTGTGTTCTTTCCTAAATATTCTCTGTAGGCACAGAATATGTATAATTTTATTTTATAAATAATTGAAATGATTGAAATCCTGCTGCTTAATCTGGATGTTATGTAAAAATGTAAAAGCATTTTAATTATCATCCTGAAATCAGATTTTTTTAATTAACAAAATATCTTCAAAGATGTTTTCATCTTTACTGACATCCCACTTACATTTATTTTATACCTATCAAATATTGCACTGCTATTATGTAATATATACACACATGTTTTTTTTTTTCTATTACATATGTATTTTTACATATATAAATAGTGGGGTTTCTAGGCAAGAGAATATATATGTCCAAATTTTTATTGCTCTCACATTCCTCCACTCCAAAACTATTGCATCCATGAATATTTTCAGCAATTTTATGAGTATGCTTCTTTGTACACTGGTAATGAAAAGATTCTTAATAGCCCTATTTAGCAAGTACAAGTGGTAATATAATTTATGCTTTTTAAAAATTGCTTAATTATTAATGATAGTGACCATTTTTATTAGTCTTGGTAAGCCTATTTAAAACATTTGAACCTTATAGCAGAAACATGAAAGTAGAGAATTTAAGCTTTTTGTATGTTTTCTGATTAAGATAATTTAGACAATGCAAAAATCACAAGAGGAGAAAATATCACTGTCTATAATTCCATAAACCAAATGTAATCTTCATTAAAATATGGTGTATTTCCCATAAGTCATTTAATCCCTAAACACACTCTGACACTCTGTCTCTTTTTATCCATACACATCCACACACTTAAGTGATGCAACTGATTTAGTAATGGTGAGGAAAAAACATAATGCTTACGTTATGCTATTTTTTAAACCTATAGCATTATAATTCTTTGAAAACTTATTTTTAATAGATGTATATATCATTTTATGGCTGCATGGCGGCATGCTAGTTTAGTTTTGGATATTTAGCTGGTTTCCAATTATTTATGATAGGAAATAACTGCTGTAAACAGATTTGATCACATCTGTAAAAACACATCTGTCTCTACTGATTTTCAGTTGTTTCTGTAAGATGCTAGAATTATTGTGCAATATTTTGATAAGTTGTCTTACAGGTATATAGAGTAAGCCCACAGCTCCTTTAAATAGAGAGTAGGCCTCTCCTGCATAAATGGGATCTCTGATCAGGGAACTAACTGGGTATAGGAAAGAGGGCAATCTGGTCTTAACTGGAGCGAGAAGAGTTTGAAGAATCACTCTTTTGAACCTCTACTTCAAAACTAAAATCATGCTTGAAGGAAAGAAAGACTTTTTACATCCTTGAGGTGAGAGAAAAGCAAGAGAACGGGATACCCCTAGAAGCTACAGATAAATCATTTTTATAAAATAAGACATAATAAAGATTTTTATATTACTCTCCATTTATTTCATATTTGTTCTCTAGAAAGTAAAATGCACTTAGATAGTTTGAGCACACTCATGGGAAAGTGAATGAGTGGTCTTACAACAGGCCTTAGCCAAAGAAGTAAAAGGCAAGCTCAGCCAAGACCAGAGTGGGGTCGACTGTGGTTTTTAGTAAGATATTACAACTTTGGGGATCAGAAACCAAGCTACGTGTCTAGCTGCTCTTCCCTTTGTAGATTCTTCCTCTTTCTCATGTAGACTTACTCCCTCTATATTTAAAATGGGTTCTAATAATAGTAATACTATAAATAATGGTAATAGTAGTTAATATTTTTATTGTGTGCTTAACATTTGCTGTAAATGTTCCAAGAATTTTGCATGTATAAATTCACTTTAGTTTCATGATAACACTATGAGGCAAGCATGATCATTCCCATTTTACATATAAGTAAGGCAGAGAAAGTTTCAATTAGTTACTCACAGACACAATGATGATCAGTGAAAAGGCTGGAATTTGAAACCAACTGCCTTCAGAGACCATGTGCTTGACCACTATGATAAACTAGCCCCCAGTACATAAAAAAAAAGACATTTTTTTCATAAAACAAGCCATTAGCATTCATCTCCAAGTTACCTCCTATAGAAATATAGTACCATTTTAGTTTTCTATATGAAGTGTATTAGACAGCTCATCTCTTGTTACCTCTTCAACATTGTTTAGCGTACATATAAATGTATTTTACTGAAAATGTATTAAACTTAAAGTTTAAAATTTCATAATGGTTATATTTATATAGTTTTAATTGGGATTATTAATAACATCCCCTTGCTTATTAATTATTTGTAGATTTTTCAATGGATTGCCTAGTCCTGTTCTTTATCTGCTTTTTCTTTTCATTCTATGTACCTTCATCATACAGAGGTTAACTTTTAAAAATTGATGCAAATGCAGCTTATCAAAAATTCTTACTGTTGTATTTAACTCATTTATACTGTATACATCACTATTTTTTTCAATATGAAATGAATGGCTTTTTAATTTTTGGTATTTTTTTCTTTCTAATTATAAATGTAATACATATTGATGAATGAAATTTGAAAAAATATAACAGTGAATAGAAAAAGGTAGGAATATCATTTTGCACCATGTACTCTAAAAATGTGGTATATTTTATTCTTTGGATATCTTGTATATTAATATACATGTACATTTATGAAATTTTAATTTTATACTATATAAAGCTGTATTTCTTGATTTTCAGTTATAGTATCACTATATATGATACTCTATTTCTTAGATAATTTTGAAAATGTGATATATATATAGACAATGCTTTATTGAATGTATTTGCTATTTCAAACATTAAGCTTCTTTGTAATTTATCTAATAGTAAATAATTCAGTGCTGAATAGTCTTGCTACAATCATTTGATGACATTTATGCTATGATTATTTCCATTGGATGAATTCTTAAAATTATTAGATATGAGTATGAATACTTTTAAAACTTTGTATACATATTGTCATATTGCTCTTTAAATTTGTTTGAGTGTGTTTCTCAAACATTTTCCACTAGGGTGTATGTGTAAGAAAATGATTGTGTGAGTGTGTACCGAAAAAAAATAATTTTATTCTAATAATTGCCTTATTAATTTTTAGAAAGCTGATTTTAAAAATTTATATTCACCATTATTATTATTTCTCTTTTAAATGTTTGTTTATGTAATTATACATTTAATTGAGATATTTTTATTAATCTTTAAGAACTATTTATGTAGTAAGTCTATATTTATACTTATAATGTATCAGATAATGTACCATCTATTATATCATACAATAATGTATACTGATATTATTTCAACAATTCTTATCCTAAGTATTGACTTGATTGAGTGGTTTCTTCTCTGCCTGACACTAGCAAGCCTTTGCCAACTTTCTTAAATTAATTTCTGGTGTAAAAAATGTCAATATGAATAGGTTGAATAGGTGATCCTCGGGGTATTATTTATCTCAGAGAAGAACCTGAAATTTTTAATGCTTTGCACTAAATGGTGTATGAAAATAAGGAGAGAGATTGAAATAAGTGCAAAAAGCAAGAATTAATAACTATAACTCAGCTACTTAAATAGAAAAGTGTACTTTGGAACATTTTCTTATTAATCTCCAGAATTTCACAAATTAAATTGAAAGTAATTGTGTAAACTAAAAGTAAATTGAGTAAATAAGTATTTCTGATAACAACTCTTTATTTAATACTTTGTAAACTCCTAAGACTATTGATTCAAATTAGAATTCACTCTACTGAATTAATCCTAGACTAGAAAAAGGTGTCTATTAATTTTGTTGAATATGGAAAATATTGGAAAATAAGAGAATACTATGTTGATATTATGGTTGCAATGAATTAAAGTTTCTCTTTCCTGGGGAAAATGTACATTTCTCCCCTCACCCCTGAAGCTAATTGTTAATTATTTAACTAGTATCAATAATATTATAATTTCATACACTAACTATAATTAGTAGCATTAACAGTAATATTTGGGTTCATTTTCATTATAGCCTTCTATCTGAGGTTGGAGACACAGTAACATAAGAAGGAAAATTAAGGAAAATATAAATGGAAAATAAAAAATATTAGCCAAGCACTCAGATATGCAGTGTACCTTTGAGTGTTTGCATCAGTGAAATGCTTATTCAGTAAATAATGCCAAGAACTCTTTGGAAAATGATACATGTTACATGCTTTGATAGCTTTCTATTATTTCTCTATCAATTAATCAGTTTCTTAATCACCTAATGAAGTCAGTGTCAGCTATAATGTTCAGTATTCATGAGGTCCTCATCAATGATTAGCACTTTTATGAGCACATTCCAAGGTGAGTAGAACACAGAGATTCTCCCTGGTGTAAACACATGTTCTCTTACTAGAAAACAACTGTGCCACCCTAGAAAGATCACTGAACTCTACTCTTGAGTTTGAGCTCTGACACGTCCAGTTACCAGAAGGACAAACAACTTTTCAGAGTTTCTGCATCTATAAATCAAATAAGTATGCTCACAGATTTATTGAGCAGATAAAATACGATCATGTATGCAATCAATGTAATGTGAAAGTGTACACTGTTGTTATTAAAATAATAAATATAAATACATGCATACAGAAATGAAGATAATTATATCATACAGCAAGAAATGCTTATTTTTTAGAGAGTTTATATAATTGTGCTATTTATGTTTTGAGCTACTTGTGGGGTATAATGTAAGAAGGATGTTCAAAGAGAGAGCTTACCACGGCTTTTGAAAAGTTAAAAAAGCCATGATCAGTCAATCTTACCTTTAGGATAGGAAAAAAAAAAAAGAATGTTAGTAAGTCAAGAGATTGGTGACAAATGGAATAGCTGAAAAATGACTGTGGAGCAATCACTGAAGATGCTATAGCATTTCCTGAATGGACAGAGGGCAAATTATCATCACACCCCTCCATTATACACTGGCGCTACTGGGAATACTTCAAGAAAAAATGATTAGAGCAAACTGTCAATGATAATAAAACAACATTAAAAAGGGAAAAAAATGAGACCAAAAGAGTCACAAATTGAGATTTGAATTCTGTTAATTATATAACTTCAATTTAAACTTATTATTTTAAGAAGGTAAGCACAGTAACAAAATTAAATCATTAAATAAGTTAAGCTTCTCAAAAAGTTCACATATAATATGTCAAAATCAAGAGAAAAAAACAGTATAAAGTGAACTGCAAAAAATGGGAATCAAGTAACTCATCTGCATTTTTTATTAGTAAACTTTTTAATTTGTGTTTTAATAAAAATAGAGTAAATTTACCATCTGACATAACGATAGATTTCTATTTTAGGAAGGTGTAAAAGTTGTTTGATTTGTGAAAATTTTGTTAAAAAGGTAAGTATATTTTGAACACAGAGTTTATTGAAAATTAAAGAGATTTGACGAAAAAAGAAAAGAAATATAACTTTTAGAATGTGTCTTCTGAGATCACTGACAAAAAACGTGTCAGACTGCAGCCTTTGTACTGCCTTTTTGTGATCTCCAGAGATTTAAATAAAATAAAAATTAATAAAATTAGTTCTTTATTTTAAAGCCAAATCATATTTACTTTATTGAATTTGTTGATACTTTATTTCAGCCACGGGTCATGTGCAAAATTAGATTCATTGCTATAAACTTACTTCAAAATTTGCTTTATTTTAATTCTAGTTGAAAGATGTATTACAAGAGCTACATTTATTGGTCCTCAAGTTTACAACCACAAGTACTAAACACAATATTTGAATATGTAGAATTACCTTGAACTACTTAGAAACACATTTTTTATGAAAGAATAATCCAATTCTTTTTCTGATAAAGATTATATATATATAATATATATTTTATATATATATATATACATACACATATGTATAAGTGTACTTATATAGTGATGTATAAAGTTAAAGGTGATTAGTGGTTATATTTTCTTGTTATGAAATTATTAGAATAAAAACAGCAGAATGCAACATATTTAACTCAGCGAGTATAAAATTGATTATGAAAATAAGCACATATATATCAAGTTAAAAATGTTTTTTAGAGTGAATTATGCTATAAAAAGCTGAGAAACAGCTTTTTTTTTCTTTTTTTTTCTTTTTAGTTTTCATGATAAATATTTGAAGTAACCCGGGCTAGTATCTATTTCTGATTTAGAGAGCCACACTACTAAAGCAATGGAACAAAGAGATGCTAACTTCTTAATTACAGGTAATGTTCCAAAATACTTCTCAAAAACCTATTCACATACAAATCTAAAGTAACACCCTCCAAGTGAATTGAACATGTATTCGGATAACGTCTCTCTCCATTTTGTGTGATTGTGTGTATTGGGGAGGGAGGGCAGTGATTTCACTCTGCCAGTGGTTTATTCATACTATCAGATTAAATATTGATGTTTCATAATTAGAGATGCTTCTCTTTTTTATTAAATGCCTCATGTTTTTGAAAAACATTTGCAAGACGAGTTAGAGTTGCATTTATCAACATCATAATAGATTAGTATCTTGTTTTATCCCACTTTATTTTTTCTATTTGTCAGATCAGAGAAGATATCCTCTACTCACTTGTTTGCACCATGGTTATCATCCAATTATTATTAAATTCTCAGGACAGATTAATTAATGTTTTAAAAAAGACAAAAAGGGCAATCAATCTAGAAGGATAGCTTGAGTATTTTCTCAGTTGTTATACTATCTAGAATGTTATATTAGTTTCTATAAGATATATAAATAAGGAGAATATATAATCTCTTACTATAAGATAATTACATTTCAAAAAGACATAAAAGGTAATAATTGGTAAAAATAACTGTGCCAGTTTGGGTCACATTGCTCACTCCTCTCAGAACTTTGCACTGATGGCTACTAATATCACAAAATTTAAAAAAATTATTTGGGTGACATTGGTTAATAAAATTATATGGGTTTCAAATGTACAATTTAATCATACATCATCTGTATATTGCATGTGTGTTCATCACCCAAAATCAAATATCTTTCCTTCACCATATATTTGACCCCCCCCTACATTTATCTACTTCTCCCAGCCCCCTTTTCCTTCTAGTAGCCACTAAACTGCTGTGTCTATGAGTTTTTGTTTGTTTGTCTTGTTCATTTGTTGCTTTCAGTTTTATATCCCAGAGAGGAGAGAAATCATATGGTTCTCAACTTTTTCTGTCTGACTTATCTGGCTTAGCATGATTATCTTGAGGTCCATCCTTGTTGCAGCAAATAGCAGCATTTCATCTTTCTTAATGTTGAGTAGCATTTCATTGTATATATGTATCACAATTCCTTTATTCAATCATCTATCCAAGGAAACTTCAGTTGTTTCCGTGTCTTGGCCACTCAAATAATGCTGCAATAGATATCAGAGTGCATATATCTTTAAGGATAAGTGTTTTCAAATTTGGGGGTAGATACTGAGAAGAGGTATTGCTGGGTCATATGGTAATTCTATTCTTAATAACTCCATACTGTTTTCCATAGTGGCTATACCAATTTATATTTCCACTGGCAGTGTATGAGGGTTATATTTTTTCCACAACCTCTCTAGCACTTGTCTTGCTGATGATGGCCAATATAACAGGTGTGAGGTAGTGTCTCATTGTGGTTTTGATTTGCATTCCTTAATAGCTAATAAAGCTGAGCATCTTTTCATGTCTGTTGGTCATCTGTATGTCCTCTTGGGAGAAGCATCTGTTCGGGTCCTTGCCTATTTTGTAATAGAATTGCTTTTTCTGTTGTTGGGTTGTATGAGTTTTATATATTTTAGATATTAGTCCCTTATCAGAAGACTTTTGTTCATTTGATTGCCTCTTTGTTCTGTTGATGGTTTCTTTTGCTGTGTAGAAGCTTTTAGTTGATTAAGCCCATTCATTTATTTTTTCTCTTCCCTGGCCTTTGAGGTAAAATTCATAAAATCCTCTCTAAAACCAGGGTTCACAAATTCAGTACCTATGTTTTTGTCTGTGTAATTTATTGTTTCAGGTGTTATATTTAGGTGTTAAATCCATTTTGAGTGAATTCTGGTGTATGGTGACAGAAGGCTAGTTTTAATTTTTTTGCATGTGACTTTCCAATTTCCCTAGCACTATTTATTGAAGAGGCTGTCTTTTTTCCATTGTATGTTTTTGGTTTCTTTGTCAAAAAATATTTACACAGATATATGTGAGTTACAAAGAAATAAAAAGATATTTTGTATTCATGGGTTGGAAGAATCAACATAGTTAAAATGGCCATTTTACTCAAAGCAATAGACCAATGGAACTAACAATTTTTTAATGTTCTTCCCAACAGAAGTATCACAAATGTGGGGGATCCTATTTAATTTTTAAGTCAAATTAACATAGCTCTTGATCAATATAATGGTATGCAGTAAAAACAAAACAACAACAAAGAATTTCCTTTCCCTGATCAAATTCCTTCATCAAATTATTTAACTTCTGAGCATAAAAATTAAAGCTCCAGATAATTTGGCATATACTTATTTTTCAGTTTATTCAATTATAAAAAAGCATTTGTTGAGTGGCTTCTCTGGGCTAGAAACAGGGAACTGAAAGGTGAACATTACAAGAAACACTGTTTAAAAACTCTGTTAGAGGACTTCTAGCAGGTGGTAATCAAAAGATATAGCCTCAAATCCTTCCTAATAGACAGTAGTCCACTGTCAATCAATTAGCCTTAAAGTTGAAACATATTTACCTCTCTGCTTCGATGGTAAAATTTATATGAGGCTAGAAGCAGAAACTGAGAATAAAGATGAGAGTATTACAGTGTGAAACTAAAAAACTGCCAGTAAACTTAATGAGGAATTGGTCATCTACGCAAAAAACATGTTACATCAGTACCTTGAAAGGAGCTTATAGAACACTAAAACCGATGGTAGACTTTACAAGAGCACATTCTGCAGAATGAAGGCAGAATGAATACAAAGGACAAGAAGTATAGGTTGTAAAAGTTCACTTCCAGGCCTGTTCTCCTTCTGAATCTGTAAGTAATTAATTTGAGATGCACATATTTGTAAGTATTATTTATAGGAATGTATTGCTGTTGTGCCATTGAAAAAGAATTTAAGCAATAAAAACAAAATCATATTATTTTGAAGGAAAATAATATTTTATGAGAGATTGTCATGTAATAGAACTAAAAAAAACCCCTTGAAAATAATGAGATTAAAAATTGTATATAACATATATCTATTCCATATTTAAACTGTTATTGTTGTGTTGAGAAAGCATTCCATTAGAACCATGTTCAAGCATCAGAAACATTAACTGGAAAGAAATGACCTGACTCTTAAGAATTTATTTAGGAAGTTTCATAGATTCAGATATCAAAATCATATTTTAATGGGTATATTTTTTTGTGTGTATAAGGTAGAGAATGAAGATCAAGTATAGTATCCTAACATGAATGTAATCAGAAAATTGAAAGAGTAAATAGAGAACTTTTAACAAATTAACATGCATATATTACACGATGATAGGAACACAATATATGTTGTCAACCCCAATTACTTGTAACACATGGACATTTATAGAAAACATTTTTTCTCTGTGCAGTTAGGCGACTCTCAGTGCTCTTTCAAAAGGTCGACGACTCCTGGGAAGATGGATTACATGGAGGTAGAACAATCTGGCATCTGTTATGTTTAAATTCATGCTAACACTAATAAGATTATCTCTGTCCTTTTCTTCAATTTCTGAATAGTTTTTAGAGACCACATTTTTTGAAAAGCATTTGGTATGGCTTATATGCAAAGAATATTCCCCTTTGCTATTATTTGGTAATGTGGTCTGATATTTTATAAGAAGTATTAATTAGAACAAAGCCTTTTTGGAAAGGAAGAAAGCACTGGAATATAAGGGGCAGTTCTCGATCTGCAACTGGGCTCCACTATATTTTAGTTGGAAAAGAGCTAGTACAATAGTATATTAATTTTTTATTATATTTGGAGTGATATCAATTACCACAAAATTCCTTTACAAACAATATAAGGCACTGTATCATTAATGTTTGATTTCTCTAGGTTCTCACCTACTAGGTGAGCCCCACCATGGACCACTGGTCTTGCTTTTATCCTTTCTGGTTTTTTAAGGTCCTCTGCTCATGAAATTCATAACAATACATCACTTGCAAAAGTGGCCTACTTATGAATGAAAGCTAACTTGGTGACTATTTTCTTTTCATGCAAAGGCTAATATTAAATAAAATTTCATGAAAAATTTAGTTAGTAGACAAACAAAACCTGGTACAATCTCATTTCATTTGTATATTCACACTTAGAGTGGACAGAATATTTATTATGGGGATACAGATTGATATTCACAGAGTGAGTGAAAAGTTTTAAAGAACACACATGAATGATGATGTTGTGCATAAAATACATAAAATGGAATCAGACACAGCAAACATTGTACTTAATTTAATCCAAGTTGTTTTTAAAAAATTTTAAATCTATAAAGTGGTGTTTTATTCATTAATAATATTAAATTTCTTAACAGCAACTGGTTTGTTGTAAGTAGTCACTTGAAAACAAACAAAAGCATAACTATATTATTTATTAATCACTTAAGACAATAGTGAAATTGATCCTGATAGTTCACACCCTTATATCTTTCTCTTATATTTTTATACTAAAGCCATATTTTCAAAACCTAATTTTTAATCATACTGTTGATGTAGTTATAAACAATAACTTGATTTTTTTATGCTCCGAGTTTCTCCATAAGGAGAAGTAGTAAAATACAATTTATTATGGTGTTATAATTTTAAATAGATCTACTTTTATCATCAAAGTAAGATACATTAAAAAGAAAAAAGAAAAAGAAAAGAAAATGCATTAAAAATCTCACTAACCAGAGACCAGAATTGTTAGTATCTTATGTTATATACCTAATCCAGGCATTTTCATATACCTAAAGTGAAAATTGAATCATTCAGCAAATTTCTGTAATACATAGTATTTTGATATGATATGCTCTATGTGCCATTTTATATTAAATAAATATTCTTAATGTTGAAAATTTCAGTAACTTCGAAACCTGGAATTTTATAAGCAACTTTGTGAGATGTGCTATTGTAGCTACATCTTTCCTCTCACCTTTTATAAATTAAAGTCTTTGAAAGAATGCACAAATGGCCTTTAGAATATTTGTGCCAAGCAGTTCATGTAAGTGACTACTTCTCTGCATGTATTATTATCCTATTGAACTTGATTTTGTTTTAATTTGCTTTTCTGATTTTAAAAAGTGGATTATTTAAATATACTTATTGAATTTCTAAAAAAATTAATTTTTGTCTGTGTTTTTATTGGCATATTCATCATTTTCTATTGAATTTGTAGGTGTCCTTTTTGCATTTTAATAGATACCGACATCTGTAAAATTTCTCATTCTGAGTTATATGAGATAGTCAATATTGAATTGATAAAATTTGCATTTATAGAGAATCAGTCAAATAACTTGTCAACTTAAATTTTACAAGAAAACTATTGCTATGGGTGGGTTAATAGAAAACTGAAATAATCTAGTGGTCATTTGTATCACACAGCATATTATTTAGTAAAATAACTGAATAAATTGTAAAAAGATGGTAAAAATAAGAAGTGCTTATGCTCTTGTGAAATAAATTTAAAATTAAAATTTCCATGTTTAAGAATAAAGATAAGATGTTAACAAAATAAATTTAAAAGAATATTTAGTGAATACTATGGGAAGAAGTACAAACTGGCAGAATCTAAAAGTTGGTGGTCTAGTATTTTGGGCAGAAAATAATCTTTGCGTCATAGTGGACCATAACCTTGAAGTGTTTCAATGATAAGAAGTAACTGATAATGAAAAAGCATGATATTCAATAGCATTAATGACGAATGTAATAGGAAATTGATTTCCTAACACCTTTCCCTTAGTGTAGCATCTTTTCCCTTAGATTAAAAGAGAATCAATACGTGAATATCTGAGTATATGAGGGGCAGCCAAGTGCAGAGAAAATACTATTCAATTAACAATTAGAAGACCTGATTTCTTAACCTAATTGTACCATAATTGAGTTGTATGACCTTGGAAAAATCATTTGGTCTTTCCAAGGTTTACTTTCTTCATTCATTAAAAAAAAAAAAAAAGTATCTAAGGCCCAGAACTAAATTTATGTAATTTAATTTTGAAGTAAATTTCAATCAAAAGGGAAGTATTAAATATATTAAATGTCTGTCCTTTGATAATGTTACCCAAATTATCTTCTACTAAAGACCATTTTCCTTTTTTGAATAACTAATGCTTTGAGAGAGTTTAATTTGGAATTGAGAGAGAGAGAATTCATGATATATATATTCTTTTATTTTATAACAAAGAAACTGATTAAAGGGAGGTTAACCAATTTGCCCTAGTTCACAGGGTTTGTGAGCAAACTAGGATTCAAAGCTAGACAGTCTGACTCCATCACCTGTAATTTTAAGCATTACCCACACTATCTTAGATATATATTTTTGCTCAAACAAACTTGGGAAACACTGGCTTCAACAAAGCAAAATCAGTTGAACACAAGACACTTTGGAATACTTAAGATTTATTTTGAATATTCAAGAAGGACATCATATGCAGAGCTGTGCACATCTATTTTCATCACAGAGGTCCAATGACAAGAAATACTAACATGTCAAAGGCACTACTAAAGATCTGCAGAAGACTTTTAGAAAAAGCTGATTGTTGAGTCTTAGCAGACATTCCAATGGTATTTTGACTCAGAAAGATTTGTATAGAAACAATCCCGTAAGCAATTTGAAGTAGTAGTAAAGGCAAAAAAAAGTAGCTATGGAATTTACTTTCCCATAAGATTAAGGCCCATTTTCCACTTTTCTCTTCTTGACTGCATTTTAATACAAAAAAATCTTACCAGTGTATTAAAAATGTTTTTACCAACGGAAATCTGGTTTCAGGATATGGATCGCAGCATTTGGGGAAGATGCAGATATTTATACACTGTGAGCATTCTTTCCCAGGAGTTTCACTTAGGAGATTTTCATTATGGAAGTTATTACTTACCATCTCTTAGTAGCTATAATATGTTATAAAAAAATAAAATAAACATAAATTATAGCACTATCCAGTGAGCCTCTAAGTGTTTTATATTTATAAAATAAGTGAGCTATAATAAAACAAAAACCACAAATCATCCAAATTAGATTCTTCATCATATTTAATCATCTGAGATTTTATAAACATCACTTTGAAAGAAAAAACCTACAAAAAACCACAAAACCAAAAACAGAATTTATATTCAATTATGGTGTCAATGATGGATAGAGAATAGATAAATTAGTATGTGATATATTTCATATTGGTTTTTCTCTTTCTCCTGAGACTCATAAAATATATACAATCTCATAAAATATCTCTGAATTAGAACACAGGAAACAGCATAATACAGTTGATCCTCATTATTCAGGTTCTGAATTTGCAAATTAGCCTACTTGCTAAAATGCACTTGAAACCCCAAAAGCAATATTCACAGGTGCTCTGAGGTCATTTGCAGACATGCTCAGAATGGAGAAAAATTTGTGTCACTCATCAAAAATTTGCTTGTTCCCAGTTCAGGCAGAATGACATTGAGCTCTGCCTTCTTGTCTCAGCTCTCATAATGTTATAACGTCCTTTACGTAATCTATTTATTGCCACTTTCGTTGTTGTTGCATTTTTGTACGTTTTGTTGGCGATTTTGCTGTTTAAAATGTCCCGTAAGTGTAGTGCTGAGTGCTGTCCTAGTGCAGGAGAGGTGTGATGTGCCTTATGGAGAAAATACAGGATGCGTTAGATAAGCTTCATTCAGGCGTGAGTTATAGCACTACTGGCTCTAAGTGCAATGCTAATGAATCAAGGATGCTGTACTTTGAGAAAAGAAAGACCTACAAAAAAAAATGCAGTGGATAACATTGTTGTGAGGCTAAAAGCCACAAAATTTATGTTGTCATGTTGCCCAGGATCAGGAAACTTTAAAACTTTTCCTGGCTAGCTCTGGCTGGATCCCATGTTTCAAAAGGTGATGTGGCATGGGAAATGTTCAACTCCCAGGCCAGACACATTCTGCAGATCAGGACACTACAGAAGAATTTTTAAAAATACCTGCTTAGTGTATTAAACAGTATACAAGTCATGTTGAAGAGTGAACAATGAGACCGAACTGTATAATTTTACGATTTTTTCTTCCAGATACTCCCCTGGCTTACGTCTAAACCTTATTAAAAAAAAAAAAGTCTTTTTGAAGCCACATCACTGAGCTCGGTACATAATGAAAAAAAAAAAAAAAAAGGGAGGGGCACTGAGAGTGGTGGGCAGATTATTCCCATTCCGAAATGACCTGTTTATAGTGAGGACTGAGGAGCCGAAGTATCTCTTTGAGGTCGCAAAGGAGAGTTGAGAGAGAGAACCTAGGACATAATGATCAGGATTCTTAAAGCAATGTGGATGGGAGGAAGGCCCCCGCTCCTCTATAACTGACTCTTGAACAAGAAACTGCCAGAGTGAAAGAACATGACAGGATGGGTCTTAAACGTCAACAAAATATTCAGCAGACATACTTGAAGAATTTAGAAGGAGCTGAATTTATTCTTTATGCAAATATCCAGTAAAGTTTAAATTATTCTCATTCATATGATACCCTCAATTATTTTAGTGGATACTACAATTTAGCAAAGATTGTAAAATCTAGGATTATAGCAACAGAAGACACGGGAGTTTATGTAGTAGATAGGCTGCTACATATAGAATCCAGTATTGCACATATAAATTTTAAGAGCATGTTATTTGTAAAATTAGATCTCTGGTTCAAGAGAAAGGGCACAAGATTTTAAGCATAGATATGGTTATAGATATAGCTTTAGAGAATTATAGATACTAATATATATCCTCTAATACATATTTTTAAGTATATATCCTTAGTATGTATTATATATCTATATATTTATCCATATAAATCATAATATACAGATTTGGTAGTTAGCTACAAATAGGTGTCTTTGAGCACAAAGCTGCAGATGACAATCCTTATAGCAGAATGTATAAGGAATGGATGTCAGCAGTAACTTGGGGTATGTCTACTTCTAGGGAGTTTATAGAAGAAGATAAATTAATAAAATAGAAGACGTCATAATTCTGTGAAGAAAGTGAGGTAGAATGTAATGATGTGACAACTGGACTGGATGTCACTGACGTGATTCTCACATTGATGGATGTAACAAGTTTAAACAAGGTGTGTTATATTTAAGGTAATCAGTGAGCTTCACATAAATAAAGTTGAAGGAACATTATATGGAACACCTGTGATGGGGTGTGGGTGTGGTGATGAGAGAAACAGTAATCTAAGCAAAAGTAAACTCTCCAAGGCTCCATGGCCTACATATTTCTAATCATTTTACTTTTATTTTAACAGTATGGTTTCATAAGATGTGTGAGAGTACAAAGTTTCCTATCCTAGAAATGTTTAGTTTGCAAATATCAAATGTAATGTATGCTTTGATGTTCATATGGATTTTAAATACATGATTATGGTGATAAGATGTCAAGACATATAGCAGTTGGGCATTCAATATTTTTTAAATTATAGTACCAATACTATTAAAACAAATGCTTATATTTATGATGGAATAGAAAATAAAATTTCTAAAAATATATTTTTAAAGCTAACCATGTCAAAATAAGTTTTATGATGAGAAATATGATAAAAGTGCATTGCCTTTGTAAATATATGCTCTTTTTACATGTCAAGTCAGAAACTACATTCACAAACAATATCTTAGTTATAAAAAAATAGAAATAAATATAAATAATCCACTACTAAAACGAGAAAAAAATATGTATAACTGATATGCTAAGAAAGGAGAGAAAATGGAATCATATAAAATGTTCAGTGGAAACAATGAAAGGCAGAAAAAGAGTGGAAGATGAAAACAGAAACAAACAACAAGAAAAACAAATAGAAAACAGTAACAAATAGATAGATATTATTTTGATTATATCAATAATCGGCTTTGAATGTCAGTGGTCTAAATATACCAATTAAAAGACAGAGACTGTCAGAGTGGATCAAGAAAAAGAATTAACTACATGTTGTCTTCAAGTAACACTCTAAGACATGTATATATTTAAAGTAAATAGAGAAACATATACCGTGTTGATATTAATCAAAAGAAAGCAGGAGTAATTATATTAATTTCAGACACAGCACACTTCAGACCAAGAAAAATTATCAGGAATATTAGGGGTGAGAATTTGCCAAAACTCACTAAAAAAGAAATAGACAATTTGAATGAGCTTATGTCTATTAAAGAAATTGAATTAATACTTAATTAAACTACTCAAACAACAAAGCAACAGACCCAGATGGTTTCACTGGCAAAGTCTACCAAACCTTTAAAGAAGAAATTGTATCAACCCTGTACAACTTCTTACGAAAGACAGGACCACTGGGAATATTTTCAAATTCATTCTATGAAGCCCACATTACTCTAATAACAAAATCAGACAAAAACATTACAAGAAAAGTAAGCTACAGACCTATATCTCTCATGCATATAAATGAAAAAAAAAATCTTCAACAAAATAAAAATTTCTGCCCATTGGAGTAAATTTCAGCTCCATAATGCAGATTTCAATTTTTTCTTGCTTCACTCACTTCATATGCATTCTTCCTTCCAGACCAGCTTGTCTCGTGGTTTTAACGTATCCCCTAAGTGGCTATGCTTCTCTGTTCAAATCTGACTGAAACAGGCAGATCCAAATTTGGGCCAGATATTCTGCTCCAGTGGTCATTTGGCCATACCTCTGTTTCAACATTTACCAAATTGTCTTGCACTTGTGAGTCTCTTTCACCATGTTGAGAGTGATATGAGGCAGAGTTTTTATTTATCTATATTTTTACTGCAATAGACCAGTTATGTGAGTTAGGTATTAAAAATATTTAACATATACATGCTGAATTGAATGAGACCCATAACAAATTTATGTTTACTTAAATATTTCCACTAACATTTTTTTAAAGTAAAGTATTTCAAGGAAGTCTAATGTTGTTACAGTTTTTATACTTAAAGACTCATGTATGTAATAGTAGAAAGGTGAGCAGGTGTTTAATTACAAGGAAGCTCTTAGGTCAACGGCTGTTGTATTTAATAAAGACTATTTTCACCTCAAACCATCTGTGAATCCTAGCTTTCATCATTCAAGGTCTGTAGCTTTGTTCCTGATCACATTTGGGGATTAATGGTATAATAGGCCATATCATCCTATAAACCCTAATCTATTATAATCCTTGCATTTATGTTTATGACCAAAGACTGTTTCAAAACTTGTTTTGTCCCCACATCTTGGTTCAGCTTCTGCCACTCTCTTATTCTGGGGAAGAGACAATACTTTGGGTGTATCAGGAATAATATCCATATTATAAAAAGGTTATTATAAGAGAAAAGGAATATATGTAAAGAAAGCCCATACATAGTCCTTAGCACAAAATATTTGTACAATGAGTATTGCCCATTACTATTATATTTATTTTAAGAAAATGGATACTAATAACTCAGCAATTTATAGGTGCTTATAAAACATCATAATTTAATTCCATGCTAATATATACACTTGGGTATAATAAAAAAAGTTCAATGCTCAGTTGAAGTTATGAATTTTTCATATCTGTTACCAGATCCTACTAAATTAAAAAATCGCTTCTGACTACAAGTTAAGCAATTTTTAAAATTGCTATTCTTCCATTGCTGACAGCATACCAGCAATATATTAAAATTCTAAGAATATACTTAACATTTGTAGGGATAACTCAGGAAATACCATTTACAATGAGAACTTGACTCATTGTCTCTCAATCCACTGTTTCTTTTAAAAAGTTCTCTGCAAGGTAGATTATGGAATTTCTTTTAAATTTAATATTCTGTATGTGGCATTCCAAATAAGCAGTAAGTTAATAAAAAAATTCCAAGGAGGAAAAATATCCATTTTTAAATAGTCATAGATAGTGATAACATACAGCTATTTATTTTGGTATTCATTGAAATCCTAGTCTCAATAAATATTGATGATTATATCCTGTTCCCAATAATAATGATTTTCATTTAATAAACTGCACAATATCTGCCAAGAGAATCCTGCACTGTTTTCAGGACATTGATACTGTGGCTAAGACTGATAGCAAATTGTTTTAGGGACTTCAGCAAACTCCAGTCTCAAGGGTTGATTTTCATTATTATGTCAAGTGTGTGGAGAAAAATATGGTGCTAAAGGTAATGATAATGATTTCCAAGTACCAATATAATCCTTTTTAAAGAGTATTATCAGGTATATGCCTTGTAAATCCATACACATGCATTGGCTATTATTAATGAAATTAATAATAATTTTAAATAATCTGCACTATAACACTTTATATAGGTACATTTAGGGCAATGTAATTAAAAGTGACTGACTAATTAACATGATACACCTTCCTGCAGGAGAAATTTCCTAGGAGGGGGTATTTAAGAAAAAAAAAAACTTTAAGTGAGAAATTGTTATAGTCAGTATAGTTGTGTAAAAAAATCTGTAATAATTTCTCTACATGCTTAACAGGTGAGGTTTCCAAATTCAGTTCATCCTTATCATTGTTAAACATCACCCCAAGAATCCACAGTGCCATATCCCTCACATCTGTGAGCTCAACATTTATGTGCATCATGATTATAATTCTAACTAATTAGTTTATTTTAATTATAATCAATACACTAAGGAGAAGTTTGAGACAGCTGATATGATTTATTACCAATTCTAAAAGCATTTGTCGTGCTTTTGGCAGTTCTACTATCTCTGAAATGCCCCTGCCTGTTGGCAGCAACCTGTCAGGGTCGTTATGATTGCTGTATGCAGGGACATTAGCTGACAGCTCTTTGCCACTCCTGATAAATGTGCCTGCCGTGTAATCACACCTATGTGGTCTTGCTTTAGCATCCACCTATAGCCTCACCAAATATGAGAATATATAGCATAAATATATGATAGCTACACATGTATATGGATCAAAAATAATGTCATATTTAGATGACAAGAAGATTATGTGATCGTCTCTTGAAATGCCATATGACAAGAAGCCACACAAGTATCTCATCAGGGAGAAAAGACTTATCATGTTAAGAATACTTCAGTGGTTCTTAAAAACTGGTATAGTGGAAAATGACTTCAGAAGATCTTCCCCAAGAGTAATATTTAAAAATCAGTGATTCTGAAATATCATAGGCTTTGTGGTAGGGTGGAAATTTCCTATATTAAGTTATTAATAAGGACTTGCACTGAATGAAGACTTAAATTGAGCACTCAAATATGTAATTCTGATGCTGTCCTAGCATATACTTATATTTTAAAGCTTCTCATTGGGAACTTGACCCTGTTTTCATTGATAAATTTTTCATTCTTCTCTCATGAATTATTCAAGTACTATATCATCCTAGCTTATTATCACCAATTAAAAAAAAATCTTCAAATCACATGCCATCATTTCAAGAAAAGCCACTTTAAAAATAATTTTATGTTGATAAAATTGTATGTATTTTGGTGATTTACTTTCAATCTTATTGAAATAAACATCATAATTTGAAAAAGTATGTGATTCATCGAATTAACTTTCCCATGCTATTGGTCAACACCAAGAGAATATGGCTCCATTGCAAATGTGCAACTTGTTACACTCATATGCTAGAGTTGGTGCTGCTTTGAGAAAAAGAGAGAGCATTGAAACCACTTAAGACTGTGTAAATACATGATAAGGAAGAGACAGAAAGATATTTGTGGGTGATAAGGGCTGAAAATGGCCAGGAATAAGGCACTGATCTCTGGCCTACTGACTGCATATGCATTAAAATGAGAGATAAAAGTTGTCAGATTGGCTATATTTTAAAAAGAAAAAAAAAAAACTAAATTAGCTTCTGGGAGATTAAAGGCAACCTTATTTAGCGATTGACTTTGACTACAGAAACTATCAGATATTAAGTTAATAAATGTGAAAATTTCATCATGACCTGAAAAAGGAAAAAAAGCTAAGATTTTGCTTTTTTTTTTTAAAGGGGAATGACTTTGTATCTTCATTTAGTCATCTATATATTTGGTTTCTATTTTTATTGATTTAGACTACCAGAAATGAAATTTTTAAACAATCCTCATTTTACAGGAGAGGGAACTGAAGAGTCTGACAATCCTTAAAACCCATTTGTGATCAGGAGTGCCTAGATAAGAAAGTTTTCCAGAATCAATCCATGTTAAACGTTCTCTACCTCCATTTTTTAAATAACTCTTTCTTTTTTTTAAATGTGTATTATCTATGCATTGTTTTAATATTCAATATCTATGCATCTAGGACTTCCATATGTATACAATGTGTTTCTTTACATTAAAGTCGCTACATATTTTAATTTTTAAAAAGAAATAATTTTCTATGTATGAAGGATCAGTAATATAGTTAATTTTCCAGTAAAATATAACAATAATTTTTTTAGGAAACATCTACAGTTCTATGAATTCACAGGGCAAATATGTCTTAATATTAGGAATGTTTGAATTCTAACCACTTATCTATACAGAAAAATTTAATATATCAAAACCTATTTTCTTATTAACTCCCCTTCAAATAGACATATCTACTCTATATGTTCAAAAGAACAGACATAGTGTCAGGCTTTATTTTCTGTAACTCATATTACAAGATCAATTATATTACAGGTTGCATTAAATGCTTTCTAAAAGTACATACTGTCCTCTCTTCCATCTCCCCTCTCAGAGAAACTAGCTCCTCCTTAGAGAGATGAACTTTCCCAATTCCTTTAACCAATGCAAGTCACTCACTCTGCAGAGCTAGAGAATGAGGACATGATAAAGGGAGATGGCTGATGATTGCTTGAGACTACATTGTGGATGATCTTATATAACTGGCTTTGAAAACAACGTTGTGTTCTTGTGCAAACACCATTACCCACTTTTTTCCATTTTAGCAGAAGCTCCATTTTAAGGGGTTAAGTCTATGGATATTTAGGCATATTAGTACCTGCTCCTGGATTGTGAAGCACATGCATGATAACGAGAGGACTCCCTACAAAAAGTCAATCAACTTTGAATGACTCTTGGGTAGATGGATAAAACCCATATCCTTGACAATATTATTGAGTTCCTGGAATCAGCCAGCCCTGGGACAAATATCATATGACTTTTGGTTATGTGAAATAATAAATTCTTCACATTTAATACAAAAATACAAAAAAAAAGTTTTATGCTGAAAATATCTTAATTGATTCAAAACCTAAGGCATTTGATTATTTAGCAAGCATAAGAGAGCAATCAAATTTTGCAAATGTGGAAACAATCTAACAAAGTTAACATTTCAAAAAGTTAAATTTGACAGAGTTTATGTGAGGAACTGAGATAGAGATAGACTATGAGATCTGTCATTTGGGTAAGAGAATATTATCTAAAGTCAATGTGATTTTTTTAAAATAAAAAAGTTGTCATTAATAAAAATTTCTAGGCATGTGAGAATATTATACCATACAGACAATAAATTTTAAAAAAAGAATAAAAAAGAAACAGACTGGAAGCACACACACAGGTAAACCAGCTATTTAAGTTGGAATAACATGACTCTAAAAAGACTGGTGTGTTAACAAAAGTAAAATAATATATATATTATATATATGTATTTACATATATATTATATATATATATATATATATATATATATACATACACACACACACACACACACACACACACACACACACACACATACATATACACACACCATGGGTGAAAGAAACAAAGAATTTGAATTCATAAAAATAAGCAAATAATCTAGAACTTAAAAAATAAAATATAAATAAGAGTTTAGGTGACTTTAATACTGATTAGGCATAGCAGAATACGGGATCAGTGAACTAAAAGATATTTTAATAAAAAATACAGAAATTTAATAATGAATGAAAACATAAGAAACATGAATAAAAACATAAGAAACAAGCTAAGACATAATTGAAGGCCCAGATGAGGTGGGGAAACATAATGGAACATAAAATGAAAAAGATATGGCTAGTATTTTCTAAAACTTATCACTATCAACTAACAGATTTGAAGTAAGGTCAGTGAATCTCAAGAGGTATATATGGACAATTACATTTAAGCTTACGATTGTAAAACTGTGCTGGGACTGGCGGCTACAACAAAACCACCAAACATCAAAGGCAAAAATAAAATCTTAAAGTAACCAAAGGGGTTAAAAAAAAAAAAAAGGTACACTGGAGGCAAAGATGCAAAAATCAGACTTACAGTTGACTTTACAAAAGGAAATGAAAGCCTAACTCCTTACAATATGGGTCCTGGGCAGACTTGATAGCCTAGGGAATGGTACCCACAACCTCACAATTTGCCTAACCTGAGGCAACATCTCCCCTGTTATTTCTACCCAGAGAGCTGAATGGATTTAAATGCTCATTGAGGAATTTAGAATCTATAGCTCCACCCTCTCCTCTCTTAAAAATCAGATATTAGTTATTTTCAGCTCTCCACACTTTGCTTAACTGTTATAAGTCACAGATGTCAAAATTGCTCAGCAATACTCATATCTAAACCTAGGATTCAATAGAAGCCATATCAGCATTGTTCTCCTATCAGGCTTTTATGAATGCTAAAGCTGATATCTGAACTTTCATCTTTCTGAATACTTCCTCCCCCACCCCTTGTTATCAGTTTGTACTATACTCCTGCTCAGGAAAGGGATGTTAATTTGGTTCTTCAACTACAGCATATGTCAATTATTTGTGGATAAAATATTTCTTTCAGACTATAGTCTGTCTGTCTGTTTCTCTCTCTCTCTCCCCATCATCTATCCATCCATCCATCCATTGGTGGTTAAGATGCTTCCTTAAGACAGAAGTTTAGAACAAAACCTAATCATTTTAGAAGAGTGTCAAAACAATAATTTTGTGTTTAAATGTGCTTTTTAAAAATTAGACAAAATTAACGATTTACTTTTTGTAATCTTTCATTTTGGACAAATGTAATAGCACCTATTACAGGTAATTTCCTTATGAACTTAGGTATATAATCCATGGGTTCCATGTATATTATGAAACATATATATATACAGTTTCATGAACCACTTGGACAGAAGATTTGAGGCAGGTGCTGAGAGATGAGACCCCTTGGGATCTGGGTGATGTGGTAACTGAAGAGAATTTTAAATGTGTGAGTTAGAAATATGTGTTCTGAACATTAACCAATCGTTGTTCCCCCACCTGATACTGTTCTGATTGTTCTCTATCAGGAGCCTTAGAGGGTTTTGTGGTTTGAGTTCATATAAGTGTATGTAACACAAAACTAAGCATTCTCTTTCTTTCTCTCTCTCCTCTTTCCTCCCTCCCTCCCTTCTTCCCTTCCTTCCTTGCTTAACTTCATTACATTTTATTGAAATATATGCTAATTACATGGGACTGTCCACCATTAAAAGCTTATCACATATTTTTGTTTCCTCTATACTTGCTTACCACCTCTACTGAATTCTATGCTTCATTAGCCAACAGTTTCTTAGTTATTATTGTCTCATTTCATAACAATCTGTCTCCCACTAGTAGCCATTTATAAAAAATTTGTGACAAGGATGAATGATTAAATATATAAAGAAGTGTCTTGTCATAAGTGTGCTTCTATTTCTTCATGTCTTAAAGTTGCTGTCAGGCAATTATATTACCCATGCTACTGAGTGCTACTCTCTCACCAAAATTTTATTCTTATGTCTTAAATTTAACTGGAGGATCCAGTATCCTTTCCTAATTGAAGTTTCTCCCCATCTCCCCCCACCCCCACCAGAAGTAGATTGGCATAATCTTTTTACAGAACAGAAAGAACCAAGGGATTGTCAATAACAGATATCTCAGAAAACCTGGTGGAGTGAGGGTGGGAGGTAGTAAATGAAACCTTTTCTAAATTTCAAGAGATGATCGCAGGTAGCTGAAAAAATGGAAATGGTAAGAGTATGACTAATTTTGCAGCTCATGTTTATTATATACTTCTGAGATGCCTGTTGAGAAATATGTAATTATAACGAACAACAATCACTGAAGAGTCTTTCAATGAGATTATCAGACTATCTTCAGAGATTCACACATTGCTGATCCATAGACTCTGGGTGGCTCCTTTAGAATATAAGCAGCAAAAAACAACGTAGGAGTAGATGATGGAGGTGACAGAGAGAGCAAAAGTGACGTGTTAGCTTCTTCGTAGGTCTTTACAGGAATCAAATATATGTAACAGGTTTCAATAAACCACTGATGTGAGACCATTTTTTAAAAAATTCTACCATTATTGAGGCATAGTCCTGTTCATGCCTTCAAGTCTTATTTTTATTATGCCACTTATATATATTGATTTTTTTCTCTTTAGTTTACTATATTGATTTTTTTAAGGAAACGAAAAATATCAAAAAATATCAAATTAGTAAGACTTTAATAACATCGCAAAATATTAGAAAAAGGAATACAAAATACCAGTGCCCAAAATGTTTCAGGAAATTTTAAAAAAATATATAACAAGCATTCACTAATTAACTATTGTTCATGTTGGAAATATTGGATTTGACTGCATAGTTCATAGTTTTTTCTTTAGTCTTCGTCATTTGCAGTATCTAAGGCCAGGAAAAGAATGGTATTTGCATCGAATGCATTTAATTTTTAGTAAACAAGATGATTTACATGTCATTATCTACCATGTAATCATTCTTTTTCCTATTTATTACTCCTATGGGGAGGTGTTGCGTTAGCATATAATTTTTAAAAAATACTAATCAATGTTTCATATTAAAATCCTCCTGTTATATTTGTTATGTAAATGTTATATAAAAGCCACTCACTTCACCAAGTTATTTTTCCTAAAACAGCAGTCTTTGTGATATAGTGGGAAGATTAGAATATATCATATTTGAATATGTGGCCCTAGGTGATAGTTTAATCTCCGCAAAATATCTTTTTCACATCTATAAAATACTTAGCTGACACAAATTTATTGTGAAATCAAAGAGGAAAATGTGAAAGCTCTTTTCAAACTGCTATAAGTATCTTAAAAGATTATATATGTTTTTTTAATTTATCAATTATAACTCTATACAAAAAGAAAACAAAAAATTCTTCCCTTTATCATATAACTAGTATATTAACTCCTAATCCTAACATATAAGACTTTGTAAAATCAGAACCCATTTTTGCTTAATATCCAGCAGGAAATGTTTGATATTTATTGTTTTTTCAATATCTCATTCATTCATCCACTCATCTATCCATTCATAAAATAATTTTTAAGATTTGTTATCTCCTGGCCCAAGAGAGATTCTGGGGCTATAACTGTAAACAATATACTGTTTCTGTTTCAAAGGCATGTTAGTTTTGAATGAATGTATCAGTTATTCATAGCAACAGCAATGCTACCTAACAATCAACTTCAAAACTCTTGGTGGCATACTACAATAATCACTTACTTTTGTTCATTACTCCACAGGTCAGCAGGGAGCTTTGCTGATCAGAGCCAGGACTCAATCCCCTCAGCTAGTATCTCCTATGTATTTGTAGTTACCTGGCAAGGGAAGAGTTGCTCTAAAATGACCTTAGCGGGGACAGTTTGTTCCTGCATCCTGTCATCTCTCATCCTCCAGCAGACTAGCCTGGGCTGGTTACAACAGCCTAAGTGGACACCCAAGAGAAGGCTATCCTTGGATGCACCCTCATGATGAAAGGCATAGGAGAAAGGCAGAAAGAGGAAGTGTGTGAGGCCCTTTGAGAACAAAGCTTGGTTGACTAAACAATGCATAAATTCAATATTCAAAGGATGGAAAAGCAGATTCCACTTCGTGATGGAAAGTGCTGTAAAATCATCTTTAAAGGGTGTGAGTATAGGGTTGGGTGGAGGATTACAGCCTTTTGCAATCAGTCTCCCACAGTAGGAAACACATATAAATAAACACAAAATATAGTGTAAATGCTTCATTTTCTCTCCAGCTCTGTCTCCAATTTTCTTTTTTTTTCCCAAACTTTTCTCATTCTCAATGGTGTTTTAAACCATTAACTCTTCTCTCCCTCTCTGTTAGCAGCTCAGTGGAAGACTTTTAAGTCTCTCCTTTCCTCCCAAAATCTATAAGTAACTTTTCATCCCTCTCACTTTATACCTTTTATTTACAATCAAATTAAAGCAAACCATTCTCGAGAACTCATTATATTTCTGATATTCTAAGTGCAATTTTTTAGATTTGCATTCTCTGCTTCCACATCACACAGTTCCTTCCCAACCTGTTCAGTTTGACTCAAGTCCCTATCCCTCTATTGATTGTATTTGCGGTGATCACCACACCCGCCTTGGGCAGTCTGGCCTTACAGATTGGCACCTCCACTTTCTTGAAACTGCATCTTTTGGTTTTCCACTGACTCTTCGTATCCTATGAGCATTGATTCTCTATTTATCACTTGGCTTTTCTTAATCTCCAAATGAAAAGAAATAATGAAATGCACCAGACACTTTCCCAAGCTCTAGGAATCTCACATACATTATAGCATTTTACCCACACAGGGAACCTATGAGAAACAGAAATAATACCACCAACTCTGTTTCAGATGAGGAAATTGAGGCTCAGATAGGTAGAATAATTCAGTAAAGGTCATAGAGACCTAGTAAATGTTAATCCAAAATTTAAATTCTAAATTTGTCAGATTCCAAAGCTTCTTCCCCAGGGGAAGGGTAGGCTGCATTACTCCTTTTTGTGTGAGATACATACTCCTCATTTTTCAAATTGAAGGACACTGAGTTTCACACAGATGGCTCTGATGAGCAGTAAATTGGCTCTTAATTAGAAAGTAAAAAAATGATCTCAGAAATCCCATGTAGAAAAATCACTTAATATCAGTCACATTGCTTTCTTGCAAGAGTTAATGAATTAATTATATTTACATAAGCAAAACAATGAAGCAGAAAGTAGCTCTTCAAACTTTAAAAAAAAGACAGCTTTTAAACATATTACCCAACCTGAATCCCCAATGAGAAGATGATCTTGAATACTCCTAAATCAGCAAATTAAAAGATTTGCTTTAATGTGCTATCATATTTAACCTTTGTACCCATTTCTTTCACTTATGCAAATGTGAGAAAAATCTCAAAATAAAAAGAAACAAAATGCTGACAACATCATCTGAGCATTAACATTTTTATCTAGTCAAACATATCCATGCAGAGTAGAAACACAGACATGGTTTATATGAGGAAGTTATGAGTAAAATTCCTGCTAGTAGTAGCAAAAATAATAAATAAATAATGGCTTGAGACGGAGCATTCCATACAAAAGGTGGATAGCTTGTTAAGCTTGTAAACTTAATAGCCTTTTAGAGGCTCCTCTGGAATAAGAGAATAGATGTGACTCCAATATGATGTATCAGAGTTAATATTCTTTTGATAGGATCACCTGTTTTGACAAGAGGGATTGTTGGAACTTTAGAGAGCATGCTGAATTTGATTATTGAGAGAAATTTAACCAAACACAAAAGGCTTGTAAAATTGCATCTTCATGAATCTTCCTTCTGCAAGAGGTCCACATGTATTTACACAGCCGAGTGCGCTCACTTGAGAGCCATTTATGATGTGTAATGCTCTGTGTCCTTTGTTGTAATATTGGATGACAGGTTAATTGAGTAGTGGCAGGACAAATAATCAGGGTCACGCAAGATGAGAAGTGTATATTATAGCTAAAGACTGTTTCATTACCAAGAAGCTTTTATATATTAGAACAATTTAAAATAATTCTTTTAGAAAAGTATTAATTTATCTATAACTTCTAAGGCATCCAGAGATTTGTGAGGTTAAAATTTCAATAGAAAATTTTTAAACAGTGATTCAGTATTATAGGTCAGACAATTAACTAACAACTCTGAAAAATGATTTACTTGATTATTCGATATCACTATCTCAAAACCATTATAGCCCTCTGTGGTATACTAATTCGCTTTCTGTGATTAGTTGTATTAAAGCTGAAAGAGTAACTCAGCATGTATTCCTTTTCTATGAAAAAACAAAGCACTTCATCTTCATTTTTATATTTGGTCCATTACAGGCATTGCCACATAGGGCTAAAATATACACTTAAGGGTGTATAGAGTTAAAAGCAACTAAAATAGAAAAATGGTGTATGCAACATTACTGGAACGTGCCAACTGTCAATATCTTCCCTTTCAATTAAGTTTTAAAATTCTTTTCTCTGCCACTTCAAACCACTAATTAATCTCCAAACATTCACTTTATCACTTATTTTGTATTCATATTTACCATTGACCAACATAAACCTAACTTTTTATTTGAAAAATTTTAATGTCACTTTTACACTTTATTTCTCTTCTTTTCTGTTAAAATCCATTTTACTTTATGGAATGACACAGTAAGGAATTCAGAAATCCACACTTCCATAAAAGAGATGAGAACACTGTCAAAAGGGTCACTATCGACTTTTTTTGAACTGGTAATTCACAAAAGGATTGCTATAATCTGAGGAGTATTTTCTCAGAGAACATGAATGAATTGGGGGAAGAATGGTGAGTTTTGTGACATTTTAACCTGTACTTTTCCCATTCTCTTTTCTCCAGCTCAGAGTAGACTTGAAAACCATCAGTCATGAAATCAAGCAAGCTTTGAAAATCGCTAGTCTAGCAGTGACTAGAGGATGTGGAATGGGTCTGAATCTCCTTAAAATGCTCCATCTCCAGAGAAGTGTAATATTTGACCCCCAGATTAGCTTTCTGAAGAAGGCCCACTCCTCAGGCTTCCTTTTATTTAATTTGACCCAGAGCCCACCCAGTAAGTAAAGCCTTATTTCCAAGGTTTTGTTAAAAAACAAACAACAACAACACAGCAATGATTTCATATTGCAGCTACCTAAGGAGAAAATACTCATTGGATACACAAGAAACTTGGCAAAAATATAAAAAAAAAAATCTGTGAAATGAGATCTACATAGTGGCTTTGAAAAGCTATGATATAGTCCTGGGGATCACCCGCAGGAGTGCGTGAATGCACAGGGAAGGACTGAGAAGGCCCTATATCCTACTGCTAGCCAATCCTGCAGTCCTGTGAGGCAAAGTTGTAAATTGCTAGTTTTGGAACTATGTCCCAACACAAACACAAGGTCCTTAACAAGGGGTAGAAGCCTTATTGGTTCAATGCATTTAAAGAAATCTGTGCACAGTCACTAGCGGACCACTAATCTAAATGAGCATAGACTTCAGTGTCCACACACAACACATAATTTAAACTTTACACAGTTAGTTTAGAAAAGCAATTAAGTCAACAAACAGGAACCGCAGCAATGAGGATAAACCTTGTGGAGGGGAGGGGTAATTTAATTTTCAGAGTAGCTGCTTTCTGTTATTTATATTGTCCAGTTTTCAACAACAACAAAAAATAGGATAAGCCAACAAATAAGAAAGCATGACCAAAATGAAAAACATTAATATACACATCCAAGAAACACAACAAACTCCAAGTAGGCTCAACTCCGCAGCAAAATACAGCACAAGCAAACCATTGAAAGCCAAATTACCAACAGTGACTCTTGAAAGCAGTAGGAGAAAAATGACTTACCACATAAGGGAGATCCATGATAACATTAACACGTGACTTACCATCAGAGACCGTGGTGGCTCGAAGACAGTGGGATAACATATTCAAAGTGCTGAAAGAAAAAGAACACAAAATAAGAATTCTACATGCCATAAAACTACCTTCAAAAATGAAAGAGAGATTATGACATTTTCAGAAAAAGGATGAGATAAATTGTTGCTAGCAGATATGCCCTACAAGAAAATACTAAAAGAAGTCTTCAGTTTGAAGTGAAATGATACTAAATAGTATCTCAAATCTATATATGTACATACACTCAAACACAGTAAAGAACATCAGTACGGATAACCACAGTGTTAATAAAAGCCAGCGAATGAAGTTTTATTTGTAACTCTTTTCTTTGCTTATCTGATTTAAAAGGCAACTGTCTTTTAATTAGTAAACCATTTTGATAGGTTCATAATGTATACAGACGTAATTCATATGACAGTACAGTACAAGGAGGGTGAAGGGATCAGAGCTACATGGGAGGAAAGTTTTTACTATTGAAATGACACTATTGAAATTAAGTTGGTATTAATCCAAACTAGATGGTTCTAAGTGAAGATGTTGTCTTATTCTTAACAGGCTTCCATAACAAACACCATAGATTAGGTTTCTTAAACAAAAGGAGTTTATTTTTTGTAGTCCTGGAAGCTGGGAAGTCCAAGATTAAGGTGCTTGCAAGATAGATTATTCCAAAGTGTCTCCCCTCGGCTGGTAGATAGCCACCATCTCACTGTGTGCTTGCATGATTTAATTTTCATGTACACACAGAAAGAATAAGCTCTGCTCTCTTCTTTTAAGGAGATCTCATCATGGAGACACTACCTTTAAGACCTCATCTAAACTTAATTACCTCACAAAAACCCAACCTCCAAATATCATTATGTTAAGGGAGAGTAGGGCTTCCATATATGTAATTGGGGTGGACTTATAAACCTTCATTCCACAATATTAATATAATCCCCAGGACAACCAATAAAAAATAAATAATGAAAGAAACAAGAAGGAATTTAAATTAGAACACCAGAAAATATTTAATGCTAAAAGAATATTTAACACAAAAGAAGGCAGTAATAGAGGAAATGAACTAGAAAGATATGAGAGATACAGAAAACAGAAAAAAATGGCAGACTTTAATCCTACATTAGCAGTATTTACATTAAAGTAAGAGTAAATACTTCAGTAAAATTAAATTTGATAGAATTCCTTTAAAAAAAGATCAAACTCTATGATGTTTACAAAAGAAACATTCTAGATTCAAATACACAAAAAAAGAAAGTAAAAGAATGGGAAAATATATACCAATATAATGCAAACAGTATGCAAAACAGAGCTAGAGTGGCTACAGCTATATAAAATAAATAGACTTTCAGACAAACATCATTATTAGATACAAGGAAGGCCATTTCATAACTATAAAAAACAATAAACCTTCAGAAATATTTAACAATTGTAAACATATTCCACATTCAACATAATGCCTGTCAATCTCTAAGCTGGTTTTGTTTTTTCCAGTAATTGATAATTTGACCTGAAAGTTCATATGAGAATATCTTGAACTAGCCAAACAATCTTAAAAAAAACAAAACAAAAACAAATTTGTACGACTTATACTTCTCACATTTAAAACTCACTAGACAGCAGCTGTAATCAAAATAACATAGTACTAGCATAAAAATAGACATACAGATCAGAATAGAATTGAGAGTCCAGAAATAAAACTTCACATTTATGATGAATTGATTTTAGCAAGAGTGTCAGGAAAATTCAATTGAGAAACAATAGTTTTTCAACAAATGATGGTGAGATTAAATATACACTGTAAAAAAAATGAGATTTGGATTTCTACTTCCCATACCATATGAAAAAAATTAACTCAAATTGGATCACAGACATAAATCTAAAGACAAAAACTATAAAACTTTTAGAATAAAACATAAATCTGTGACTTTAGGTTAGGCAGTGATGTTTTAGGCATAATGCTAAAAAATTGAAAGCAAAATGACAAAAGAAAAGGTAGACAAACTGGATTTCAATTAAAAGCATAAAAATGAAAACAGTTAAAAAAACTTCGTGCTTCAAGGGACACCATCAAGAAAGTAAAAAAAAAAAATCAGAATGGGAGAAAATTTTTGAAAATCATATATTTCATAAGGGACTTATATTCAAAATATATAAATACAAAAATAAAAAGATAAATAACTCAATTTATAAATGGACAAATTATTTGAATAGATATTTCTTGAATGAAGATATGCACATATAAGTCTGAACAACACCATTAGTCACTAGGGAAGTACAAAGCAAAATCAGAATAATATACTACTTCACACTCACCAGGATAACTAAAAATAAAAAGAGAATAACAAAATTCATAGAGTTTTCAGAAGTGAAAACTCTTAAGCACTACTGGTGAAATTATAATTTTGAAAAAATTGTTCTGCAGTTCTTGAAAATGTTACACACAGAGTTTCTATGTGACCCAGAATTTCATTGATAGGTATATATCCAAGAGAAATAATGGCATATATTTCTACAAAAACGTGTATACAAATGTTTATAGCACTATTATTCTTAATTGCCTAAAGTAGAAGTAGCTCAAATATCAACTGATGAATGGATAAACAAAATGTGATTTATCAATAAGATGCAATATTACATAGCTATAAAAAGAATAAAGAAATGTTACATGCCACAACATGAATAAACTTTGAAAACATTATACTTGTCACAAAAGGCCACATGTTGTTGAATTCCATTTATATTAAATGTTCAGAACAGGCAAATCTATAGAGATATGGTCCTTATACACATACAGGTTTCATAGGCAATACATTAGAAAAATGCAACATTTTGTGTCAAGTAGCCGAGGTTCTGAATCCTGTCTTTGCTGCATAATTACAATCAAATAGAAAGGATTTAATAGACAAGGACATTGACATATAGCAAGAAGAGATTTTTTTGAAGATTGAAACCAAATACACAGGAATACACAGCCATTAAGTGTGTGTAAAGCCTTACACACCCTTTCGAAGGTTTCTGGGGGCTTTATACTATAGTGTTAGGCAACTGTTTATTTAAATGACAATCTTCTCAAAAAACCAATTAGATTGTGTTTAAATGATCTGCTTAGAAAGGAAAGATATATAGTGTTTATTTCACAAATATCTACATTAAAACGGTTAAATAATTTAAAGCTTTGGACTCAATGGATATGATTCACTTATCGAGAAAACACACAGGTTTTAAATTGCTATACAGATGTCATAAAAAATTTTAAAGTTTCCGATTTGTCATGTTAGAGACAGCACTATGGATAGGGGATAGTTTGAAAAATTAATTAAGTATAATTAAGATAATATTTTGAAACTATTGAATAAAGCAAGTGTACGTTTTATTTCTCTTCCTTTTGAAGCAGGTTTAGAAATCACATTGAAAGTACGTCCACAGGAAAGAGGAAAGGGCTAACTCAACTTCTACAACAAGAATATGATGAGGAACAATTCTTTGTCCAATGGCAAGGGTGAAAGGAAGAGCCAGTGGCTGAGGAACTGAAGGAAAAAGAAAATAAGCAAGTTTCCTCTAACATGGGTACTATATTCTCTTTTCAAGGGAGAACATTCTACCAAGAAAGGAATGCTAGATTGAGTCACGGAAATCAAAACTGGAGAGTCGGATGTCCCACACTCCACAAAGATTTCTGTGGAGTGCTACTTAGGGACACACTGTGGCAACAGGTAAAGAAGACTGCCGAGTGGAATAAAGATGGTGACGTGGTGAGGCGGGGGAAAAAGAGGGTCTCAGTTTCTGTTTTGAAGTTTCCTTAATTTGAAGTTAAATACTAGGGATCCAGGGTTCTCTGTCCATGGGGAACCTAAAATGTAGCTTTCAAGGCTGAATGGTAATTTAGCTTTGAGTATTACCTCTGACTGAATGTGTATGTATGTGTGTGGCATGGGGGATATTGGGGGAGGATGGCACAGAGTTATTCTGGGGGCTATGGTTTCAAAATGGGCAGCTAGAGATCAACTTAAAGTTAATGGTGAGTTGGTGAGTTCCCTAGTGCCAGAAGGAGCTAAATAGATTGACATCGACAGGGAAGGCTCTCTAGGCACTGAAGGACTCAAAGAAAGTGACTCACAATATGAGAAGCAAGACTCGTTAAGTTATCAAAAATAGGACAACTTTTTTTCTTTGCATTTCTGAATTTGAGCTTTATATTTATAATTTTACTATGCACGGATTCACATTATATAAAAATATGTATGTCATGCTTACGCATTTAAAACACATAATTTATGGCTGATTATTGAATCCTTGGAACTTTAGCTGAATAGATCTAGAGAGCCCTGCGTATCAGCTCTTTGCCTTCACCCTTCACCTGGCAGGGCCATATACACCAGCACAATTACTTCACTGTCCTGCAGACATGTGCTTATTGGCGTGACCATGGAGTGGTTCACTAACTGAGACAGGCCTTTAAGGACTGATGCTGAAAATGTGCTGTTTAAGACACTGTCCATTATGTAACTCTGTTTCTGATTTAAAGTGCCACATGACAGAACGCTCCTGGATATTAGTTAGTTTTTAGAAAAAAAAAATCTCTTGAATAACAAATATTTGTTTTAAAAATAATGATGTCTGTAAGCTTTGTATCATTGGATATCTAAGAAAGTTGATAGTAAATTTAATGCTACTTTCAGGTTTCTAGAAAACAATTTCCTTACTCATTATAATTCTTATTACTTTACATTTATTACTCCATCTGAATACAAAAATACTTATAGCAAAGTCTTGACACCTAAACCTAAACCGATTCTCACTTCTATTTTCACATCTGCACATTCATCTGTATCTGTATCTATCCCTGTATCTGTTCCTGCTCTTATTACTTTTACCCCACCTGTATCTATACCTGGGCCGATAACTTTATACCTACATGTTTTGAGACTAAAATGGCCTTTGTGTTTTGGCTACATTTTGGCTACATTTTAACAACTGGTGTGTTTTAGAACAACATAATGTTACCCACAGACTGACCTGCAGATTTGCAATGGACAATGGGCTTTCTATTTTTTGCATTAATTCTTAGTAACTGAAATCTATCCTTATTCAAATTTCCCTTTGCAAAATCAATTATGTTTTATCTGCCTTGCATACAAAACTTGGTGAGCCACTGGAGATGACTTAAGGAATTAAAGGATCCTTAGAGACCCAGAAAATGGAGCACATGTTGAAGGCTGGGAACTAATGTGTACTCTGCAGCAGTCAGCTTCCTGACATGGGAATTTGTTTTTCTCTCTGATGTACGTGCATTTCTACACCAGTGCTACATATATGCATTTGGGTGGTAGTCAATTAGGAGAAAAAGCAAAATGGAAAGGAACAACCAAACCTTCATTCATGTACTGTGACAATGAGGCAACAAGTGGTATCAGCTTCCTAATACCCCATCTTCCCACTGTGGAATGACACTGGACGAGAGTCAGGTGAAGCGGCACAAGTGGGAGGAACTGTCTCACTGCTGGGGAGCCCTAAACGAAAATCTACTGCCTCTTCATGGACCATGGTGTTGGGGGAGGAAGAAGGGGAACAGCTGGGGGTAGAAAGGTGGAGTCCCAGTGCAGAAGAGCACCTCAGGCAGGGCCCTGATTGTAAAACCTCTGAATAAAGGCACAGGGGCCAGGAGTGCTGAGACACACACAAGCCTGGCTGGCCAGGGTCCACCTGAGTCCCTGAATGCAACTCCCTCCAGAAAACCACAACACACTCGCTATGTGCCAGATTGGTTCATTTATTAACAAATGAGAATTATAATCTCAGGGTTGACTATATTGCTGTGTATGAAGCATACCTACTATGGTATTCTGATGTTTTCTTTATTTGAAGAACTACAAAGTTCATTTTTTCCCTACATTTCGCAACCTGTTAGAATTATGTGAAATCTAAAAATACATATATTCCTACAAATTATAGTAACTTTGTCTTCACTTAGGATGAGGTTAGATGTTGCTATTTTTACTTAAAAGCAAAACCTTAAACCGATTGTGTTTTGAATGAATTCTTGATGTACAATGAAAATTGCTCACAACAAAAACATGTGCTGCCTTTGTTTCTGTTTGTTCTTTCAGATTTCTAAATACAAAGACAAAAAGGACAGAAAACACTTTGTATTTGGTACAACCTTGAGAATCAATCCTAACAGTTAAATGTCAAATTGTTAAATTACTTGTTCTTATTATCTTCCAACTATTCCACATTCTTTTAATTGATTCAATGTTGTAAAGATAAACACCTTGGGTTACATATAACATAGAACATAGCACAACATAATGCAATTTTATAAAGGATCTTCCATAATTGCTCATCACACATGGCTGTGCATGTCAGATAAAAGCAATAAAAGAATAACTAAAAAATATTTAGACCAAACCTTATTATTAAAATGATATTGGAATAATCCTGAAATGCTTTTTGAAATACTTTGTCCAGATACATCAGTAAAAATGACAATTTCTCAGATCCTCCTGATTGTATATTGGAAATGGTGAGGGCTTACCTTCCAAATAATTAAGATAAATTAAAGGCATTCTAAGAAGACAAACAACTGATTCAAAGTAAAAGCTAGTACTTGAGTCAGAGATCAATAAATTGCCTGTACAGATGTCATATGACAAAAGTGAAGTATCAAACTTGACCCTGTTATTAACATAAAGTACAACAAAACCTTAGGCATGAAAAAGATGCCAATTCTTCTAAATGCAAACAAGTACACAGGTAACTTAACATAATTTAGCCAGAACCAAAGTTTAATGAGAAAAGTGGTGAAATATTCACTTAGGTTGATTTAAGAATATAAAATTTTAAATTGTTTACTTATCAATTATAAATATTCTCCAGATACACAATTCCAGAAAAAACATGGAATGCTTTATTAACATTTCACTATTATTGCTCTCAATACATTAACAACTTCTGAAGATTTTCTATCCTGCAGATACCATGTGAAGCATTTGGGTAATAATTTAAGGAACTCTTCTAAATTGATAAATTATGAGCAGTGTCAGAAAAGTTGAGAGACTAATGTAAAACTGATTCTATTATGAATTTCTGACAGAGTTAATAAAGGACCTTAGATTTTTGTTTCTATCCTTGGATTTTCAAACATTTCCTAATGGTAAAAAGGTCAAAGGGCATGTCTCCAAGGAGTATGGGATATGACTTGGGTAGCATGTCTATGAACATAAATTCGTTTTTAATTTTCTATTTATAACAAAAATTATTAAAAGCTTATATTCTAATCAGTAATCTTTGCTTTTAAATAGAATTTATATTATCAACTCCCCTGGAAGTTCTCACACACACCCATACAAAATTTTCTAATTCATTGATTAGGTGGTCTTCGCAATCAAGCTGTCAAGAGCAGAACAAGTTACACTGAATAGAATTGATATTGAATTTTTAAATGTTTCTCTGTTTACAGCCTTCAAAGGTTTCCACGGAATTGAGTGAAGTTCACTCTTTTTCATGGATGCTGATGTGCAATATTTATCTCATCACTTTCTAAATTGCCAGCCTCATTTCTTGCCTAGCTCTCTCTCACACATTATGCTGCCGACTTAACTAAACTTTTACCTGTTCTTCAGACATGCTGTATTATCTTGCCTCTAGGCTCAAAAGCTTGATCTTCTCTCTGCCAATAACTCTCTCTGCCAATTCACTTTCCTAACTCTCACGCATACCTAAAGTCTCAGCTTAAATTCCACAGGCCCACACTGCCCACCTCTCCCCCAGACTGCGTGAGGTACCCCTGCATTTATTCCTACAGTGCCCTGTAATCTCCTTTCATAAAATCTTACAACAATTAAATTGACAATTTAGTAAATGTTTATTTTTCCAGTGGGATTTAAATCCTTTAAGGCCAAATCTGTAATTGCACACTGTATAGCAGTTGTTAAAGGCTTTTAAATTATAATCAGTTCCATTAGGCTTCTTTTAAAATACATATTGGTTCCAACACAATTGGTATTTTAGGAAAAAAAAAACAGAGCATGATGCAATTTTTTTTCATTTGCCTACGTGTAATTTTGTTCCCCGGAAGCATGAGGTGAATAAAGAAGCTGCACCCAGCTGAACTGTACTGCGTATGACACACAAAAGGCACATGTGCGTGTACCCCAAACACCTCCCTGATAACCTGGGTCACTGTGAGCAGAATGTGCCCCATCCAATCACACCTAGAATTACAACTTCCATCAACCTCTAATAATCCTCCTTCTCCCACTTCCCAACATCACCTAAACAGCAGTCCTGACATCCACCTCCCCAAGCAAATGTCAGGTCTTTTCTAGAGCAAAATGGCATATTTATTGTAGCTTCTAGCTATTCTTAATCATTTAACATGCAAAACAGTGCTACTATTTTTATTAGGTTTCTATCTTATCTCTTTATCTGTCACACTGTTTTTGATGGGTGTGCTTCTGACCTCATTTTCCCTCACGAACCCTGTTGTTGTTCTTACTGTGTGGTTTTGTGCAGCATGAGGACGTTTCGAAAGGCATGTGCCATGTTAAACAGAACTGACTGGAACTGAAAAGGTTAACTTATGCTTACTGGTCAGGGTCAGGTGGGAACTTGGTTCTGGAATGGGGGGCCTTGAAAAGGGTGGTCTCCTATTTCAGAGAGCTCCGAGCTCACAGGACTGCCAGGTTATGCCCATCCTCAGGCCTTCATGTATCACAGTTCTGAGAATATCAACCAAGGAACCAACCCTTCCTCTCCATTTTAGGGGTTGAGAAGGATGAACAGATAAAGCTGAGGATGTGTGTGGTCACTTCGGCCACTGAAGGCAGATGGCGTGACTCCCAGCGTGTCTGTGGCTGAGCAAGTTTCATGCGCGTGTCCTGCTTCCTACAGCCGGCTGGACTTTGTTTCCAATGCGACCCTATCTGCTTTGTGGCTTTTACTTTCCACATGAGCTTTTCAGCTGCCACCCTTTTCTTCTGAGACTTTGTCAGTCACTTTACTTCCACTGGCCTTAGTTAATTCATCCATCGAAAGATTTGACTGAAACGGCATATCAATAAGATCTCCTCCTTTCTTTATGAAGGCTTTTCATTTGCAGGCTCCCTCTCCTTTTGCCTGTGCCATATCCACACATCGAGGTAATAAGGAAAGTGAAGTGCGAATGGAAGAAACTGTGCTGACAGCATATCAGATTCCTAACTAAATTCCACAGAAGTTATTATACCTTGTTCTGTGTGTCAGCTTTCCACTGGTCTCTGCTCACCCAGAGATCAGTCTTTGTAGTGATGCCTGTGGAACATAAAATACCACAGAACATGTTAATCTGAAAAACGCAGAGGAGGACTCCAAAGCACAGAGTGTTGCTGGGGACACGTCTGGAAATGTTGCTTGGTGTGGTCAAGCAGTAGGAGCATTTGCTGGTATTTTGTTTTACAGTGAAATTTTTTTATATTTCACATTAGCCAGCTGGACTCAGTTTAGATGATCCCAACTTCATTGGCAACATCAAAACATTACAGCCAGGAGCCAAGTCGAACACATGCCTCCTTTTCGCAGTCAGACCTGATGGGGTGTTGGCCGTGTCAGTGTCACAGAGCTCCTTAACAGCCTGTTTGATCTGGTGCTTGCTGGCCTTGACATTAATGATAAACACAAGTGTATTGTCTTCTGTCTTCCTCATGCAGACTCAGTGTCAGGGGGCACTTGGTGATGGCATAATGGCCAACCTTGTGTCTCCTGGGGCATTCTTCTGAGGATGTTTGGGCTGTCTTCAGAGCCGCAGTGTTTTGGGCCATCGGAAGTTGGGTGGCATGCGTCTCCTTTTTGTGGTAGTGGACATCTTTCAGCATTGCTTTCTTTGCCTTCAAAGCCTTTGCTTTAGCTTTGATTTTGGAAGGGGCAGGGGCTTCCTTCTTGGCTTTTGGCAACATCTTCATGAAAAACTCCTGGTGTCAGTGTTGAATGTGGGGTTTGAGCAACATGGTTACTGTTTTCTACTGTTGAAGTGGATGAGATGTGAGTGAAAAGAGCACTATTACTGTGCTTTCCGTTAAAAAGGAATATAAAGTGATGCTAAATCTTCATGGAAAAACATTTAAAATATACCACAAAAGTTACATTTTAATAAAAAAACTGCAAAGATAAGAAAAAGTCTAATTTAAAAATGATGTAAAACTATATATGAAAATAACATACACAAAAAATTTTACTTTAAATTTAATGGGTCTGTGTTTGCATTGATATATTTTGATCTCTGATCTTTAATATTCCTGGCAGAAACATATGTGTGTTGGGATTATTTCTATTTGCTTAAAATTTCTCAGCTCATGCAAGAAGAATCTGAGTTCAAATGATGACACAAACTTTGTGCATCACGGTATAAAATTTCAAGTAATTTAAAATGAAATGGAAAGAAAAGGATGAAATCCTCTTTAGCATTATTAGAAGCCTATAATAAAAGATCCAGTAAAGGAGGAAGAAAAGTAGAGAGATAAAGAAAGAATTAAACAAAAAATCCACAGATTAAGTTATACAGTGCTAAGCTCACTCCCAAAATAAGAGCTGACACATCAATATCATCTGGAAAAGATAAAGATAATTTCAGTGTCTCTAAGCATATAGAGGCACAGCTAGAACAAAATCAGTGAGCTCTATATCAAGAGTACAGGGGCAGCACTTTGTATGCATTGTGAGATTTTTAAAAATTAAGTTGATCTAACAAGGTCTGCCAGCTAGTTATAGTCTGTTACATAAGTGTCACTTTCAAGAGTAAAATAAGCACTTAGAAATGTTTGTCTCAAAAGACAGCTTATATGAGGATTATCATTTAAGTTTTTGTTTCCGCTGCTCTCAAAAAAAAAAGTGACACATAGTAGGTGGCTGAAGAAAAAAGGGAATGAGGACGAAACTACTATCATTCAGAAGACAGATATGGTCAAAATTTAGTCAGTTCTACTGTCTAAATTTGATTTTTCTTTCTATCTTAACTTTTTTTCTTGGTTTCATTATTAGTTTTTAAATAGATTATAATAAACAAATCTTGAATTGTTTTCTTTTTGTTATTTCTTTGGAGGCACTAATACTTTTTAAGCAGGTCTATCATTATCTTGGTCACTTTCAAGGTTTCAGTGTGCTGAATGAACACTTCACAGAATTCAAATTCTTAAGTCTCTAGACTACAGAATTCATGGCATTTACACTGACATTTGTGTCAGTCGGAGTACAAAAAAAGTAAGTGAGATGAGTGATACAGAATAAGTGACTTATCATAAGTGTTAGATCTGAAGCGATGTGGGAGTTTGTAGAACAGTTCCTGTGGGCTAATATCTCTGAGTATAGTGTTTTCCTTGATTCACTATAGCTTAGCCAGGCAATAATAATAATAATAATAATAATAATAATAATAATAATAATGAAAAAAGTTAGATATGGAAAGGAATAAGGGCAAAATGAAATCCAAAAGGATGATACAGAACTCATACCAATCTTCCACCACCTCCTACCTACTCTAATGCTATGCATGACCTGTTAGGAGAACTGCGAGCCGAAGGTACAGGCACTGAATTACACCAACAAGATGAGCTATCAAATCAGTGACAACATCCCAGAGCTACTGTGGCACCCTAGACAGGTCCTCAGAGTGTAAAAGTATATAGTTGCTGCTTTCCTTTGCCTTATAATAGCATTTGAGTGCTTCTTATGACAATGCTAACACAGGACCACATAGTGAAGGGAATTTGGGAAAATATAATCCTAGCTTACCAAACTGTTAGAGTATTTATTCACTAAAGCCCACTCCTTGACAAATTAGCATCCACACATTCTTTTGACAAACAACTTCAAAATAAAGACAAGAACAAACCATAATTTTGCCTAACATGCTGAAAGTACTCCTCATACAACCAAAAAATATGCTAACCATGCTCCCATAAGAGGTAGTTTTTTTCCACAAAAGAAAGTTCTTCTAGATGAGTCATACCTCTAAGTATCTTATAACTTAAACACTAAGATAATAAAAAAAAAAAAACTACTATTAACACATCTGATGTTAGATGGAAGGGTACTGGAAAAGAAAAAGGAAAACTGGTTCATATACACACAGACATAATATAACAATAAGAAATACTAATAATTATTGCAGTGCACATCTCTGTAACTGGTCATATCCAAAGATCTTTCACTAGCCACTCCATATTCCCTTGACTAGCCATGATTTCTTGCATGGTGGGTTATCCCAAACCTTCATTCTTAAAAGGATCTGAGTCATTGGAAGTTCTATAAAATTAGACTGTGGTAGTTTTCTACTGATTTTAATCAGAAGACATGGGAATTCTGAGAGGAACCCCAGGAGATCGCCTGTATTCCAAAAATGTCCCTTCTCACCAATATTGTATAGTAGCAACTCTATATCTCCTGAGAGTCAGGATAAATTACCCCAGCCCTAACCTCCTTTGCCTGATGATTCACTGGTTTTAGGACACAAAACAGCTAAAGTTTTAACTCTAAGTTGAATAAAACTATTGGTTTAATCCCTTGGTAGAATAATTTTCCCTTGGGAACTGGAATCTTAGATCAGCAGACTTCAAAGTTGCAGGGATGGAAAGCAAACATTTTCACAGGAGGTAAGAATAAAAAAAGGATACTTAAGTCCTGGACTTGTGAGTCATGACTATGATAAAACAAATAAACAAACAAACAAAAACAACAATATAATTCAATCATTGATTTAAAACATATATTCTACGCTGCAAAACATTACCACAGTATAGTGTCATAACTTAAACTTTAATAGTCCACTTTACTGTTCCAACAAGCAAGTCATTTCAAGATGAGGGTAAAATAGTGAGAGAAGTGTATTCCATGAACATGATCATGTTATTGCCCTCCAGTTATAAAATGCCTTTTTGATACTATGAATTAGGTGTCCTGTAAGTCCATGGATTTTGACAAAAGCATTATGGGCAAGGAAGGCAAATCCAGATGCTGACTGTCTATTAGTAAGGGGGAAAAACGTCACTCCTTTCATGGTAGAAGTAGCCTCTGTAATCAACACAACACAAAGCACTTGGCTTACTCTTATAGCAAATGGAATGAAACAGAATCTCAGTGTTAGACTCTTCTTTTGACACATTTGCCACTCAGCAATAGCTATAGTCAGACTGGTTTTAGCAAGTGGAAAGACCGTGCCATTGAGCTCATACTTAAGCTCCACCCCTGATGCCCGTACCACTTTATTCATGAGCTCATTGCAAAATGACTAGGTTACTTGGAGTAAGAGGCTAACTGGCATCCAAAGAATGAGCCTTCTTATCCACCTAAATATTAAAATCCTTCTCTGCTAAGAGACTGCCATTTGGTGAGCACTCATGTGCAGCATAGATATCCTCATACTCTTTGACCATTTAGAGAAGTCTATCCACAGTCCATCTACATATTTCCCAGTTGTTCATCTCACCATTTTCAATTATCCTGATAATCTCTGACCAGTCAGCCAAAACAATAGCCACTATTGCTCATAAATACCTTTATATCTCTTACTCTGGCCACCTCTTCTTTCAATAAAAATGAACAACAAAGTACACTGCTTGAAGTTATGTCTGCTCTAAGGGTTTGCCATCACCATTGTCTTTCAGGGCCACCCTGCAGTTAGGCTGCAGAGCTGCAAACATCTATTTTTGTGTAATTTAACTGTCCAGTATCATCCCTAATTTAAGATTGATTTTTGTTGTTGTTGTGCCTCAGTCAAATGATAACACGAAACTCTCCAAGAGGCCTTCATGCAGGTTGAGAGGTAAAGCCAGTAGTATAGCAGGGTTATCAGCCTGTTTGAGATAGACTTAAGCAAAAACTCTCTTGATCAGTACCTTCCATAAGTTCCTACTATAATCACAATGAAATTTTAGATCTTCAAGTATAAGTATCAGTTGAAAACTTAAGTTTGATAATCATTTTAAATTATAATTCTCTACAAAATGCAAAGACTCTGATAAATGGTTTCAGGTAAAATAGGAGAAGGCTAGGAGGATGGTAATAACATTTTGATTGGGTAGCCTGCCTGGTCCTTCCTCTAAGGTACTGAATCTCTATTTCATTCAAAGAGCTTTGAATCCATAAAATGGCATAATCATGGAATTGTTTGAGGAGCTCAGATCCTCTATAAAAATCATTCAAATCAGAGTCAAGTCCAAAGATAGATGAATGGACAAAGAAAATGTGGTACACACATACACACACACAATAAAATATTACTCAATCATAAAAAGAATGAAATCTTGCCATCTGTGACATGAATGGACCTAGAGAACATTAAGCTAAGTGAAATAAGTCAGACAGAGAAAGACAAATACTATACAATTTCTATTATATGTGGAAACTAAAAAAAAAACAAAACAAAGAAACAAAACAAAACAAAATAGAGACAGACTTATAGATATAGAGAACAAACTAATGGTTGCCAGAGGGGAGAAGGGTGCTATTTATAAAATAAATAAGTCACAAGGAAGTAATGCACAGCATAGGGAAAATAGTCAACAATATCGCAATAATACTGTATGGTGACAGATGGTTATTAGACTCATTCTGGTGATTCAATTATAAGGTAAATAAATGTTGAATCATTATGTTGTACACCTGAAACTAATACAACATATATCAACTATATTTTAATACAAAAATGTTAAAAAATCAAAATAATAAATAAATAAATAAATAAATAAATAAATAAATAAATAAATAAGGAATCTGAGTAGGGGAGAGAAAAAAATGAATAAAGAACTATAACACAGCTTTTCAAAGTTCCCCTCACAAAGGTGTATCTTGTACACCCTTCTGTGGGATATATTAAAGGAATAGCAGGCAACATTTACATGGTAAATCATATCTAGCATTCCAGTCTCCCTAAACTTTTGAATAACTACCTCTAAAGTTCTGACATGTTGGTTTTCTGTAGTATAAACTACATTTGGGTTCATACATCAATTAACATCAAACAATTGGAGCCACTGCTTTCTATCTGAGCTAAAAGATTCACTTGATAATCTTACATCAATACATTCAGCCAATTCAAACATTATATTCTTTCCAATGGAACCCAATATCCTTAGGACCCATGTCTATAATATTTTCCCTAGATTTCTGTCTATCTAAATTGAGAAAATAATGTAATGATATTGGTGTATATACAGTACCAATGGTTCATACTTTGTAGTTCATCCTCTGGGATGAATTGGGACTTAAATTAGTTATATATCTAGTAGTATGATTGTCTTGAGGAGGATCAACAGTCTTTACAAATTGACATTACAAGATCTTTGTGCAAGGTAAGGCTAACTTTCTGAAATGGGGTGGGGGGCTTCTCTTACTAACAAATGAGTCCCAGTAGAATTTATTTAAGGGATTAAGGTCCCACTCCAATTTTTAGAAACAAAGTCTTTCTCAGTCAATTCCCTATATCTAATATTAGGGATCCTATGAGCAAGACAATTTAATTTGTATTGTTATTCGGCTGCCTGCAGGAATAGACTTTCGTTTAGTTTTCAGAAATCTCAACCATGCACTATCAGAAACAGATTTTCTTAAAGGTCAGTCATAGAGGTTTTCTAATCCCTTAAGATTGAGTTGAGGATGTATGACCCTGAGCTACTCATTCCATTTCTACAAGTTCTCCACTATATTTATAAGCAATGAACTAACTTAATTTTACTACTCACTTTCACTAAAATATTTCATGACATCAACTACTTGTCATGTGCTCTTTCTCCTTTTTCTTTCTAAATGCTTTAATACAGGTCTATACAGCTGATAATTTTAAGTAACCATGTCACCACTTCATGCCAAGACTACCAGTGTCTATATTTGGAACAATGGAAGATAGAAACAGAAGCAGTTTGAAAAAATCATATCTTACTGTTTTTATTCCATTGTGAAGTGAACCACAGGGAGGTAGGGAGCCTTCCGAAGAGCAGAACAGAACTCCTTACTAAGATTATTTACCCCAATAGAAATCTGATTTGCTTCTTATGAGAATGGAACATTCAAATAATCTACCGATTACTTGTTTTATCAGCTACAGAGATCACTTCTCTGCACTTATTTTTATATTAAAATAAAATGATCTCTTTCATATGTTAATTTCTGATTTACATGCATCAAAAGTAGACCTTGCATCTTTTACCAATTAAGAAAAAAAAAAAGCTGCTATCTGGTCCCAGATAAATCTAACAAGAAAGAGGCTGATCAGGAAAGCAACAGAACACCTGCTGTTAAGTAAAATTGCAGATCCCTATTGCCTTGAGTCATATATTCAGTAAACACTTTTACACATGCAGCATTTAGAGAGAACATAGACTTTCAAACTAAGGTATGCTCATAAGTTAAAAGGAAAAGAAGAAAAATAGTAACAAGATTGACACCAGTCAGTAAAGTCTTCAAAACAGAATGATCTTTTGGCAGTACTGTCAGTTTTATTGTTCTGAAATAAATGGGGGTCTATTGCTGAGATGACAGAGAACTACTTCATTACCCCTGAGTCCTGGATGAGTGACTAGATGCATGTGCGTGAATTGATGGGTGCAGTGTACTGGATATTACTCTGTTTATGGTTGTAGTTCTAGGGGCATAGTGAAATGCCAGCGAGAGAATCTTTGACACAGCCAGCAGAATGAGTGAGGATAGTTTGGGACATACAGAAATTCTACTGCCTGTCATTATTCTCCACTGGTTCAGAACAGAAGACATCAGTTCTAAGTCACAGAGGGGAATTGAAATACTAAATTTCATTTAGTTTCAAAGTTGAGAAAAACATAGCATTAGTCACACAGAGAGGAAAGGCATACAGAATCCTAAATGGTCACAAACAAAACAATCTTGGGAGATTTCAGAGGCTAACAGAGATGAGGGCGACTGGGTACTATTAAAAAAAATATTTTGTTCAACTTGGTAGAGGTATATAATTTTAAGGGTACTAAGCTTGAAAATAAATTTACATTTTATTCATATGTAGTTAAATTAAACTACTGGATCATAAAATTTTTTAATATGACATAAACCAAAATATGTATACATGGGAAATAACTGAATAAGCAGGTAGGTTCACAAAGGAAACAATTTCATACTTTTTGACAGGTAGCCTAGATATTAAAGTCACTGACACTAGGATCTGACTAATCTGAGTTTGAATCCTGGCTATACCTTTTACTAGCTACATGACCTGGGCAATTACCTTTACTTCCCTATACCTCCAATTTCCTATATTAAATACTGGTGGTTAACAGTTATACTCTCCATTAAGAGTTATTGTAAAGGTTAAATAATCAAATTCATATAAAGCACTTAACTCTGTTTGTATTAAATACACTCCAGCCTCACTTCTGTTTGAACCTAAACCTCGGTACTTACTTCCTGCCCTCCATTTGCTACTAATGAGATGATTTCTTGGTTAAATATTTTAGTAAATTATAGATTGGTATTATCCTGCAACTTAGTATCATTTGGATAAACCTTAGGAGGCAGTCAGTTGATAAACTCATGGAGAGAAAGAATTAACATCATTAAAATGTCCATACCGCCCAAAGTAATTTATAGATTCAGTACATTCCCTATCAAAATACAAATGATGTTTTTCACAGTGCTAGAACAAATAATCTTAAAGTTTATATGGTGCTATAAAAGACCTTGTATAACCAAAGCAATCTTGAGAAAGAACAAAGGTGGAGGTATCACACTACCTGATATCAAACTATACTACACGGCTATAGTAATCAAAATAGCATGGTACTGGCACCAAAACAGACACACAGATCAATGGAACAGAATAGAGAATCCAGAAATAAACCCACATCCAGATGGTCACTTAACCCATGACAAAGGAAGCAAAAACAAACAGTGGGGTAAAGACAGTCTCTTTAACAAATGGTATTGGGAAAACTGAACAGATACATGCAAAAAAAAAAAGAAAGAAAGAAAGAAAAAAACTAGACCATCTTTTTATACTATATACAAGAATAAAATCAAAATGGATTAAAGACTTAAATGTAAGACCTAAAACCATAAAACTCCTAGAAGAAAACATAGGCAGAAAACTCTGACACTATTCTTAGTAATATTTTTTCTGATATATCTCATCAGACAAGGTAAACAGCAAAGGAAACCAATCAACAAAACAAAAAGACAATCTATTGAATGGGAGAAGATGTTTGCCTATGATACATCAGATAAAGGGTTAATATCCAAAATTTATAAAGAATCCATACAGTTCAACAATGAAAAGCTAACAATCCAATTTAAAAATGGGCAGAAGACCCAAACAGGTATTTCTCCAAAGAGGGCATATAGATGGCCAATAGGTATTTGAAAAGATGCTCAAGATCACTAATTATCAGAGAAATGCAAATTAAAACCAAAATGAAACATCACCTCACACCTGTCAGAATGGCTATCACCATAAATCAACAAACAACAAGTGCTGGAAAGGATGTGGAAAAAAGGGAACGTTTGTGCACTGTCGGTGGGATTGCAAATTGGTATAGTCACTATGAAAAACAGTTTAGAAATTCCTTAATAAATTAAAAATAGAACTACCTTATTAGGACCCAACAATTTCTCTTCTGGGTATTTATCTGAAGAAATCCAAAACATTAATTTGAAAAGATACATGCACCTCTATGTTCACTGCAGTGCTGTTTACAATAGCAAAGATATGGAAGCAACATCAGTGTCCATGAATAGACGATTAAGTAAAGAAGAGGTAGTACATATATAAAATATAATATCATTCCGTCATAAAAATGAAATATTACTATTTGCAACAACTTGGATGGATTTAGAGGTTATTATGCTAAGTGAAATAAGTCACACGTAGAAAGACAAATACCATATGATATCACTTTTACAGGGAATCTAAAGAACTAAATAAACAAAAAATTATTGAGATTTTTTTTGTCTTTTTTTGAATAAGTCTTCAAAATTTGAAATGTGTTTTATACTTAGAGCACGTCTCAAATGAACGAGCCACATTTCAATGATACTCAATAGCCGCAGAGGACTAGTTAGGTTTATTCAACATGGCTGCCATGTTAGATGGGTGCAGCTCCTTAGTATATATATGATTCTGTTACTGAGTATGGATCCAGTATTTGTCAATAAACCCTACTTTTATATTTAAAGTCCTAGGTTGAAGAACTCTATTCAGGTATTATTGACCCTAGAACAGTGTGTGTTTTAGGGGCACCAATCCCTATGCAGTCAAAAATCCTCATATAATTTTTGACTCCCCAAAACCTTAACTACTAATAGCTTTACTGTTGACCTGAAATCTTACCAATAACATAAACAGTTGATTAACATATTTTGTATTTTATGTGTATTATACACTGTATTCTTAAAATAAAGTAAGCTAGATAAAATCATATTAGAAAAATCATGAGAGCAAAAATACATTTACAGTACTGTACTTCTTTTTATTTTTATTTTTCCATTACAGTTGACATTCAAGATACATTATTTTATATTAGTTTTAGGCAAACAACATAGTGCTTTGGTCTATCAGAGGAGAAAGTGGGAAAATCTTTATTCCCTTCCCTTAAATCTCAGGAGGTTCTGTGACTTCTGAGACTAAGTCATAAATGATGATAAAACTTCTGTTTCATTCTCATGGGACACTCACTATTAGGACCTAGCCACCTTGCTGTGAGAAAGCTCAAGTTCCAATGTGGAGAGTCCATAGCAAGGTTCTCGGTTCTGAGCCAACAGCCAGAATCAACCAGTAGACATATGAATAAATAAGACTTCAGCTGATTTCCACTTATAGCTGTTGAGAGTGATATCATTAGTTTGATCCTCTTTAACCTGGGTGCTGTGCCCTTTTGATATCTACCATTCTTTGATAGGGTAGTCTTTATTTCTGAAAAAATAAAAATATTTTCTACTTTCTGACAAATAAGACATGCAGGCTCATCCTGTACTTCCCTGCCTTAGCCTTGAAATCAATCATTTCTGCAAGGAGTCCTAGTCCCTTCCAGTGGTGAATGGTGTTTATAAACCAATGCCCGGTCGTAAGTGTGTTTGTCTTTCATGCTAACTCACACACACAGACTACTGGCTTTGGCAGTGTCAGTGCCCTTCTACTAACTCCTAATGTATTTCCCCAAGGCTACAACTACAAATATATAGTCTTTCCTTTTTCTCTGCTAGTAAATAAAGTATTTTAGTAACTTAATATTTCCAATATTTTCTCCTAACTCTGTTATTCTAAAGAAATAATGCTGTTTGTTCATTAATTTACAGACACTATAATTCTGTCCAGGAAAAACACACACACACACACACACACACACACACACACACACACACACACACGCATGCACGTATGCATACACACACACAATATGCCACACATCACTTCACTGGTAAATTAAAGAAGAGTGTTTGATTAAAAACATTTTGAGAATTGAAATCCCATTAGAGTCAATTGGGCAAATCTATTTCTTTTGTGATAATTGACTATGTAAAACCTGAATTACAACAGCATAGAACGGCTGAAATTTTATTTAGACAGTCCCCTGTGTTCAACAAGAAGGAGTTAGGTTTATTCAAGGGAATGTTAATTTTCATAAAAATGAAAGTTCATAACTAAGTCATGTTTTCTAATAGAACTCAGGATAGGGTTATAAACACAGACAAAGCTTGGTGACAATTATATAAATTATCAAAGATATATCAAGTATAATTTGTTGTCAAAAATAGTATGAAGTATTGGAGACATATAGATTTAAAATATATTTCCTAAATCTAAGAATTTGCTATCTAGTGGAAAAGGCAGCTATATAAATAATTATAACACAGTATAATAAGGATGAGAGAAGCAATGGGCACACGGTAGGTAGATGCCAGAAGGGGCTTCCCTACCAGTTGGGGAAGGCATTTGGTAAGAAAGAACTCTCACCTTGTTCCCTGAATCAGACCAAGCAAAGTAGCAACCCCTAACAAAACACAGTCTTGCAAGCATCTTTCTAACTACAGGGGTATTTTTTTTACCTAAAGAAATTTATATAAACCCAGCTAAGTTGTAGAACCAGAAATATTTTTAAGAGCAGCCACTTTCATAGCAAGGAGAATAATGTCAATGTCTGAGTTGGTCTCTGAAGAGCTATTGTTTTCCTATATTTAAAAGACAGACTTTTAATCCCTTCAAGTCAGGGCAGAGAATTAAAACAACAACAACAACAACAACAACAATGACAACAACAACAAAACAGAAAAAGTAAAAATGGCATGAATCCTTATCCTAAAAACAGAGGTTATGCTATGAAATCTTACTTTTATTTTCTGCTAACATGATATATCTTTAGAACTTACCATTAAGATTAATTTGCTTAGATTTCTACACTGGCAGAGTGTGTAACATACTGTATTTAAAAAAAAGTCAGTTAAATGTATCATGTTGGTTTTCCATGTTAATGGAATAAAGTGGAGAATTATAATGAACTAGTTCTCTATTTTTCCATTTTGGTTTTTCTTTTTAATAATCATATTTCTTTAAACCACTTATAGATTACTCATAGCCTCAATTTAAGTTTGTCTTTCCAAAAAGTTGGCTATGTATAGAATGATGATGTTTTAGTGCATTCTATGGCAGTAGGAAGACATAATATCTTCTACATCATGTTAAGCTACAGTTTTATTCAAGGTTGTATATAACTTTTTTAAATAGTTGTTTCATTATACTGAATCCCAAGACAAAAATCATGGGATAAATACACCATACATATTTATATTCTTTCACAATAATGTGATTCACAAGGCTAAACACCTATGTATTGCTCTAAATATTTACCCTCCTATATTATTAGAGAATGCACTTGAGGATGAGAGCAATCATTCTATGTTCACAAATAATAATTAGGAAAGTAGATGTTTCCTACATGCTACAGGGAAATTCAGAAAAAAGAAACTGCCAAAAAGTTTAAATAACTTCCATTATATATTTATACATATCATTAATTATATACACAATTATATGTTAATGATATCATTAATTTTATATATTATATATATATTTTAAAGTAAAAGTGCTTGAAGACATCGAGGAATAGTTTTAACTTCTGCTTGTAAAGAACGTGGTGAAATGGGGTCAGGATTAAGCACAGTCCTTGAAATTGAGAGCGGAGACACTTAAGTCATCCTCAGGACGTCTCTCTCACTCTACGAGACGTACTGGCAGAAAAGAGAAAGATTTTTTTCTTCTTTTAATCAGAGAGCTAATTAACTCTGAAATAACATTCCTCTCTGATTATAATATTTTACCCTTACAGTTCTTTCTTTTGTTCTCCCAGTATACTTGATCTGCTCCTTGAATAATCAGATTTTCCATTCATAAAATACTCTTTTATTCCCTCTTTCTATCTGTTTAGACTGATTAGTTTTCACTTTATTTTTTGTTTAGAGTGCTCATTATGGACTACCGCTTCACATATATATTATATTAATTTTCAAGAATTAAAAATCAGAATAAGACCTAACATAAACAGAAATATCTGGAAGAACCAAGTTACCGTGTCTGAAGACTCTGTTATACCTTAAAATATAAACTTAAAGCAATTAAAAGTAGACATCGCTCTGATACAAGAATATATCCTAATAATAGGAAAGAGTGTATCAAACTGAACATCATAGACTCATGAATTCTAGCAAATGACAGAAAATAAGTTAAGAAAAAGAGGAAAATTTGAATTAGGCCATGATAAAAATAAAAATCTTAGTCACTTCTGGCCTAAGTTTTCATCAAATCTTTATATAGAAGAATCTGATCTTTTAAATTGCATAATCTCCTATAGTTAAAACTGAATAGTGTTTGTAGTTGCTTTTAAAAAAGAAGAATTTTTTAAAGACTATCACTAGTCCAGGCGCACTCCCGTTTGAGCTGTCCAATCATTATGTTACAATGCTTATTAGTATTATATGTATTATGATATTAGTTTATAAAAGAACTTAAACTTATTATGTTACCGAGTAATTTGGTAGAATATTTGTTCTTCAATTCCTTGTGTGGTGGCAGAATCCAAAGTTGAACAAAACAGTTTTTCCTTAGCTGTCCTGAGGACAAGTTGTAAGTTGACCAAATCTTTTATCTCAATTACAAAGATTAAAGTTATCTGTTTTATGTGCTTTTATTTGCACTGGTGCTTTAAAACCTTAGGCTTTTTTTTTTTCTTTCATATTTTTATGCCCATGACTGGGCATAAAGCAAGGAATATATTTGGTTCCCAAGAAATGCTCGCTGAATTGAACTTAATTGAGAACCGAGTTGTTGTTGGTTCACTTTTCTTCATATATCATCTAAAAATCAATACCATATTGATGTAAAATTGAATAAAATAAAATAATACACACTATAGATATTACCATAGTAAATAATTTATTTTTCATTGATTTTTTTTCTCCTACCATTATTATAATACAGCCACAAATTTCTATTGAGTATCTATCTACTCTCTGGCATTTCTATTTTGCATGCTGGAATACAGTGATGACAAAATCTTGGACTTGTGCCCAAGGATCTCATAAGTCTTATGAAGGAATAGAGCATGAGGGCAATTCTAGCATAATGCTTTATATTCTGAGATGGAGGTAAGGATATAAGCACATAGAACGTCTTGTAATTAATTTCTGGAAAGGAGAATACAGATTGGTTTCCAAAGAAAATAATATCTAAATTAACATGTCTTACTATGCCTATCCTCAGGGCCTTACAAAACATTTAAAAAAAAAGTTTAATGTCTTGTTAGATTTAAAATACTATTTTGACAATGTCTTATAATCCCACTATTATTTTCCTTGCTGTTCCTGACTGGAAACAAAAAGTCTTTATTCATGTTAAACAATCCAGGAATTGTTTAAACTTAAAAGAGCATCAGTCCTTAAATTATGACTGCCTTAACTACCAGAATGAAATTAATCTAAAAACGCCATTGTGTAGAAATTGCCTTTCAATAAAAATTATCAAAAATGTAAGTATGATGCCATTATTTTGTTAATCCCATAATTAAGAGAATCAATCTTAGTAGAATTAAGAAATAACCCTGCCCCCTAGTGGTGCTTTGTAAGTGTTAAAATATACTGAAAACACCATTTTATTGCTACAGGAAACCTCACATTTATGCATATTTGAATAGAGACAGTAAAACCTTAGATTTTGCATTAATAAATCAGCATGTTTAAATTACCAGTTTTGGGATGCTGTTTGGGACATTGCATTCCCTTAGATAGTTAGTAAAACAAATTTCACTACAAGAAAAATGTCAACATGTCTGCTTATAAATGGCATTACTAACACCAAATTAGATTCTTTGATGGAATCCTCTCCCCATTTGAATTTCTGAAATCTGAAATCCTGAAATCTGAACTATTTGCATTTTTTAAACCAGCACCTATTTTTCCCATGACTGTCATAAAAAAAAAAATCTGAGCTAGCCTCTAGTTATAGAATTACAACATTAAGAACTATTAGGCATTTTAGAAATAACTGTATCAATCACTTCATTCATAATGAGATGTGCTAAAAAAGATCTATTTATTTAGCCAAGATTGTACATTTTGTTGGTTGCTGGTTCATTGAAAGTCAGAACTATATGGCAAAAAATTTTTTTGCTTTTTGTTTAGTGCTACCTCCAAATTGCCACCTACAAGTAAGATTTTCTATGCTTCAGAATTATGTTATGTACACATTCTAATCCTGAGAATCTCTGAATATGCTATTTTACAGAGCTCTCACAAACTAAGGACTTTGAGATAGGAAGATTATCCTGGATTATCTGGGTAGACCTTAAGTAATCATAGGGTTCCTTATTAGAGAAAGGCAGGAGAGTCAGAGTCAGAGAAGGAGATGTGATGACTAAAGCATAGGAGATATTTGAAGACACTGTACCTTGAAGATGGGGCTATTGGCCAAGGAATGCAGGCAGTCTCTATCAACTGGAAAAAGTATGGAAACAATCTCCCCTAGATCCTCCGGAAGGTACACAGTATAGCCAATCTACTTTAGACTTCTGATCTCAAGAACTGTAAGATAATAAACTACTAATTTACAGTAATTGGTTATAGCAACAATAGGAAACTAACACAATCCTAATTAGAGTCTGCGTTCCATGAAGTCCGGAATTTTCTCTTCTCTTTTACTTATTCCATTCATTGTCAAAATATGGTGTCTGAATTCAGTCTCAGCATCATCTTGGGACTTATTAGAAATGCAAAGTAACCCATTCCAACCTAGAAAGGCTTTAATCATAGACAATAAGAGTGAAGCTCAAAAAGCCATGTTTTCAGAAACCCTATAAGTAATGAATACTAACTTTGTGAATGACTACTATACAGCTTTCTTTTCACATAGTCAAGAACACAGAGTAGGGAGATAAATATATATTTTGATAAATTGAATTACTGTATTTTAAAACTGACAATCAATACCTTGACTCTCACTTCACAATATTATTGATAGATTAATACAACTTAAGTGCCCTAAAGACTTCTTAAATGAAAATATAGGAAATATAAAAACTCCCCTCCCCACTGTGTACTTCCCCATTCAAACACGATATGGGGCAAAGATAGAGGCTAAGTCTAGATCAGTTGGCAGGTAGTTTAAAAGCTTCCTGATCTGCCAAAACAAACTGAGAGGTAAGCAAGAACCATTTTTTCATGAATAATAGATGTATTTTGTTTATCGGATCAATAACTTAATGTTCTACAGGATAATACTAATATTGATATGGTTGGTTCTTTAATTGCTTAAGTATATGTGAAAATATTCTCTGTAAAACATTCAACCATTCAGAAAAAGAGCAAGCTAAAAATGACTCTGTTATTATTCGTCATTTTCCCACTCCGGCAATCATCTTGAATGGGCTTATGGTTCTGAGTGCGTGCTTAGGGTCAGGAATTTACATCAAAGCTCACTCACATCCACCCACCCAAACGACACACACACAGTTTCATATTTACAAGTTTATTTATCATCTCTACATAATATAGATATTATATATGTAGAAAATAATTTTTTAAGAAAATAAATATGTTTATACATGTGTATATATATGCACATGAAATATATATATTCCTTTTATATTTGAGTTATTTCTGTTTTGGAACATGGAATGCTTATGTTTATATTATTTGTCTTGTTGGCCACATATTATTCCAAAGAGTGGGCTTTCTGAAATTAGTTTTATTACTCCTCTAATAATGTGCATTTACATTTTTCAGGTTTCACAGCTTTAGTAAACATATATATAATTACATATACAGATATACATATGCATTATACATTATATTATATAAATGACATGTATGCATATATTATGTGTATATATGTAATATATACACATATATTTTTTAATATATAATATATATACATACATACACACATCCACGTGCATTTATCCCTATAGAACAGATTTACATATAGGGTATTTGAATGTATTCATATTTAACATTTGACTAAATATCATGAAATTTACTTCCAAAAAGACTTTATAAGTTTACACTGACACAATAGAAATATAAAAATGAAAGATGATGGCTTATGTTTAAATTTAGGCTTAGATAGTGAATGTAGATCTAAAGATTAAAACATAGATTGTTCCATTTTTAAAATCATGCCACAAAGATTATTTCTATAATGTGTCTTTTTAAAAAGTTTATGGATTTTATAAAAAGGGACTTTTTTTGTAGAGTAAGAATAACTTCCATTAAGATGATGGGTACCTTTATTGCTAAAATCTCCTGCTGGTCCTAAGTGTGACAGACATGTATCACTCTATCACTCCAGTGTAACATGTCAGTGAACTGCAGTAATTAAAATTATGTCTGGTCATTGCATATTTTCTTCAAGAATTCAAAACTGGTGTGTGTACACAATCACAAAAACAAACTCAATTAACCCCTGTACACATCCTTTACTAATACATAGTGAAATACTCAGGAACATTAATGTACCCTAAAACCCAGAGGCCATAAAATAAATGCAATTTTGTAGAAGATAAACTACTGTTTAATTTTAATTAACATTACAATTGAATTTCTACATGAATGTTATGAGCTACACACTATGTTCATTCATTAATTATTTTATGTAACTGAGCACCTACTATCTGCCATGCCCCATTCTAAGCACTGACTATATAGTAAAAAACAAAGTTAAAGTCCCTGTCTGTCTCAGGCAGCTTACATTATTGCTAGTAATTGCTGTAGTAAAGTTAAAAACAAATGAAACAGCTAAGGTTAGACAGTATTTTGCCTAGAGACACAAAACAAATGTGAGAGCTGTGATTTCAATCCAAAGATGCTTGACCTCAGACTCAGTGCTCTAACTCACTGCAGCATACCGCCTCTCAAAGTAGGTGGCTAAAGATTTGATTCTTTAAGGCCAAGAGTCTCAAAATTAAGGGCCTACGGGAAGTTCGAATTTTAATAATGTGTTTCTCAGAGAACATTATAAAATCAGCAAAACAAATTGGGGGAAATATCATGATTGAACCACTGCTCTCACAAATTAAATAAAATTTTCCACATTCTTTTCTATGTCTCATTGTTTATCTGGCTTATCTTAGGGTCTAAATGGATGACAAATGACAACATTAGAATCACTTAAGTATTAAGACAATAAACATTTTTTCTGCCCATAATTTTGATTATTCTTTGTATTATTTTGGAGAAATCAAATAATTCCTCAAATCATTAACTAATTAGAATAATTAATATCTGCAGAAGAGAAAACCTTGATTTATGGGTTATAAACATAGTCCATATATGACTGTAAGACTCAACCCAATTTCAGAAATACATTTCTAATTTCTAAAGATTATCTGAATTAAAATAGGCAAAAGGTGTATTTTAAGATAAAAGGAAATTTGTAACTCTCCTTATTTAGTTATTTAACATTTTGCCCAGATGGACATTTTCCATGACAGCAGAAACTTCACTCCTCTTGTTCACTGATGTGTCCAAGTCCTAGCACATAATATATGTTCAACAAATGCCTTGAATAAATGAAGGGCGGTATACTCCACTGGTCACATAGTAGTTTCACCACATTCTTAACAGTGTTCAGTATTATTCTTAACATGTTAATTTAGCAGATTGGAGATTAATATAATCATTGTTTTAATTCGATTATTGATGAGGTTCAACAAGTTCCCTTATATTTACATATATTTTTCATGTCAAATTGCTCATATGTTTTGCCTTTATATCTATTAAGGGTTTATTTATTTATTTATTTATTTATTTATTTATTTATTTATTAAGTTAGATTGATTCTTGTAAGTAATAAATTAGCCTCTTCATGTTTTGAGCAGTATGCAGTCCATTCGGGAAGTATAAGGGATCTCCCTTTGGAATGTTTTCAGTAATCCCTCTGTTACTTTCTACCTGGCACACGGACTTAGAAGATGTCTAATGTGGCTGAATTTAAGAAGAGAAAATCTGAGGATTCTGTGGAAATTTGACCCTCTTTGCTCATACGCATTCCAAAATAAGACAATAAATTGTCTCTTTTATTTTGGGAATTAGTCTAAGGTTTAATGAAATAAAGCAAAATCTATTTAGCAAATGTGAAAGTTTCTACTGATATTTTAATGCATGAGAAAACTGAATGCATTGTTTTTCCGTCAGATAAAAAAACACCTTCAGAAAGATTAAATGAAAGTGAAGGGAAAATGCATTCTAATTACTTGGATACTGCTAAACAAAGAGAGAAAGAGATTTTCACTTGGGGAAGTCAGCCAGTATTTTACAGAATATACAAAAGTAATGGAATTCACACTGCCATAGATATAATTTAAAACTGCTGAGAGTCTAAATATGAAACCAAAGTAGATGTTATTTGGAAGATGGGCTAATTCAAGAGAATATTTTGGCATAATTAAAAGATATTATTTCTTATTTCCTCAGATTTGACTCCATTAGTAAAGTGAAATTCACATTGTGTTAACACATTAAAAAGGCAGAAACCGCTGAAGAGAGTGAGAAGTAAATACAAACCATCTGGGCATAGTCATATTTTCTAAATAATTTTATTCATAATAGTAGTCACTAAGAAATTATAATTGTATTTATCTTAATTGCATCTTCAAAAACTCTCTTGGAAGAAGTTAGTCTAAATTGATCCAATTTTATAAATTCTTCTATTTTTTTTCTTGGCAAAGAATATACATTTGAATTAACATTTATTTCTAAGTAGAGCTGGGAGAACAAAAGTCACAAAAGTTAGCAACTTCCACTTTTCAATATATTTGTATATATACATTTAAAATCTAGTGAAGACCTGTTAAAGTATTGTGCTGTATTGATGTACTGATAAGTAAGTGATGTTTAGAGTATTAAAATTCCTCATAAATGGCAATTCAGCACTGGTTTCTAAGGAAAGGCAGAGAAAGAAAGAGAGACTGTATTGGCAGTCTAGGATTGGGAGAGAGAGGGGCACACAAGAGGTAAGCTGGATATTTAGGACTGACACACAGAAAACAACAGGCTCTGGGCTAGTCAGCGTGCTGCAGCTCCATCACTGAGTTATGTTTTTGTTGATTTGTTGAGTGGCTGGTGCCTATCTTTGTTCAATTCATTAATTCAATAATTCTTACAGAATCCAACAATTGTGGGTTTTATTTAGTTGGGTGGTAGAGGAAGAAAAGACTAGAAATACATTCACATTCAGATGCTTTTGCTTTTTAATCCACTCTTTACCGAATCCTTCAAACCTTCTCTTTACTCATGTGTGAAATGAAGAATATTATATCTTCCTTATAGGACTTCTAATAGGATTTAATGAAATAATTCACGTAAAACAATTAGCACAGTACCAAGAATATGGTAAGAAACAAATGGAAGATTTTAGATGATTATGATGACCACGGTGATGACAATATTGAAAAAGGTGATACTATGTTTTTGGAACTAAAAATAAACTATTTAACTTCCTTGCAGTCTATAATTTGTTCATTCTTTAAACAGTATCTATTAAAAACTGGAAGTTTAAAATTTTTATTAACTCTACCAGTTTGCTCTTCTACGGATCATGTTTTATATTATATTTAAAATATTATTTACCTAAGGTAAAGTCACAAATGTTTTCCCCAATTTTTTCCTACAATTTGTAAAATTGTAGGTATTACAGTTGGATCTATGATTCATTCTCAGTTCATTATTGCACATGGTGCAAGGTTTATATTTAAATTCATTTTTCAATATACGAATATCCAATTATTCCACTCTCATTTGTTGAAAAGCTTTTTTATCACTGGAGTGTCTTTGTACCTTTGTTGGAAATTAGTCATCCATGTGTGATTAGGGCTATTTATATATACTCTCTGTTCTGCTACTCATTTTGTCTATTTTATGTCAATAACACTGTCTCGGTAGTTTAGAAGTAAATCTTGAAGTCAAGTAGTGTTAATCTTCATCTTAGAAGTAGTTCTGTGTACTCTAGGTTCTTTGCATTTACATGTGTATTTTAGAATGTCATTTTCCAAAAAAACAAAGATTTTATTTTTTTGAGCAGTTTCTGGTTCACAGTAAAACTGAGAGAAAGGTACAAAGATTTCCTATATATCATCTGTCCTTAATGCATGCATAGCCTCCTCTGTTATCAATATGCCCATCAGAGTAATATATTTGTCACAAACTTCAACTGATATACATTTATCACCCAAAGTCCACAGTTTCCATTAGTTTAACTTTGAGGTTTTTATTTTACAATCTTTTAGTAATAGTAATCATTATTGTATTAAATGAACTGAGTGCCTAGAGCAGAAGCTGCTCAAAAAAATAGCTATTTTTATAATTAATATCAATGTTTTAGTGAGTAGCATAGTTTACAAAGAGCTGTAACATATAAAATTGCTTATTATCACAACATTAAAGTATTTGTTAAGGGTGTTCTCTTGTATAGAAGAGAACACTTATTTTTAAGTTAGTTGTCTAATGATATGTATCATGTGGGTCAAGGCCATGTGTAGGGAATGCTTTTTGATCATGATGTCAGTGATAATTTCTTCAAAACAAGTAAGAAACAAATCAAAAGCAAATATAAATGGCATCTTCACTAAAGTACATCTTTCAAATAACACACATATTTTCCTAAACTACTCTTTTATTTGGTATCATCCCAACAGCCCAAATATATACTTTAAAGAAAAATATCTGTTTTACTGGCAAAGATTTTATAATAGCAAGGTTTGTTCTAGGATTTTATTTGAAGTAAATAGTTATGGCTAGCTAAGATGGTCTAAACTTTCAAAAGAGAAGTGAAATGTTTTCATAAGATGTATCTGCCATCAATGCCCTTCTTGACTGGCTTTCAAACTATGACATTTTAAATATTATAAGTTAAGTATCAGTGGGAAAATATGTTGTGCCAATTTCTCCCTAAATCGGCTACTATAAAATGTAGGAACTGACATTCATCTGAAGTCTCGGCTCTGTACTGTCTCCATGTAAATCCTAATCAAGTAAGGCATTTTGTTAGTAGATTCAGAATCATTAGCCATGAGATGTGCAATTAGCCTCATGGTCATAAATTCAGTACCTGTTGTGGCTGAAGTATTTGTTTTCTATGTGCCCACTGTAGGCACTTCGGATCTCTTTTCTCATTGGTCTAATTTATATTGCTGAGCTTCTGCTTTACTGTCATATTCAACTCTTATGGTACATTTTTCAGTTTGACAGGTAGATAGAGAAAACACCTTCTAATAACATGTTTCAGGAGAAAGAGCATCTCTTAGCCACTCTTTGTGATAAGGGCAGCTAATGAATAAAGGTGTCACATCTTCAGTATAGGTTTGAGAAGTTATGATTCAGACTATGTGGTATTCTGTTAAATCTAGAGAAAACAATCTAAAATATAGAATAAATGGGCAAATCACAAATATGGCATAAGAAATACAGCTTGGAAAAGTTTCTGAGCTAAAGCTTAATTGCCCATATTCACATATTCCCTTAAAACAAGAGTGTGCGGGGACCAAGAATGGAGCAGGTACGAGGTTCCATGGAGACCTGAAGCCAGATCTGTGACATGGTACAGTCACCACACTACTTTCAACTTAATTGGAAAAAAAAATACTCAATAAACTAGTATTTAATAAATTAGCTTACTAAGAATATAATTTAAAAATTAAAATATAATCATAAATATGGAAAAATTGTCCAGATCCATGAGGAGAAGGTATGTCATCTTATAATAGTAACAACTCCTTCTTCAGTTATTAACCTATAAAGATGTCAAGACATAAAATGTATGCTGAGCATTCTCACAAAGTCAAGGAAACAAAAGAAAGCACAACCATTGTGATTCCCATTCTACTTTTGAAAGTTCTCAATGTTTTGTATGGTGGTTTGTTTGTTTTAAATTAAAAAGAAATAAGGATTTTATATTAATTTTAATCACACAGGTAATGGACAAATAAAGTATCCTTGGAAATAAAATTAAGAACTGTACCCAAAGCTAAAGTTACATGGTAATACAGTTCCATGATTCTGAACACTACGTTGTTTATTTTTAATTTTTTTGCTCTTCCCTACTACCACATTAAATATATTTTGCAAAAAAAAAAAAACTGGTGGGTATATAGATTTCAGCTTTAAATAAAAATAAAATGCTTAGCAATACCAAATATTTTCTTGGAATCTAAATTTTTTAGGTTTTGAATAATTATGTAGATAATTCTAAGACCAGGCTGACTTTCAGTCCTATCTCCACTTATCTGGACACCTAAGTATATCTTTCTTTATTTTTTTAAAGTCAGTAACTGCCAAAAGATATATTGGTATCAATCATGCTATACCAAATCTCCCTGGAATTTTCTATGTCCTTTAATCTACAGATATAATTTTCCTTTATTTCAAGACAACTTTCTCCAATTATATAATTGAATACATCTTTTGTTCCATTTGGAGGGATTTAAATTATCCTTTCATTGGATGGTTTTTGCCTGTCTTCTATATTAGTTAACTTTTTGTGAATCAATGTGACCTTTTTTCTATATTCCTTGATTTCCAGTTAGTAACTCAAGATTTTTCCTGGATCAGTAAATAAAATGGCTTTCCTTTGAGTTTCTTATTTACTTTTAGTTCTATATTGAGGTTATTTTTGTCTTCATTTTTATTTCCACAGTTTTTCTATTTCCATTTCAATTTCATTCTGTAATTTGAAAGTGTGATGTTTCAACTATTTTTCTTATAAATTCACTATCCCATTAAGTTAATCTATAATATAAAGTTAGCACTGGGGAATTTTCTCATATTTTTTGAGTTATGTATCATTCTATGCTAGATAGTTTCATGTAACTTTTAGATGCCTTTTTATTTTATTTAAAATATGTGTTGTTGTCTTATACCTTTGCCTTTTTTTGGCTATATGGTTTTGTTTTATTAATGGAGAGTTCTATTCAGATGACCTATTGGCTTTGATCTATGAATGACTTTTCTTGTACTTTCCACATCATTTGAGACCTGTATGTCTTCACTTCTTACTCACACTTCGAGAATCAACAGTGCCCTCTAAACCAAAGAAAATAACTCAGCCAGAGCTAGCTGTAGAAAATCTAAGCTATGTCTTCAGGGATTTTGTTAAATATTATTTTCTATTCTACCTAGAAGGATACTGTTTCATTCCCATGGGAAAATGCTCTCAGGATTGGGTATACTCTTCCAATTCAAGATAAAACCGTTTTGAGTTATTCGCCTTTATCATTTTACTTTTAAGATAGAATCAGCAGTTTTAACTCTACAAACTTTTGAACCAATTTCTATTAGAATTTGGAGAAATGTAGTGAAAGCTTTCAGAGTCTTTTTGTCATATCACTCCTAATTTTGGTAAATCGGGGCCTGATTAAAAGTGTCACTATTCTGTACTAGACTCTTTCTTCTCTCTTCCCTGGACTTCACCTTCTTAAGTTCATGGCAAGTGTTGAGGTCTTTTTCTTGTTTAATAATTATAGAGACCAACTTTATTTATTTATTTATTTATTTTAGATTTCTGATTTAACTATAATGTATTAAGAATCTATGATATGGCTTCTTACTATCATGTTTATTTATAAATAAGCATAGCTATTTTTTAATGACTATGAAGAGAAATGAGAAATGAGACTAAATTTGGTCATCTTTTTTTTTACTGAAAAATACAACTCAGAACAATTTCATAATATTTTTTACAGTTCTTGTGACTGTAAATAAACTATTATTTTTAGAATTTAGATATGCTATACTTTTAAAATTATAATTCTTTAGATTAAAAATGAAGCTCAAAGAGGTCCTTCATACTTAAAACACAAAGAAAAAGTAGGAAGAAGAGACAGAGCTAAGCACAATTTCTACAAAGTAAAATTTGTAGAGATTTTTAATTAGGGTAAAGATAGATTCATTGTCTCTCCATTCTTTTAATGTTGGAACATCAGCTCATTCCTCCAATATGTTTTTGCTGCAAGACTGTTATCCAACTGAAGCTACATTTTTCAACATCTTATTGTAGCCAGATATAACTATAACTAAATTTAGGCCAATGGGATGCTTGAGCAACCTCCACATGGTATCATTTAAAAATGAAAGTTTCTTTTTCTCCACTTCCTTTTTCTCTTTTCCCACTAGAAAGGCAACAATGGAAGAGCAATCATGAACCTGAACATGAATGCCTCACATCAGGGATGATAGAGCTACTTCAACAGTCATAAAAGGCTCATCTCTGATCTTTTCCATAGGAGAGATATTTTTGTTTTATTAAGCACAGTATTTTGGAGTGTTTCTGTTATAGAAGTTAAGCCTATATCCTAACTAGGACACGATATGTGTTAATTATTCAATAATAAGTAAAAGAAATCCACAAAAGAATATACCATAATAGAGAGAGTCAAAAAAACATACAATTAGAAAATTATCAAGGTTTCCATAAAGGGAAAAGAAAAAGAGAAAGAAAAGAGAAGGAAAGACCTCCTGTCACTTTCTTTCTTACATCCTTCTTTCTACCCCATGAATATGGGCTAAATTTTACTGAATTATAAAAGCCTTGGTAGGAATTTGGTGTAAGTGTAATGAGGAACCATTGAAAAGTTTAAAGTGAGATTTTGAGCTACTATGGTAGTTATGGAAGACTAGATAAGCAGCCTAACTTGATATCATAGTGGAGGTTAAATCTATAAGGTTAATGGGAAAAAATTCTCAAGAGACTCCTAATTGTATAACTTGAGCTATTGGATATATTGAGTGTAAAGGCAAGGTTTTTGTTTTGTTTAAAGCTATTACTAGGGCCTAAATCAATGCCATTTATATAGCAGATGGTGAATTAATAATACCTATTTAATTAGTAAAATAAGTGGTACCATTTATTGAGATAATGACAACTATGGATTGGATTGGGGGCTTCCTGTGGAATATTACTAGCCAAATTTGGACATGTTAATTTGTAAATGCTTTTGAATCTTCAAAATAAAGACGTGAATTAATCAGAGTTGAGACACAGGATATAAGGGGAAGATTTTGAATCTTTTGCATATAGTTGGAACATAAAGCCACGAGTAAAGATGAGAACTCACTATGTTCTCCCTGCATGAAAAAAAAGAGGACCAATGACATAGTCTGAGAAACCCCACAGCCTAGAATAAGATGGATAAAAAAAAAAGTCCAAAAGAGTAACATAATCAAGCAGGTATTGCCTACACATTCCCTTGGCATAAAAGGGCCACCAATCTGTGAATAAAAGGCCATGTAAGCCATTTAGAGAACTTTCGAATGGAAGGAAAACAGAAAACGACAAAAAGTATGAGCTTTCTTTTCTAAATTGTGAGTAGCTGACTGTGTTTCCTGAGCAACATAATATGATGTCTAAACACATATGAATAGGATTTAAGGTTTTAATCAAATATAATTTACAGCAAAATTATCTAGCGTATTTAATCGTACAAGTAATCCACATTGCGCTTCATGATAATTAGACACACTGTTAAACAGGTTGCATAAATGAATCTAATTACTATGATGTTTATATAGCTAACCTCAATTTTTTAAATTATCAACTGAATAAGGAGGCAAGAAATGTTGAAAGAAGGATGCTTTTATGGGGCCTCTTCAACACTCTTTGATAAGTAACCTATTAATATTCTTTGCAAAGTAAAGAAGCTTCTAAGAAAATGTATTTATTTAAATTAGTTTCAAGTGTACAGTACATTGGTTAGATATCTATATAGTTCATAAAAGAATCCCCCCAATTGCTCCCTCCTTCCCCTGGCCCTCCCTGAGCCATCATATTAATGCTAACTGTACTCCCTCTGCTGTGCTCCCATCCTCGTGACCAACTATCAACTACTAATTTGTACATCTTTAACCCTTTACCCCAGTCTCTCAGCCCTGTAATCTCCCTCCCCTCTGTCTGTCCACTATATTTGTGAGTCTGTTTTTGATTAGTTTGTTCTTTTTGTTCCTTAGATTCCACACATCAGTGAAATCAAATGATATTTATCTTTCTCTGACTTATTTCACTCAGCATAGGAACCTCTAGGTTTATCCATGTTGTTGCAAATGGTAAGAATTCATTTTTTTAATGGCTGAGTAATATTCCATTGTATATATGAACCATAATTTCTTTATACGATCATCTGTTGATGGGCATTTAGGTTGCTTCCATATCTTGGCTATTGTAAGTTGTGCTGCCATGAATATTAGAGTGCATAGATATTTATGAATTATTGTTTTGGTTTTCTTTGGATAAATATCCTAAAGTACAACTGCTGGGTCAAAAGGTATATCTATTTTTAATTTTTTGAGAAACTTCCATATTGTTTTCCATAGGGGCTGTATCAATTTTCAATCCCACCAACAATGTATGAGGGTTTTCTTTTCTCTGCATCCTCACCAACACTTGTTCTTTGATTTATTGATGATAGCCATTCTGACAGGTGTGAGGTGATACCTCATTGTGGTTTTAATTTACATTTCTCTGATGATTAGTGACCTTGAGCATCTTTTCATATATCTATTAGCCATCTGCATTTCCTCTTTGGAGAAGTATCTGTTCAGGTCTTCTTCACATTTTTTTATTGGATTTTTGTTGTTGTTGTTGTTCAGTTGTATAAGTTCTTTATATATTAAAGAACCTTCTTAATTGAAATCATTGCTAATTACTTTATTAAAAAAATACAGTAAAAACTGGACTCTGAGTTTCATTTCCTGTCTTGATTTAAAATCTGTCATCTTACAGACAATTAAAGGTACTTCAAAGATGGGAAGTTCCTTTGGGAAAAGTACCTTTGGGATAATCTCAACAAACTGGCATCGAATAATAGATAGTTTAGAAAAAGCCAAAGAAAAAATTGCAAAGATATCACAATAAACTGAACATTAGATTAATAAGTAAGATTATGAGAGAAAGTCAGATGTTATTTTTTTCTTTCACTGTGCAATCAAACCCATTTCTGATTTTTTAAAAGCATTTCAGAATAAGTTCTATGGCTTCTAAGTATACTTACAGATAACATAAATTTCTACTATCATTTCCAGTCATAAAATAGTCAGCAATTCTTAACACCAGTCAAAATTAATAATTAAAGTTTATAAACTTTATTTCATGATAAAGCTTTTTTACTCTTATCTCAACTTGGTCTATGGTAGAAGATGCATCTTTAGTAAAAAAAGAAATTAGAATAGGCATCTCTCTTTCCCAATTTGTTCTTCTACACTCTGATTTCTACTTCTCAGGATTCAAAGATTTAAAACAAATTTGTTTAGGGCCATAGAAGTTCTTACTTCACTAATATAGTCATGTTGTAACAGTATTCTGTTCTCTGTGCTCAGCATTGTATTTAGAGTTGAATCTCTTTTTGTTTTACTTCCACTGCTCCCACTCCCCTTTTCCATCCCTAGCAATCTACTTGTAAAAGAGTGAAGTTGGACCCTTCTCTTACACCATACAAAAAGTTAATTCAAAATGGACCGCATACCTAAATGTAAGAGCTAAACCAGTAGGAAGAAAACATGGGGAAGTCTTATGACATTGGATGTGGCAATGATTATGTAATACCAAAGTATAGACAATGAAAAAAAAATAGATCAATGGACTATATCAAAATTAAAAAAAAAAAAACTTTTTTGCATCAAACAACACAATAGGGTAAATAGGGCACTTAGAAAAATGGGAAAAAAAGGTGCGACTAATATATCTGACAAGAGATTAATATGCAGAATATATAAAGAACTACTAATCATCAGGAAATCAAATCAAAATCACAATGGGATTATCTCACACTCAGTAAGATGACTGCTATCAAAAAACAGAAGATAAAAGTAGTGGTGAAAATGTGGAGAAACTGGAACCTTGAGCACTATTAGTGTGAATGTAAAATGGTGCAGCCACAAGGGAAAAGTGTATGGGAATTCTTCAGCAAAATTAAGTATTGAATTGACATATAATCCAGTAATTCCATGTCTGGGTATATATAATCAAAAGAACTAAAATCAGGGTCTTGAATAGATATTTGTACACCTTCATTGAAAACAGCATTATTCACAATAGCCAAAAGGTGAAATGAACCCAAGTAAGTGTCCATCCATGGATGAATGAATAAATAAAATGTGATGTCTACATAGCATGGAATGTTATTCAACAAGGAAATTATGCAATATTTTATAACATTAATGAACTTTGAAGACACTATACTAAGGGAAATAAACCAGTCACAAGAAGACAAATACTATGTAATTCCACTTATATAAGTTACTAGAGTAGTCAAATTCAGAGACAGAAAATAAAATGGGGCTTGGCCAGGACAGGACATAGTTGATATCCCACTCCTCATAAACTTGGCATATGTTATAGAACACTGAATACTGCATGCTGTCTGTTTTCTATTCACCTTCAAATGGTATTTGATTCTGCTATTATCCTGCCTATTTAGTTGTTGTCACTGAAGTTTCCCCATGACTATACACTGGAGGCATTGTGAGTGGTTAAGTTTAAGGTTTTTGGACCATGATAAATTACATACATACCTTATTTGAAGAAAGCACACTGAGCATTCTAGATTCAGAAGACACTTGCCCCATGTCACTGATTTGGGATTTAGCAAATGATAAGATTTAGGGTGGTCCACCCTTGGACATTTGTGAGCACTTTTTTTTTACTGCATGTGCAATAATCATAATAATAATGAAATTTAGAGCAACTATCATTGACTGAATAACTACTATGCATCAGGTATGACATTGGCCTTTCCAGCTGGACCATTTCATTTAATCCTTCAAACAATTCTATGAGATAGATATCATTATTTTCCACATTTTTACAGATGCTTAAATAATGTTTCAGGTCAATTAAAAAAAATGGGTCTTACAGCTAGGAAAATGACATGCCTGGAATATTAAACCAAGTACTTCAATTCTTAAATATCATACCATATATAAATTAGGCCTGGATGTTCTTGATTATGTACAATTGGAAAGAAAGGTGTGTGTGTGTGTGTGTGTGTGTGTGTGTGTGTGTGTGTGTAACTTATAGCAAGAAACTGCTTACTTAATCCTGAGACAGAGCCTGATAACCAAATTTGAGCCTATAGGTCCATCTGTACCTTAATCCTGATGAACTTGTCTCTTTTCAATAATTTTAATCAGTTAATTTCACTTGTTACCTTTGGTAAAGTACTTAATGGTCTTCAGTTCTTTCCTAATTACAATGAGACTATTGCATCACATCTTTTATAAATTAATCGCTTTGTGCAGCATATATATGTTCCAGATCCCTTTCTACTAAGCTAAGGTACTGAGTATTTAATTAAGCTGAAATCGTCTTTAGACCCACTCTCAAGTCTCATATAAAGTAAGGCTTTAATACTGAATCAACAAGTGGTTGTTAAATAATTGAAATAATTACGAAGTCAGTGTTTCTAGACCCCAAATGCTGAACAACAGATGAACACAAAGTTTTAAACTTTGATTATGTGCAACAAACACTAGTGATATCATAGAAATGTGAAGGCATAAATTCCTAAACATTTATTATTTTATGTCCTTATTTGTAGCCCAGAAACTGATACAAAAAAGTCCCAAACTATTTTATTTGAAATTTGACTGTTTAAATTTAGGCCAATAGTCAAATAAATGAGAAAAGAAGCTTTTGAAGTCAAATGCGGCCTAGATTTTTTCTTTTAAGAAATATCTTTCTTTCTTCTTCTTTTTTTTTTTTTTACTTAAAACTCACAGTTTCTATATCCAGAATAGATAAAATAAAATAGTATGAAATAGGCATTTACTTACAGAACAGCTTCTCAGAAGTCATGATTAACCTCAACTGCAGATTTTGCTTCTAAGTTATGCCCTTTCTTTCCTCTGCCCAATCAAAATGAACATTTCTTAAATTCTGTTCACTGAGGGTTTATATTTTGTGGTATTTTAAAATAAGTATCACCTAACCTGATTTTTCAAGATATATAAAATTCAGGCAGGGTATGCTATGTGTGCTTATATAAAGTCATGGTATCTACAATATGTAAAAGTCATTAATTTGCATCTTATATTTCATCACTTGAGATGACCTAGAATGACTAAGCAGTCACAGATAAACATTGTGGTTATTCTCAATTTCTTGATAGCTTCTTATTAAGTACCTTAAGTGTGTAATATGATTCATGTTTACAAGAAGTATATAGGATACAGACTCCAGTTCTTATGAGCTTCAATTTTTAGTACAGACAAGACACACAGTGCTTATTATAGAACCAGTGATAGGCCCAGAGAGAGAGACAGTTATTTGGCTACAGGGTTAAAGGCACAAAAAAATGTTTATTTTATGTTTTAATGTTTCTATATAACTTCATTATCATCATAGTCATTATTATCTTCATAACTAATATTTATTGAGCCCTTGGATGTTCTAGGCATTGCTCCAAGAACTTTTCACATTATTAGTTCATTAATCCTCATCAAAACCCCACAGGCTAAGTGTAAATATATACCCATTTTAGAGATGAAGAAGTTGAAATAGAGTGATAATAGAGCTTCTCCAAAGCCAGACATGTAGTAAGTGATAGAGTTGGGTTTATAAACATTATAACATATAAGTGGACCACTAAGCTCATATTTTAATATTCTAAAAATGCTGCCTGTCTTGAAAATTTGTTTATATTGTATCTAGTTCTTTTTAAAATACTTTTGTGTTAGTACTTTGGTTCTAAAAATATTATTAAAATATAAATTTTAATACATTAAGAAATAAAATTATCTAATCTAACTTAATTTACATGAGCTAAGTATCTGCTATATTCAGTGCACAGTGACAGGCTCTATATAGAATATGTGTATGTGTATGTACTTGAAATATATTTTTTTTAATATTACAGTCTGTATTTCTCTGTGTCTTGGCCATACTGAGGTGCTTTCCACTCTTCAATAGCAATGAACATTTAAATTTTGTTCCTTCCAGTTGAGACAAATTAATTCAACTTTCTGCCCTACAGAAAGTATGCAGATAATAAAATATCTATTTTATATAGTTTTGAGGAACAAATAATTTTGTGTAAATGTTCTTAGGATAGTGTGGCACTAAGTAAGTGCTCAATAAAATCAGCTATTATTCTAGAGATGCTGATTCCTTTACTGGTATCTTCACACATATGACTTTATTCTTTCATATCTAGCTCAAATCTCAGGTAGTTTAAAAGCTCTTTGAGAATTCATTGGAAAGATGACTTTTGTTCAGTTGTGTAAGTCTTGTAATTCACTTACAGAAGCAACTGGATTGATCAGTTGATTTGATGAGATGTCAATTGACTTTCTAGTATTAGATGTACTCTCAGAGAGATTTTGGTCACAGAAATGTAACATTCAGTATGTCATGTAGAGAACTTGATGAAACCATGCATTAAGAATTCTCTGTCTTTTAAATATACCTCATATTTAGTATTTCAAACCTTCTCAAGTCAATCTGTGTGTATGGGACCTCCTTATTATTACATGTAACTTCATTATTTCACCACTTTTTCATGTCTTTTTTTTCTTTTTTAAAATCAGAGCAACTATTGACTTAGGAGAGAAAGGAAACTCTAGGTAAAACCCAATGAACTATTTATATCAATATGTTTTTAGGTAGATCTAATATAATGCTAAGAAGTCTTGTAGCATGGTATATTCCCCAAAGCATACATAAAGAATATCCTCCAGATGAAACCTAAGAGAACTATGTATACTCTCACATGGGAAAGAACTGTACAATTGAGTTACATTTGGAAACATTTAGAAATTATTCATTGAGCAACTAGTATATGCAAAAAAAAGAAAAAAGAAAAGAAAGCAAACATACAAATTAGTTTATAACCTAGTGTGGAGATTCAAATAATACAAAGAAAATTAACAATATAAATTTATTGAAGAAATGGTGATTTCAAGTGAATATAGACTTGACTAAAAATATAGTTTGACATCCCATTTCAGAGAAATGAGATGAAGGTTTCTCCACTGGGTCTAAGTGTATAAGAGAAGCAGTGAGAGGTACTTCTTTTAAATCTCTTATCAGATTTATGGTTATTGTAAGTCCTAGCTAAGCAAATTGTGAAAAAAGAAAACATGACACAAAGCTATTGTATTCCATCTTAGCATAGGAAATTATTTCATATTACAGTAAAAGAAAGGGGGACAAAGTAGGCTGATTATAAAGTACTCTGAAGCTGTATTTGTTAAGTATTGCTGTTTTTCAATGTCAGGGTGAGAAATTTAACTCTCACATAGAGCAAGTCCCTACCTTCAGCTTTCTTGTCTGTGCTTCTGTGTGGAGAGGGAAGAGGAGAGATCGGCATCTAAGTAGGAAACACAGAGACCTCTATTTCCTCAAATTTCTGCATGTGTGGACATATGCACACACATGCGCGCGCGCACAGACACACACACACACACACACACACACACACACACACACACACACACACACACACGTACCGTTCTACTTAACTCAGAGAAACATATACATCTAGGCACAAAGTTAGAAAATCTTTTGTTTGTTTTCCCCACACACAGTTAAAGATATCTACCTACATGGCCACAGGCAGTCTGCTCTGAATGCTCTGAAGAGAAATAAGTCCTTCAGGCCTCTCTATTTCATAGGTTGGGGTACAAAGCAATCGAACATTTTATAAGAAAATATTTTCTTATGTAACTTTTTTCTCATTCTCAATATGAAATAAATAGAAAACATTCTGAATTTCTCTGAAGTAGCTACCTACAAATTCTACTTACTCTCTCCCCATTTTACTAACAAGGCAAATAGACTTGTCTACAGTAACAGTGTTATAATTTATTTCATTTCCGAAACAAACTTTTTTTTTTTTTTTACTAATTGCAACATTAGTAAAAGTCTAGGTTTTAGCTATAATTTATTTATTGATTTATTTTAATGCCCACAGTTCTTGGTATTCCTAGGTGGTCCTTTCCTCCAGGTACTAACCATTCTGCTTAGCCCGATCCTGCTTAGCTTCTGAGATCAGAAGAGATTGGGCTCATTCAGGATAACATGGCCGTAGACTTTTAGCTATAATTTAAACAAATACATACACACACAGACATCCTCAGCTTTATATTTTGACGTGTGTGTGTTTGCTGGTATGTGTTTCTGTTTCGTTTTGGAGTCCAGGCTCTGTGTAACCTGTCACCTGCTTATCTCCAGTCCTGGTGCTGCTCTTGCTATGCTTCTTCCCTAACTATGCTTCAGTTATATCCTTCCATCTTCTCTCCACTGTGAGTACTCGATATTTGCTGGTCTCTTTCCCTGGTACAAATCATAATTTTTGTCACGAGTTCATACAGAGAATTTACAGCATGAATGAAATATCTCTAATAAATCTTTAACATAAAAGTTTCCTGTAACGTGTCTCTTAGCACCTTGTCATTAGTAAATATATATGTGTAGTTATTACTATTTGCCTATTTCTTCAACTAGACTCTGAGTTCTCTGTCTTTCTTAATGAGAATGATTTTCTTAGAATCTATCATAGTGCCTAATTCTCAATAAGCAATTTTTGAATAGGTGAATTAGTTGACATATCTTAATCCTGTTTCTGAACTCTCTCAAATATAATAATATATTTAAATTTGCATATTAGGAGAAGGCCTCCAAATAAAATGAAATAAAAAATGATTTTATGTAGCTGAAAGTACTATTGAATTATTGGATGACCATTCTAGCAAGTCCATTTCAAAGAGAGAACCTACCACTATTATTTCATAGGCTACTGTTCTGAACATATATGACCTCAATCAACGCAATAAAAACTGAAAAAAGTACTGTCTTTGCCCACAAAGACTCAGGCATGTTTTATTCTATAAATTAAGTTCTTGACATATTTGTAAAGAATTATTTCCTAAAGAAATTACCATAAAAAATAAAGTATCCCAAATAATTATCAATTAACATTTTATCAGAGTTTCTAATGTAGTCAGCTGCAGGAATATATATATATTTCTGGATGCTATATGTGTGTGTGTGTGTGTGTGTGTGTGTGTGTGTGTGTGTGTGTCCAGAAAGATCAAGCATGCTTATTTTTAATCAAAGAATAAAAATAAATCTTAACAATGTCATTACATTCAGTAGAAAACACTTTCAGAAAATTTGCTCAAAAAGTGCAACAGATTAATTTTCTATCCAGGTAGCCAGGAGATGTGAAAATCAAGGGTTATATTTCATCTTTCTGTTAAAAGACAAATCATTTCTAGGCTAAACTGAGCACTTCTCTTTCTCTAAAGAGGAACCTTGACTCCTGAGACAGTGCTGTTGACTATTTCTCAGGCCAATGTTTTCGCTTTGTTTTTGTTGTTGTTAAAATTTAAGTAAGTTTCACATGTGCACTAGTCTTCGGAGTTTTAAATTATTTTCAGGTACCAAAACTCTTTTCTTTTTACCCACCCAAATGACTGCAGATTCTGAATAGCCACAGGTAGCATGCCTTTATCATTCTGCTTTGAATTTTAACCTTTTATATCCTGGAAGGATGATTTTATTGCTTTATTAATTTATTTAGAAAACTTAGCAAACAAGAGTCTTGGTTCTGTGTACAAGTAATTTCCTTCCCTGCCAGAAACTTCTCTTCAGTAACTACCATCATCAGAGCCAAACACTCTACACAGGAAAACCTCTTGACCCTTTCACATTTCTTTCTTCATTTGGCAAAGTGTAATCTATTCACATAAAGGTGGAAAAACATAGGTTGGCTAAGAGTTTTATTCCAGTGACCTGAAAATTGATTTAAAATATCGTTTTTGTAATTTTTTGAATACATGTCAAATACTGTTGATGCTATCTAAAACATGTAGGCGTTTATACAAACCATTACTGAGAGGAGCTTAAAAAAAATCTTTTTTGTCCACTTCTTCTATCAGCACTGTGTAGCAGTGATGGCTTAGATGGGAGTGAACAGTACTATCCTAAACTGGTCCAGAACCAAATGAGAAATGATGCTTCCTCAAGCAAAAATGGCAGTAAAGGCAACCTGATTTTGCTTTTCCAAAATGTGCAAAATGACCCAGCATCCTGTCCTTCCTCCAACCCTGCAACTGCATTTTATTTCTTTGCCATTTTATTTCTTATGCAGATCAAAGGTTGAAACTGAAATAGGTTACCTTTCTAGTCAGACTCAGGCTTGTTGTCCTTTTCTATCTTATTTTATTTTTAAATGTATACAACAAAAGGCCACACTCCCAAGAGTAAGAACACTCTTTTAATTTGGCCAATCTCCTGTAATTTTCCTGTTAGTCTTTCTAAAGGATTTTTATCTGAGAAACTTTCTCATAGATACACCTGTGGCTTCAGAACACATTTTTCTTGTCATTTACATGTATTTTCTGACTTAAACATTTTTCTTAAAGATTAAATTGTTTATCTGATTGGTATACTTTTAATCTTATCCTAGGTCTATAACAGTTCTAAGATTATACTCTGTGGTTTTCTAAATTATTTGGGAAAAAAATGACAGCCTCTCCAATGATGATATGGGGAGCCTCTGCCTACAGATACCACATCACAATGACTGTACCAGGAGGTTATTGCTCGGAAGCTAACTAATTCTGTCATAAATCATGTAGGGACTCTGGATCTCCCGACTCATTGGTTCTGGAGTTTACTAAAGATTTCCCTCATAGTAACACCTGAAGAAACATTTGAATTTTCAGTCAAAATAAAGCACTAGACCGCATTGGAAATATAGCATATAGGAAACCTAGTAACTCTAATCTATTTTCTCTTCAATGACATGGGATGTACGGCAGTCATGTGATACTGCATAAAGCCTCAATCCTTGGGGTCTACCTGGGCCTTTCAGAGGTTGATTCCTTTGGGAATAGAGAATTCACAAACTAACCTACTTCCCTATGTCAGTCACCAAAGACCTGATCATGCTTCAGTCATAAATCCTCCCAAATTGCAATGGCATAAAACAGAAGTGCATTTCTTTCTTATGCTACATGTCCACGGAGAGTGAGTAGTGGCTGGAGGAGGGGCAGTCTCCCTACCAGTCACCTGAAAGCCAGGTTGCTAGAGAAACCTCCATTCAATGTTGTTGTATGCTATCCCAAAGGAAATGTTCTTCCTGAGGTCTTGAACCGTTAAGTAACGCCAGGCATGGAAATGCCACATGTCACTTATGCTTGTGTGGAATTCACAGACCAGCATCACTCAAATGTTCTACTCAACCACAAACAGAACCAGAAATTAAATCCCATCATTCTCCCCAAAAGAGGAAGGAAATTTAAAATATTTGGTAAACAGCACCAACGACTACTAGAATTCTCCTCTCTGGCTACCAAAAACTCTATCCGTCCTCCTTCTCACACTCAAACAAATTACCAACCCTCCCTTTAAGGGGAAACAACCAAAAGCCCATCCAGTCCTGGCATCATGCCAGAATCGAGGGAGTCGGTGAGACGATGCTAGTCTCTGCATAAATCCTGAGTATGGCTTCATATCCAGAAGGTTGAGCTCAGGGTTTTAAATTTTTAGTCACAAATTGTCTTAATCTACATTTACGAATTTTCTGGAGCTTTTCACAAACTTAGCTTCCTAATCCCAGCTTCTAGTCATTTCCAATGCAATAATATTTTCACAGGGTATCTTTGTTCATGTATTTGTTTGGAGACATGCCTCTTTATAACTTGAAAAAAATTACAGCGCATTGGGCCTATTTAGAAAGAGAGTCATAAATCCTTCTGAAAGAATTTCTTAGGCATCACCTCAAACAGAAGGTTTTAGAAACAAGTATTTGAGAGTGAGTGTGACTACTATACTTTTGATTTCGACCATGCAAAAGGATAAGTTTTAAGCAGACTTTGTTGCTCAAAACCTTCTCAGTTTATATTTTACACATTGGAGATGAGAAGGAGTTGCCTTTTCCAATTCGCCTAGTTGCCAGATTTCTGGAGCTTGTATTTCCTTTCATTTTTCTTTGTAGCCACAGCCAATTATTTCATATGTTCATCGCTTCCTTGTAGCGCTTTGTAAACGTAGCCAACAGTAATGAGCAGAGGTTGCTAACATTCTATTTTCCAGCCTCTTCTTTTGGAATGTAACTCCTTAGATGCATTATCTATTTTTAACACACTGCAGTAACAAGCTTACCAAATTTTTGCCACTGCATTATAAATTCCTTTCATTATAGCTTTTGCTCTGTTGGCCAAGTGGCTTGTAATTAATTTTATTTTATTACACTAAACATAGACCCAATGCACCATACATTTTTTTCAAGTTATAGAGAGGCATGTTATACTAACAAAAAAATTCAAAATCTTAGTGGCTTACAATAATAAAAATTTATTTCTTGGGCACACTATACTCATCAAATATGGCAGAGACTTTGCCCAGGATGATAGAGGAGACACAATCTTAAGCATTGCTAGTTGCCATGGAAAAGAAAAAAGGGATATTTTGGAAAGACTCAAAAAAGTAATTAAATGCTTAGTTTGAAAGCAACATTCTCATTAGTCATAATTAATCACATAGTTACAATAATCTATAAGAAAGCCAGGAAATGTAATTCTAACATGTGACTAGAAGGGAGAAATATTTGGCCAATAACCAGAAACACCTGTACTTTAGGTAACCTAAACTGGAACTGGTGAAAAACTATATAGTGTAAGTGTAAAATACATAATTTAAGGGCATAAATTTTAAGTTAAAGCCAAATGCATAATGAATCAGCAATATTAGGCTATTAATTCTTACTGAAAGTAAAATACATTTTTAAATAATGAAATAGATTTTTAAAACACTTTAAGTTTTAATTGGAATTTCTCAATTGAATGATGACAAATTGCATACTTCCTCTATTTAATGAAAGTTTATTGAATTGTAAAAATATTTCTTCTAGAAGCAATATTCATGGAGAAAAGTCAATTTCTATATTTAGATAAAAGTAAATATGCACTGCAAATGGATCACTTCTATGCCATTTATTCATGACATTTTAAATCCATAGTTCTTTATACATATTACAGAAATTATTAAATACTTCTCTGAGTTATATTTTATATTATTTATTTCTAATAAAATAATTCTTTTAAACAAAGTTCATGACTAGCTTAATAAATGTTAAGAAAAAGGTAAAATATGAACTGTATCAAAACAATTGTGTTAGTTCTCATGCAATGCATAAGTCATATCAATGTCTATCAACTTGTGCAACGAGAACATTCTGGAATATCTGTTGTTTCTGTAAATGCATGTTAATAGTCTTCAGTCTTATAATTATACCTCATAAATATGCATTTAATTTTAGTATTCCTATTCATAAAAAATGATTATTATTTTTAAGAGAATAATTGTGACTTGACCAGATGTATATGAGTTTTGTCATCAATTTAAGGTGACCAGCCCTGGCCATTCTGCACTGAGGTTCCTCAGCTCTCTTCCCTAGACTCTTCTCTTCCAGCTCCACACATTCTGCCTGGGAAATCCCTTCCATCCAGCAGTGAGGACTCCCAGTACTTTACCTTCCCTCAATTCTTCCTTTAGATTCTTCAAGCACTGATAACACACATCGAGGTTTTATTGTGCAATGTAGAGCTAATGTTTTAAATTGAAAAGATAAAACTAGTTTCAGCTTAATGAAATTTTAGGCACCTGCCATAAATTGTAGAAGTCAAAAAAAATTTTTTAAGTGGTATTATTTAGACTATAACCTACTAAAAAAAAAAGTATTTCTAATTTTTTGATAATTTTCTCATTCTGTTCCTTGGGTTTTATAATTGTCTAAAAAATAGTCATGTAGTTCAAAGAAAATGATTAAGCTTGTCATGAAAATGACTTCTCGCCCCATGAGTTCAATGACTTCCTGAATGTCAGATAACACATTATTGTGCATTTGTTCCTAAGGATGTGCTTGCTTTTATTGCTCTATTCAGAAATGTCACGATTGGGTTAAACTCTTATGGAAGACTCGCCATTTCTAGGCTCTTGTGACATTAACATCTTGCACAAATGAATAACTCACTGATAGTGAATGAAGTGATGTCAAATAAGGATTAATGATGAGGTAAGTATCATCATCTGAAAAACATGGAAGTCTTTTTCAGTCGTTGTTTAATGTGAAATTGTATCAAGATTCTAAAACAGTATATTTATTTAGTAATTTAATTGATTATATTCTGCCTATGCTTCAATACATGGCTTAATCCATAGCTAATAAAAAAGGAAATGTGTCTTCAGTCATTATTATTTTACTGATGACTTAGAGGGTAAATAATCAAAATTACCTGTTTTCTCAGGTACAAATTAGTATAAATTTGTCATTAGTTTTGCTGTGATTAATAATATTCATAAAAAAATTCTGAAATCTGGCATGTTTAGTAATTTTTTTTCTCTTTGGTGAAACATGAACTCCTATGGTAATGTAATAAAGATTACATTTGTTTAACTATAAATGACATCAAGGATGGAATAAACAAGCAAATGTATTATCTTTTGCTTATTTTCTTAATGCCCAGACACACACACATACACACACCCTTACTTCTATCCATGCCCTGCATTTGTTTGGTTTGGGGTTAGTTACTTCACTTTATACACAAACAGACGCAGTGGCTTATTTCTCGTGTGTTCATTTGTCATGATTTTAAAAGTTTCTGTGACACTTTGGGATGAATTTTTGTTTATAATTAAATACTGCACTTAAACATCTTGTATCCTGAGTTCCTGTAGAAAGCAATTACACTGTGAATTCTCAATAAAACTATTAACATAATACCATGTAATTATATATTTTTATTTTCATATTTTATATAAATGCTCAGAATTTAAAATGACTGTATTTTATTTTGCAAATATAACCAAATTTATTCATTTTATTATTAATTCACTGAATGTCTACTGAACTCCATTTATGGATTCAGACAACATGCTAAATACGGCATATACTGTGTAGAGAACTGTGACTAAATCTGTCAAGATATCTATCTGTCCTGGTAAAATCTTAAATGTAATAGGAAAATCAGAAATATATAAGATAACAAGAAAATCAATTAATTTGTGTTATCCTTTGACCTTCAATTACATTTAGAGTTAGTATCAGGGAGTGATGGGGACACTGGTTGCTTAAACCTTTTATAAACAATAGATCTTATCCTTAACATTTAAGTCCTTATAAATCAATATTTATCACTGTATTACATTACATATAAATATAAATGCTATTTGTAATTCTGTTTTAATTAATATAACACATAGAAAATACTACATAAACTAATAAGACTATCTGAATTTCTATTTTTAAGCTCATTAGAAATTACAGATGTTACTGATATACTTTGGATGGTTCTGCTTAAAATATTCAATATTCATTTAAAGGGAATTAAATATATATATATATATATATATATATATATATATATATATATATATTCTTCTAAGCATAGTAGAGTTGAATCTTATTTTCATGTTTTCACTGAGATGATTTCAGAAATTTAAATATTTCAAATGTTTTTATAATCATATGTTTAGAAACTCCAATATTAATTTTGTAAAGTGACTGATTTTAATTTCACTTTTTCAGTGAATAAACACAAATTATATTGGACAAGGTTCCAATCTAAGGATCAATAAGTCTTAGTTCCACACTACTGAGACCTAAAATGACAGAGAATTTTGATAGAGTCTAAACATCAATTAACCAAAAGGCCAACTGGAAAACCTCTTTTTGAAAGTAAGTGAATGTGAATAACATTATGGAAAGTTGTGACTTTTCCAGAGTAACTGAATTAATGTCAATGTGGAGAAACTTATGGCACCATGGACATAGAATCTAGTGCTTTTAGATGCTCAGCAGCAGAACATCTGAGGTCTGATGAAATAGCCATGTGGCATCATTGAGAGAGGCACATGCTACAAAGCAAGCAAGCAAAGCAGTTTATAATAGGCTCCACAATTTATGTTACATAGTCTAAAATGTGCTGTTGAAATGCTATTGTATAAAACAATCCACAGTAATTGGACATTAATTCTATCTATCTATCTATCTATCTATCTATCTATCTAATCATCTATTGTCTATCATCATCTATCTATAATTTGTATAAAGCGGTATATCCCCCAAAAACACACACACCAAAATAGTGTAGGGAAAAGATAAGGCAAGTCAATTTCTTCTCCCTAATAGAATGCAAGTTCTACAAGGGTGGATCTATTATACAACCCATTTATTCTTAGTTCCCCATTAGCCTGAACAATGCCTAGGTCACAATAAGGTACTAAAATATTTTTAATGAATTATAGAACCACTCTTGTTTCAAAAAGGTTGTAGGTCCTAATGAGTATGTCTGTAGTTTTGACTATAAAGTACAAGGATAGATGCTCAGAATCAGAAATACAGAAGTACTGATTTGTGACCAAATTGCTTAATGTGTAGGCAACTCTACTAGCAGCAAAGATTTTTTTTTTCATATACACACTATAGATTATAGATTATAATGTAACATACAGGAAAAAAGTATACAAAAAAGCTTGAATTATAACGAATCTCTTAATATAAGATTATTTTCCTAACATTTAAAAATATTTAATTCTCTCAAGTGAAATAATTTAATTGGAAAATTAAAAAAACATAATTATAATGTTTGACAGAAGAAAAGCCTATGTAAACATTTACAAAAGCGAAACTGGAAGAGAGGGTAATGTCAGAAAAGGAATCAAGCTCTATACTTTAAAGTTTAAACTTCACAGATTGTGTTCAATGTTAGAGAATGAGGTGATGCCTTGGAGAATTCTCACTAATTTCCTATAAACTTAAATGTACTTAATCTATATTTCCTCACTGAAAACAAACAAACATGAATCTTGTAATATTCTAAACTCATTCTATCTTAAACCAGGTAAATAGTTGCTATTTAAATTTTTTTTTTTTAGGATTTGATAAAGAAAATCCTAATTTTTTATCAATAAAGTTATTAAATTTTTATCAAGAAAGTTACTTAGTTTTCCATTTCAAATACAATGTTTCCATTTAATTCTTTTTAACCACTGTCTGGATGTCTACCAGTTAGTAAACATGGGAAGCTCTGGGCTTGCCCTTATACATAGGGACAGTCCACTTGTAGATTCAAAGAACAAGAAAGAATGACCTTTTGTTCTACTCTGTTTATCTCTTATCTTTATATAGATTATTCAAAGCATCCTCCGATGCATTGCTCAGATATAGCTTCTGCGAAAACATAGCCTAACAGAATCCATATTGTTTGGCAGACATGAGCATCTATTGTTCAATGTGGGATAGCTGTAAACTCACAGAAGTGATGAGGATGGCAACTTGGCATGCTTTTTGTAGAAACTGGTTTACAGGAAATGCCATAACTTCAATTAAATGTTTTAACACCTTAGCACATTATAATTCCACTTCCATAAACACCTATGAGCTCATTTATGTATATATAGATAAAACACAAGCTCACATTCTAGTCTCCAGTCACCCTTGAATTTGGAACATAGCAATCACTTTCTCTTCTCTATACAGAATTCCCTCAGCCTAAAATTCCACTGACTGTTACTGCTAACACATTGTTAACTCATATATCCTTCTGATATCAGTTATCTAGTCATTCCTTGGAATGAAGATCACATTGTGTAAATCTTTCTGTTCATAGGTGGGGTATCTCATTAATTTTATATCATTTTGTAACATTCAGATCAAAGTTTATGAATGACAAATTATGTTTTTAAAATTTTTAAAGATAAATTCGCTATTAGAAATATATGTCCCATAGAAAGTGATTCTTCAGAAAAAAAGTGTAAAATAATTTTGTTTACATATATGTTTGTAGATAAACTAATCTATCCATATGCTAAGATTCTCACTATCAACTGTTTTTTTTCACTTTATATAATTCATATAATATTAACTATATATGCTTTAGGGTATCATTAGACAACATTGGATCATTGTTTTCTGTAGTGTGCATATGAAATGGATAACATAGAAAGATATTATAGACCTGTTATAAGAAGAGTTTCTTTTAATACAGTCAGATACTTCATATTATATTCAATTTGCTATTGGTTTTTCATTGTTTTATTAAGAAAAATTTTTTCTCATAAAATGTTTTTAAAATAATAGACTTTGCATTTTTTAAATAAATGTACAAATTTTATTACAAACATTAAATATTAGGCAGCCTTATAGTCAGTGGCTATGACCAGAAAAGTATTAATTTAACAGATAAAGATTTCCATGGAGTCATGAGAATGCTGTACTCTTTTCAGTTATGATTTTAATGGGCTCACAGTATCATATTTATTTTAACCAATTTTTATTTAATTTTATTTCCAAAAGTAGTTAAATTAGTCACAATTTTGTCATTTCCATTTCTGTTCTTAGTTTCATCACTTGGCAATTTGTATGGCTTACTCAGCGTTTCCCCAAAGAACAGTGAGGCCTGAATATAAATGAAGTCCTAGAGCATTCTCTTTTAAGTGCAGGATCCCTGGGTTAATCTCTACATGAAATCATCTGGTTGCAGAACGGAAGATCTGCCATGTGGACTAAGGCTGGCAAAGTCAATATATATTAGGGGATTTATCATGACACACTTTTCAAAAGTTTCTTCGTAGAATTCCGTGTGGTCTATACTAAGGTAATGACTTTGATTTTCTTTGATATTTAATTGAAACACAGCTTTATCTTGTATCTTTATTTTTTTTCTGGCAAACAAAGAACTACAGAAACAGATCTTTTGGGATCACCACATTTTGGTGTTAGATCAGATTCAAAGGATGCATACTATTTCATTTTAGTGTTTATTTTAGGTAATAACTGTAAGATGACAACAGATGTGCTATTAAACCTGCTGTAGATTAATGGTTAAAGAAATGGCTATTTTCAAAATAATATCTTTACTAATATATCTGGTGAATGATGCAGAACATATAAATTCCTACTTTTAAAATCTCCATCCCTATATATGACAATTTAAAGAAGCATAAGCATTATGTATAATAGATTCAAAACAACAGGAAGTAGTTTGAGGAATATAGTGGTATACTGAGAAATTCCTGTTTGAGCTAGATGTTCACTATTTTCTCCTACTCATATTGGTAATATTATTTACAGAAATGACTAGTGGTTGTATAATTTAATATTTCTAGTAATTTTTTAGTACTAATAGGTAAGGGGAATATCTAATGATAACTAAAAAATATAATTTTTTTACTTACAGTAATAAAACTGCTTTGGCCTGAATTTTATTTAACTCTCAAGGTATTATTTATTTGTATATTATCATTGCAGCCCAAATAATAATATAACTCCCTGGCATTCCACTCAGAGAACATTCTTTAGGAATTAAAGAATTAGAAATATAGTGTCACAAAGTTTTTCAGCAATGGTTAAAAAGCAAATTCACACCACAAAGAAAAATTATAAGAAGAGATGACTTAGAAGAAGACAGCTTTAGACATTAGAAGGTGGTTGCCAGGAGCTGGGGGAGGGTGTAAGGTAAGAAAAGATAAACTTAACCGGAAAAGGGCTGGTGGGAAACTTCTTAGGATGATATAAGTGTTATGTGTCTTGTTTTGGGTGTTGGACATATAGATGTATATCTAATTGTCTAAATTCATTGATCTAAACTTAAGGTATGTGTATTTTATTATAAAAATTATATAATATTTATTGTGTATAATCTACAATGCTTATAGTGCATTTACTGAGTACAATATAGTACTATCAGACTAAAATCAGACAATTTCACAAAAACTACACATTATACTAGGTCCAACTCAAAATCCAGTTGTTTTATAAAAATTTCAAAATATTTGACTTGCACTGGTCTCTCCCTTCTATAAACTGCTATCTATACTATAAAATTTAGCATTTAACAATTTATGTAGTATTATTAGTATAACTCTCCCGGAATATAATTCTTTCTATTTTATATAGTAAAATATTAAGTGCTACATATAGTATTGTAATGTCAGTTTATAAGTTTATAATAAAATGTATTAAAATATTAAAAGTGAATATTAAAATTATTTTCTAAAAAGTCATCTGTACACATTTTTAAATTAACACTGATTGTGTAGATTCATCAAATCTTATACAGATAGCTTATATTATTGACCATTACAGACCTGAAAAACCCACTTATATTTTATTTGTTGATGAATTAATCAATGTCTACATTAAGATTAATTTTTTCCATTGTGTGATTTCGGATTTGTAGACCTCCAGTCTCTTACTCATCTTGAGTGTTGGGTATGTAGATGCCTCTGAAATTAAGACCTAAAAAACCATAAGTGACCGTGCCAGTCTAGTATCTCTTGGTACATGTTACAGTTCTTATTTGTGCAACATTATAGTATTTGGCAGTAATAACTTTTAATTTAACCATTGTAACTTTTAATTTTTTTCTGTAGGGCCACTGAGTTTATGCAGACAAGTTTTTCTATAATCCAGGTTTGTTCCCTTCTGTGAATCAATTATCATCAAGCTGTAGGGCCTGAAATCCTATCACATAGAAGGCTATGTATAGAGAATGACTCTACTGGCACCAAAAAAAACATTTTATTTTGATGAAAATACTACTGTGATAAAACATGGTGAACACATTTATTCCCAATGAAGAGAAATTGAAACTGTATCTTACTTAAAGCCAAGCTCCATTTACCTTTTACATTTTAAAAAATGTTCCCTAACACATTTACTAATTGTCTCAACATTTCTTTTTACACTATTTAATTTTCTTCAAATTTATCAGGTTTTTTAATTTGATATGACATTTTTGTCACAATGTTGAAATTCTGGCATCACAGCAGATGGCATCAGTTTAGCGTGTCACCAGCTTCTAATATTTAATTCAGTGAAAAGTCAAGGAGTAAGGCTGTAATAAGATAAATTTTATCTTTTGCTAAAAACACTAAGCATAATTCACTTCAGCTTTTATAAAGGATTATAATTGTGGTCATGAGAAAACTTAACCATTTTTTTAAGTTATGAAGATTTCATGACCGTTATACAATTTTATGGCTAAAATCAAAACGTGTTTGTTAATTCTAATTACAGATTATCATTTGGAAAGAATGTGCTAATCTGGTGGACTGTGTTGCAGAAATGATGTATTCTTGAGAGATAAAGGCACAATAAGCTAATTTGCAGATTATTTATCAATATAATCTCACTTTTCTCCACAAATTTTCTTTAAATTATTATGTTTTAATATAGATATTGTGATAGGTTTTAAGATAATGAAGTCAAATAAATAGATCTCCTTGCCCTCAAATTATTTACACTAGGAGAAAGGGTACAAAGAGTTAAAATAACTGTGATAAGACCCATGACAGATGTGCACATGAGGTTATTTCGGAAGTTCAATGAAATTATGACCCATAAAAAATCAAGACAAGAATGTAGGGGTGCTCTTGAAGAAATAGGTGCTACTCAGGTAAGAAAATTAAAAATGTATTCCAGGTAGAGGGAAGAGCATAAGAAATGTTGAGGCGGTAATGCTATTAAGGATTTGGGAAACCGAAGGGACTGTTATATTGTGGAGTGGAGGGTACTTAAGGAAAGAGTGACACTAGAGAACAAGCAGGAATCAGATTATCAACTGCCTTATGTGCTAAGCCAGTATATTTGTACTTACCAACATAAATTTATAAGAAAAGGTTTAAAACAAAAAGTGACTTTTTTTTCCCCCTCTTATAACTGGCCATAATGAAAAAGAATGATTAGAAGGGGATCAGACTAAAATGGGAAGACAGCAGGAGGCTCTCATCATAAAGAAGGAAAATGAGCTTGGACTAAGCCTAAAAGAGAGATAATTGTAGCAAAGAGAATCCCATGACCGACATAAATGTCATGTGACGTAAAAAAGACCAACTCCCAAATTTCTAGCTTTATGGAGACACAATATGCACCATTCAATCCAGAGGGAAGAGGAGGAAAAGTTACGGTGGGAATGATGGGAATAGAAAAGACTTTAATGTTGATACATTGAATTTAGCATGCTTTTGGAACATCTTCAAATGGCGCTATCGGGTAAATGGTTGGAATTTTAATCTTTTTCTAATCGTTTTCACATACATGCCTACACACACATACATTACATTAAAAGCTTATGCTGTAATCTTTTAAAAATTATATTTCTTAAACAGTGCTCTGAGTAGGTAAGGAGAGTGAGAGGAGTCAGAAAGGAAAAAAAGAGGGGATCTATAATAGTTCAAAACTTCACATTATTATGGTAAAAAAATGTCAAAGTTCATGCTGGCCAATGCTCTTAAAGCAGCTGCTATCAAATACAAATAAATAAGCTCTAAGATTTTATTTTAAAAACACTGAAGGTCTGTGAAATAAATGAGGACCAGATGAATTCAAAGTCTGGAACCATCTGCCATTTCTGAACATAGATTGAAGACCTAGCTTGGCTCCAGCAGAGCGATTTTATTATCCGAAAGAAAGCAACAAGATTTTGGTAGTTGAGTAGGGCTGGTATGATGGATTGCAACCATGCAGAGCCCCAAAATTCATAGATGGTTTAATCATGACTTCTGGGGACCCCTAGGGAGACGTGTGTGATCAACTGGCAAAGTAGAGAGACATTTCCCACCGTCTAAGTGCACTTAAGAGATGACATTCCACTAGAAGGAAGGAACCTACCACAGAAAAAGAAATAAAATAAATAAAATAAAATAAAATAAAATAAAATAAAATAAAATAAAAATTTCCCTTTATGACTTTCGAAACCATTCAGGACAGAAAGATAAAAGCCCAGCTCAAAATCTTCAAGAGAACACCTAGAGTCTCTCAGGTCCAAAGTATCAGAGACCCACTAAGGGTCTTAAAAATATCAGAAATGTCACCCAAAAGAGCACGATGGACTGGGTCTTACTAAAAGAGCAACCCAGCTCTGACTGAGTCAAAGTGAGCAGACCTTCAGTCTCAAAGGAAAACCATATCTCACAGAAGATATCATTTGCAGCTTCCATGGTTCTCTGTCTAGAAAAGCAAATGCATAATCTAGTCTCTGAAGTTAACAGATGGAAGTTTTTAAAATATGTGTGATTAATACTTTGAAAAAATTTATTGGAAAGGGTGAAAAAAACTGGTGAAAATTAAAAATTTCAACAGAGATTAAAATAGATGAAAAACACCAAAAAGACATTCTAGAACTGTAAAATAAATTACTTATTCAATGAGTTTACAAGCAGAATGCAGAATTAGTAAAAAAAAAAAAAGGCAACTCAATACAAAAATATATAAACAGAAGCACTGAGAGGAAAAAAGTGGGAAAAAAGAAAACAGAGTTAAAAAAAAAACAACCTAATTTATAGGTATAGAAGTCAAAATAATCGGTTAGCTCTGGAGACATGCTGACTGGGACCTGATAGGAGGGGCTTTGTGTGGTGTCAAAATGTTTTGCATCTCAATCTTATCAGTTATCGCACATGTACAGCCATATATAAAAGTTGAGTAGTGCCTTTAAGATTTTTAGACTTCATACATAACAGGTATTTAATATAAATTAATAACTGCTGCTTTGTAACACACCACATTGAGTTATTTATTTAAAACATACAGAAAAATCTGGGTATATTGAATCTTCCATTATCACTGTAGATCTTTCAACAAACCCTCATCGGCCTGCAGCACTATAGGGAATGAGGTGACAGGTTACATCTGTCAGCACTATCTGATATTCGCGTCACTTTACTGACAGATCTCCCAATTTCCTCTTTTGGGGAAAGACTACTTCTGAGAATGACAAAACGAAGGGTTTGAAATGTGATAGGCCACTTTGTAAGATGGCTTCATGACTGACTGTAACTAGCAGTTGTATGTCTCTCATACTTTAAAAATAGAGTTGTTAGAAATGCTAATAATTCAGTTCGGTTGAGGGTGTCTCCTACTTTTCCAAAAAGTTCTACAAACACTTAACTCAGATACACAGAAAACAATACATTTTGAAGTGGTTATTGGGTAGAATAATTATATTTGCTTTAAATGTCTTCTTTGTTATTACTTATGAAGAAGAGAGGTAACATTAATAAACTCTGAGTACATTAGGAACCGTAAACAGTAAGTCAACTTAAAAATATTCAAAAGTAGTATAGATCAGTTATTGGCCTATTTTACATGTATCTTATTCTGAAGTCTTTTAACAAACTACTTGAGCACATATCAGTGATGTGGGTTTGAAGAATATAATTTTATAAATGTATAAAACATTTATAAAGTTCTGATATTTGAATTCTTGATTTGAGGTGACAGCACAACTTTATTTGCACCCAATCATCTGTATCTCGTTAATTCCCACTTTTTTAACATTCTACTTTTCCTTTATACAACAAAAGTTCTGAGGTGTATATAATATTTGGGAGAGCATGAGGTAAGGAAAATACAGGAAAAGCCTTAGTCAGAAGTATCTAAGACATCTGCCCCGTTATGTGATCAGTTATGGTTCCTTATAAAAAAGGATAATTCTTCAACTTTTTAAAAATGATGTGTCTAAATGCCTTGGAAGTGAATCTGTGGAGCACCTCTTAGTCTTCGTTCTTCTCACAGCCATCTTCTGTGAATAGAGGTTATAGACAATCCTTTGTACATTACTGGCCAACTTTTGAGTCTTGTGACTCTGCTGTCATGATCACTACATGCTAGACCAACTATTTCCTTCTAGAAATTAAAGGCATTCCATGATACTCTGGTGTTCTATCTAGAGAAATCAGTCCCTTAGGGTTATTGTATGTTGGGTGGTTTATCAAAATTTGTTCAGCTGCAAGTATCAAAATTCTAAAAGTAGCTTGAACCCCAAGGAAATGTGTGGTTTACTTAATCAGATGTTGGGATGTGTGTGATTCTAAGACTAGTAGTATGGCCATTCAAAAACAGCATTGAGCACACAACTATATTTATCCCTACATGACACCTTCCTCAGCATATTGTTAGACCTCAGATTTAAAACCTTATAATTCGAAGATGCCTGTCACAGTTCAGAGCATTACATTGTCTTAATGTAGCAGGCAGTGCAATATGAAAAGGAATAGCAGTAAAAGTGTTTTCTCCTTGTGATGCCCTCATTTTTATCAGGACACATATTCTCTAATGGGTAACCACTACTTTCTTGCTCATAATCAATTTCACTGGGAATCAAACATATAGGACTGAACTAAAGGTGTCAACAGTAATCATGAGAGCTATTACCTAAACAAAATAGAGCTTCTGTTAGCAAGAAATACAAGTGATGTCTTTCAAGTAGATAACCAAAGATATCATCTGTCACATATGATCATTATACAATCGAATCTATATTGGAGAGTTTAAAATTAAAGGCTAAATAGATAATACAGTGAGAGGAAAAATGTAGTTAAGAAGTGTTAAAAGGAGAAACCATAGCAGACACAGGAAGAAAGAGTCATGAGTGTGGCAGACCAAAAAGCAACAGATGTCTGGTTCGAAACAACAAAATTACTGGCTTACTATATCTACTGTCTGGGTTGTTAGCATTGCTATGGGTCACTGGAGCTACTTTTATGTTCTGAATGGTGAGAAATGATTTTCCAGTACTCTTTGATATCCTGCCCTTTTGATAACAGTGTTGTTTTTCTCTCTTGCTGGCTTTCCTGTGTTCCCTTAACATAAATACCACCACCTGAGTGACATGAGAATTCCTGTGTCTCTTGAGAACTAGAAGCATTAATACAGAGGAGATATATTATTTAGACTACAATTCTTATACAAATCATTCATGAATATTTATTGACTTGTCACTACATGACTGGTATTACACTTGGCTCTTCTATTAAAGAGTAAACAAAACAGCCTTTGCTCTCATAAGATTTCATTATATTCTAAGAGAGTGACCAAAATAAAGAATATTATATAAATTAGTAAAATATTTTTCTGTCTATGTGATGTTGAAGATGACAGTGATGATGAACATTATCACATGCTGAGAAAGATCTTATACATCTTTTGTTATTATTGCATTTACTTAACATTTTAACGTAGGTACCCTGTGTTCCATTTTACAAACCAGAAAATGAGGCTCTGTGTGTGTGTGTGTGTGTGTGTGTGTGTGTGTGTAAAGGTTAAGGGAATTTTCAGTGAATGCTGGAATAATCACTGATATATAATTGTGTAAAAGAAAAAAATACACAAAAGAATAAGAAAAGATCTGGAGAATAATTTATTAGAGAGAAGAGCAAAACTAAAGGCTATATACCTGAAATTAGTTTGGGATTTTGAAGAGTAATTATGAGGTCAAACTGGATAAAGTCCAGTGAGAAAGAATAAGAATGTAAAAGAATAGGTCGTACAGTTATGTAGTGAGAGATTTTGTAAAGCTTCTTAGGCCATAGTAAGACATTTAATGCTATTCTGAGAGCAGTGGAAGTTATAAATTGGCTTAAAACATGGGATGGTGTAATTAACTTTTTAAAGATCATTCTGGCTGCTATGTGGAAAATAGAGTATAAGAAAACCAAAATGGAATCAAGAAAACCAGTTAGTTTTTATGGTAGTGCTGGCAATTGGTGATGGTGTGAACAGATGGTAGTAACAGAAAAAGTGAATGGAAGTAATCAAATTCAGAATATATTTGAAGATAGCCTCAAAAGTACTTGTTGACAGATTAAATGTGAGGCAGAAAAGAAAGGAAGCAAAGATAATGCTTAGCTGTGCAGATGAAAAATTGGTGAATAGCAACGCCTTTTACTGAGTATATTGAAAAGAACCAGTTCCACTCTTCTTTTTTAATTTTAATTTTTTTTTTAGTGGGAACAGGTGGTGCATAAAATGGATAGAATTGAGAATTCCTTTTGAGATGTCTATTATGCAAAAAAAAAAAGCAACACAACACATTTTTTTTAGATTAGAGTCAATAAGATAATTATTGAACCCGTTTTCTCACTGGTGATAATAGTACCTATTTGTATTAACTAATTCATTGACTCATTCAAGAAAAAATGTACAAATAATTTTAGGCCCTGGGTGATAGCTTCAGATATTTTTAGTCCTCTCCTCTCAACAGAGCTTCATTTCACTAACAATCTTTGAATGCATTAAGATAATTTACTAATAATGTATGAAATTGGACTTCTTTGTCCTAATATTGACCCCCTCTCTTGTTTTTAAATGGCCATGTTGAACTCTATTCAAGCCCTGTGATGCTACAAAATAGTAAATGCTAAGAAATTCTCTCACAATTCTGTGTTCCAGCGAATAGCTTACTGCACAGAGCCATCCTTCCCCAGGTGACAGAGACTCAGGGATGCTCTCCACTCACTGTTTATCTATGACAGGCCAGACACAGAACCTCCAGATCTCTGTTCATTGCCTCATAAATGATTAGCTTAACAGTTTGGTCTCTACTGATCAATCAGAACAAATGCTGATTATCCAAACTCAATGCAAAGATGCTTTTGAACAACTCTCTTCTTCCTTAGTCTGGATTTGTTTATTGGATACCAGATATCTGACTTCAGATTTAGAGCCATCTTTGATTCATTGTGTCAATTACTATTTCTATAAATTAAAAAAAATGCTATCCAACTTTTTTCTCTATAATGTACTTTCCTTCACTTTTCTACTCTCCACAAGGATTGGAAAATATTACAGCACAGAGAGCCACAGAACAGGAAACCAGCCACTCTGATGAGAGTCTAACCTTTTCACTCATTGCTGAACATTCCCTAAGATCACCTATTCTTCTAGATAAATATACAATATTTAAAAAAATAACAACAACAACAACAACAATTTTCTGTCGTTTAGCAAGAAGTTCATGAAAGACAAAGTAGGTGGGCTAAACTACCTTAGACTGGTATTTGGGAAATAGGTAAAGAAAGGACAACTTGGGATATAAGTTAAGGCATCACTGAAACGGGTGACCATTACACCTATACTAAATAAAAAGAAAATGGGTTGAAAAAAAGGGTGATTTGATAGTATGGAAGTACAGTTAAAGAAGAAAAATTAAGAAAATAATTCTGAGGATCTCTTGGAGGAAGTACACCAAGATGGTGATATAGAAGGCTCCAAAATGCTCTTCCTCCTATGGACAGGCCAAATGCACATCTATACACGAAGCAATCACCCTTCACATGAGTCATCAACCTAATCAATTTAACAAAATTACAAGAAACAGAAATCACATGCCGGATCACAAAAAGTAAAAAAAAAAAAAAAGTTTCTCTTGCATTTTTACATGGACATATTTTACAAAAACATAAAGAAAATCATAAATATTATAAACCTATGAGGTCACACCATTTTCAGATTTATTTCTCATTATAGTAAAGATATTTAATTATGACTCAAGAATGAAAAAGGAACTAGAAATTACAAAAACTAGAAATTAAAAAAAACTATTATTTTGTCAAACCTCTAAAAATATAAATCAGAAAGATATTTTTTCGAAGTAAAACTTTACCACCTAATGATTCAATTTGATTTCTTTCTAAAAATCATTTGTTTATTAATCATCAAATATCTTTCAGCACATAGATACTGAGCACTTAAAATATGCTGGGAAATATGGCAGGGGCCGTATGATTCAGAAGACAAAACAAAAATCTTGCTTCTCATGAATACTAAATTGTAACTGGAGAATACAAACACATATGCAACATACACAAGTGTGCATATACACCGCAGACAAATCAATAAAATATGTACCCTAATGGTGATAAGGTATATAAAGCAGGGAAGACAGTAGAAAATGGCAGGACAGTGGGGAGATGGGCAATTGTAATATGAAATAAATAGAGTGGTTAGAGAGAGAAAGTCTACTTTGAGGTAGTATCTGTTTAAAGACCTGAAGGAAGTAATCAATGAATCACTCTCAGGCTGTGGAAAGAGCAGGCCAGGCAGTAGTGACCCTAAAACAGTTGTGTGCCTATTGCGTTTGAAAGAGCAGAGTGAGACGGGGGCAGAGAAGCAGGTGCTTGGGTTAGAGAGGAAACAGAAGCTGAAGCTGAATAACTGAGAGCTTTGCCAGCCAATGTGAGGCCTTTGGCCTTTACCCTGATAGAAGAGATCTGAGCATTTTGAGCAGACAACTACTATGCCCTTATTTGGTTTCTCTGGATCATTCTAGCTGTCAATTAGGATGCAAGGGCAAAGTCAAGGAGGCTGGTTAGACATTTTAAGCTGTAAACTATTCTCTAAACATCATCAATCTGTTAGAGTTGAGAAAATGAAAAAAAAAAAAAGGCTTCTCATTACTATATACATGGAGAACAGTGACTACCTCAGAAAGCTTTCAATAAGGATTACGGAGCTGAAAAAAACATTTCCCTGAAAGAAAGCTCCAGGCTGCCCCTTTTATTACAGTCCTAAGTTTTTCACAATATAAAACTTCACACACGTTCTCCTCAACCACGTGCATTTCTTTCTCTCCATTGTGTTCAACTTTGGGTTTAAGAAAGCATTGTTAAGCTTCAGTTGTTTTTTCATCTTTTAAGGCTTTGTGCATTAACATAATTCCTACTTTATAATTATGCATCAAAACAATGCACAGCACTAAATTATAGAGTTGAGCATATAAAGAAATCTCCAACTAATGTACAATACATGCAAATTTTCATTTGAATAAAATGGAACTCATCCATGAACTCTGTGAAGAGATAATTTCCCAAACTTTTCATATTTATCAAAATATGCATATAGCTCACTTTTTCTATGTCTATTGACTTATTGCTTAATTGGTATATAAAAGTGCTTAAAATTGACCTGACCACAAAACTCTTACTATTTCAAAGTAAAACAGCATCTTTAGATATATCAGTAAGACTAATTGCTAAATGTCTCATGTTTACATAAATGACATATTTCTGTCCTTGTGATTTTTTCCCCTAATCTTACACAGTCCTCAGATATTTACTCTCTTTCCTACTGTTCCATTTCAATGCCATTTGAATGTCAGCACATTTTGGATACACATCTACCTATAAGACATCTTACTAGATACTACGGGAGACTTAAAAAAAGATGGAGAATACCTGCCCTGATGAAATTTGTAATCAGTTATTCCAATGCAAATCTGGGTATAGTAACTGTTATATTCCAGGTATAGGCTTAGAAACTTTTTTGGAACAGATAATCACTGAATTGGACCTGAAGAGAGAATAAGAGTTCAATAATCTCAGATCAGATGTGCTCATCATTCCCCACCATAAAGATAACTTATCCCTTTGATGTTCTGTTTGAAATAGTTATGAGATTTTTTTAGAAACAGTCACAAGCACCTTTGTATTCATACTTAATACAGATTTAGTATAATTCTGAAAACAACTTGAATAATCTATTATTTTTATTTATTTAACACACATTTTTGTAGCGCTTATTATATTGTCAGAGTTTTCCATTTATCTACTCATTAAATGCTTGTTACAATTTATTTTATCCAAATGAGAAAATAAACTCATATATTTAGGACAGGAGACACTTTGGGAGTATGGCGCCCATAAATTTACTTGACTACCAGAGGGCAGACACAGAGGGATGGGGCAGTATCTTCCTTCATTATTTTGCAAAGACTTATTTCTCAGATCCTTGAGAAAGACATCCCTGGGTCACAATGTTGTCAAAAGGATTATTTAATTTTTAAGAGGATTTGCATACATTTCAAAGAGATAAAAAGTTCTTATAAATATATTTTCTAAAGTAAATGCTTTAAGAAAAGCAAGGGAATTCTCCTCCTTGGTTTCACCAGGGAGAATTAAGCCTTATTTTTAATTTGTGTTTGCCCTTACAGTACACACATGCACTTGGACCATCTGGATTACTACTTTCAGAAACAGAAGAAACTCAGACGTAGGCACAGGAGATGGATGCAGTCGTTGCTTTGGAGAAGAAACAGGAGTGAGTTAGAGCCAAATTACATGGTTAAGTTATAGAGACATGACTAACTATAACAATGGATTGAAAACAAAAATAATTCTCTCTCCTAAATACTATGTTCTTGAAAATACATTATTATTATACCTATAATAATTGCCCTAAGGTTCTAATTACAAGCAAATGAGTTAAGTGAGATTTCAAAGTCCTTTACTGAATAGTTCCACTCCTGATAATTTTTTATAAATTTACTTCAAAGTATAAAATATGCACAAAACACTGTACACTTTGCACATTATTTTAAGGTTAACATGCCTATGTAACCAAATTAAAATATAGAACACTAAATAAGCACCTTATTTCAAAAATGTTGTCATCCTAAATTCATGATATTCTTCTATAAACCCCTTGTCAAACGAACTCTCAAATCATTTACCATGGCCATTTTTATTCTTTTGTCATCCACAGATAATTTCTGTTTTATTCTGATTCTTCCATGAGTATATTTGCAATGAGTTCCAGGCCATCATGCTTCATCTCCAACAAAAAAGTTACTGTCTCAGGGGATCCACGAAAGGGATTAGGACAGGTAGTCTGGAGTACAGGCTTCTGAGAGCACTGTTTAGATAACTTTAACCACTGATCTGAGTAAGGATTTCCAGATCTCTAGTGCAGAAGCTGGATTCATAAAACTGCCAAACCAAGATCAAGCAGAACAGTAACAAAATTACACGAGAGCAAATGGCCCAATAAAAGATGATTACAGTTTTTGTTTGAGACATTGCTTGTTCTTTAATGTTCTATTTTCTGTATATAAGGAACTCTTTTCCCTTGTCTCTTAAGCTATCTATAACTCATAACAATTTAGTTTACACTTTTATAAACAAAAATGAAATACTTATCTTTTTCCCTACCTGGTCCCTCCAGAATTCAGAAACTATGGTGGAGTATTTTTATTTTTATTGAAACACAATTATTTGTGGAAGTTCAATAAGAATATGTCCTCTTTGTAGTAGGTCATGATTGAAAACATCAGTTATATTACCAAGGTTTGCCTGGAATGTTGTATTTGAGAATAATGCATAGAATCAGATATGACCAAATAGCTTTAAACAACTAAGATTGACTTTATAGAACCAATGCTTACAACACCCTCTTGGAAAAACTGGACTGGTACCTGGCTTATAGGATTCCTAGTCTTAGAGGTGAATAGGAAAGTTTACTTCCTGGCAGGCCCAGGAAGGCTAGGATATCTTGGGGACCTAGAGAAGCAAGGAATTTACCCAAATCTGTAAGTGATGCAGAAGTCTGGAGGTGAGTTCTTGGAAGTGGTGTTTTAAGCCCAAGAGGCATTTAAAAATCTAATCAAAAGAAACTGTGGTACAAATATACAATGGACTATTATTACTCAGTCATAAGAAGAGATGAAATACTTCCATTTGCAACAACATGGATGGACCTTGAAATAATCATACTAAGTGAAATAAGCCAGACATAAAAGGTTGAAAATTATGATATCACTTATATGTGGGATATAAACCTAAAAGCAACAAATGAACAAGACAAACAGAAACTCATGGACATGGACTATGGACTAGCAATTACAAGAGGGGAAGGGGAAAAATAAATAAAATAAAAATAAAAATAAAAAATAAAAAAGGTTTTTGGGCTTTCCCCCCTTTTAATAAAACCAGGATAAAAAGAATCTAAAAAAAAAAATCTAATCTGAGATTCCATATGAAAAGTTCTAGCAAAGCAAACTTCATAAGTTACACCCTTGCTATTCTTATGTAAATAACCAGACTAAATCTAATGAGACCATACTTATTTTGTAAACAAGAATCTGTGAAAAGTCAGAGATGACTATAGAAAGAAATGTTATGATTCAATGGGAAACAACAACACATCCATGTGTATTATATTATAACCTTGTTTATTTTTTCTGAAGTAGTTTTCATCTCTAGGTAAACCCTATTTTACTTTCTACTCTTTATTCTACCTGTGAACTGGTCTGGATTCTGCTTCTTATGCATTGTTAGTAATTTGCCTTCCCAATTTCTCTTCCACCCTCCTGGCATGGCAGCCCTGAGAACCAGAGCTGCCCTGTTTCTGAAGCCCACCAAGCTAAAGCTGGATGACTTGACAAACTTCAAAAAGTCTATATGAGTAATTTTTACTCCTGCTGCTGTGTGGAACACTCAGAAATTTCACTGAAATGCTCGTCAACAAATACATTCAAACTGCAAACCAGGAAATCCACTGAGTTGTCACTGTTACCCTTATTCCACCAGCTAAAGAGGATTCCAGCCCAATCTGGAAAACTTCCCAGCTGACTGCCCTCTGGACTCAGAACTTTGCTTTTCTTTTATTTTCAGAGAAATTCCCTTCATTAAATGCCTGACTCTGAACCATTCTGCAAAAGACCTCTAGTATCAAGTCCCTGTAGATAGTTCAGTTGATCCTTCATCAATAAAAGAGGACCTAATGAGAAAGGGACTTACATAATTCAAAGAAAAGAAGAATGCCTCTCCTTGAGCAAGATGAGGGACTAACAAGACACTCCCCTTGACCTACCTTAGTCAGGCTCCTCTAAGCCCATTAAACCTCCAACTTGATATTCATCCTTGTGGAGACAGTATGGCTCAAATTTAGCATGAAATTCTGCCTTCAACAGGAATCCTGTTAGGCCTGTTGAATCAGAGCCCCACCCCTCCTGACACTTCCTCTTAATTTTCCGTTAATAGATCCCACCCTGCTTGGCTATATCCCCACTTGTCCATGCTGTATATAGAACTGTATTTGTAGAATTCTATATTGAGATCACGTTCTTTTATTGTAATCATTTCCAAATAAAATCTGTTTTTATCACTTTAGCTACGGTTGAGCTCTGGTTTTCTTTTAACAGCTATCAGCCACATATACATAAATCACTTTAGCAATAAAAAAAAAAGATAATTAAAATGCCAAATGAGTAATATAAAAATAAGTGCTAATTAGTTAAATTCAAGCTAATTTATTGGATCTAGAAAGCTAAATATGATTTTATTTAAGACATAGACTGCAACATAAATTAAATGTGGAGATACAAGTGAAATGATGTATTCACGTGGAAGATACAGGACTGATTTGGCTGATACTGCTGATTTTGTAACTGACATAATCTGATTAGTGCTAATAAGAGTTAAGATTTATTGAGTGTACTGTTGTAAGTGCTTTGCAGGCATTATGTCTTTTAATACTCACAAGCACCTTATGTGGTAGGGGCTGTTTAATCCCTATTTTAGAGATGATTTTAGATAAAAATTTAAAAACAAAACTCAAGACAAGACAGAAAATAAAACATTAATGTTCATAAACTGAGTATCTTCTGTAAGTTGGAATGAAAGAAACCACGGTTTTGGAAGACAAGTCCTGAATACAGAAGCGATAAATTCTAATGCAATTATAATTCCCACAATCAAGTAATTCATTTCAGAACATCTCACTATTAACTTGTCTAGCTTGCTGTATGCCAACTCACTTAAAAAAATCTCCATTTGGTATTCTTCATCCCATTATTCCATTCTTGTTTCATCTAAACACATTTCCCTTTGGCCCTAAAGGTGTTTAACAGCCCCTTCATTACCACCAGTGGGATGCTGCAATATTCCCTTTAGTTTTCCTCTGACCTAAAACCAGTTTTGTAAATAGTCCTTCCAAACCTGGGAGGGGGAAGATTAGGAAGCAGCAGAACCCATGTCCTGAGCCTTCGGATTCTTATGATGCACCAGGAGAGTTCCACACTTTTACCTCATTATCTGTAGGTCATACTGAATCCAGGCCTTAATTATCTAACAGAGTAAACTAATTACTTCTCTCTCAGGTGTTCAAGCCAACCCATTAAATCCAAAATCCTAGAAAAGGTCCACCTGTGGTGAGGAAGGTGGCCAGTTGAGCCTTCTATTTTATTGGACTTGCTCTATCATCTGTATTATACTCTCCACTTATGTGCCTCAGATTCTTGCCAAAATAGATTTGTGAGACACACAGCCTTTCTCCTCAAATAGGCCTTTATCTCTCATGCTAGGCTGTGCTGGAATATATATCACTGAAAGCTTAGAGGCAATAAAAATGGTGATGGTAGACTCTGAGGAAAATAAGCTTCAACTTTTGGGGTAACTTCTCCAGATGAAGTTACAGAAAGGCATTTATTCAGAAGAGGAACTGGCTCCTTCAAAAAGAGGAGCGGTGTCTGCCTCCTCCGGTGCCAGGGAGGTTTAGGGAAATTTATAAATTTGATATTCTTGGCTTTATCGATGTCCTTATCCCATGTTATAGAGTCCTTTTTCTTCCCTACAAATGTCCTTGTTTTGGCATAGGAGATATGGAGTGGGGCGCGGGGGACATTGTATTGACAATCTGATTCCATCTCTTACTCTCAAATTCAGTCTGTCATTCCTGTCTACTTTAGGAGATGAAAGACTCCTTTAAAATTTATCTGGAGATTCCTAATTGTATATCCATCACTTTTAATTTCCATAAGCACATACTCTAGCACCTTCCTAAGAAGCTAGGTGACTATAAGTTTACAAACAATATTTTTAACATAACAACTAAGCACCATAGTCACTTGCTCTCATAATACATTGACCTCAACTTGTATATATATATCATGCTACTAGTATATGATTATATAATTATATATGTAAAATACATGTATAATTATATATAATATATAAATAATATAGGAATATATATGAATACACACATATAAACAATAGTCATTAATATAGTATGATGTGACCAATAGTGATTCTCAAAATTTATTAAGACTTCATTAAGTTAGAAAAGATAGCTTTATAAAATTTTTCATTAAACATATAAAGCAAATTCTTACAGACAAATTAAAATATAAGTGAAGGAGATAAAGAATATATAGACTATAATATTAACACTTCAGAAAAAAATTGGATAAAATGCATTTTAATTATATTCTAATTCATTTTCCTCAAATAACTCATACCTATTTATGTGTTGCAACTTCAGACATTTTTGTTTTTTTGAGGCACTAGGTTTTTTCAGTAGCTAAAATTTACATTGGAACTGAGGTAGAGGTAGAACTCCTGTTGGCATTAAATTATGTCCATTCTTTTTCTTTGGCCAAATGTTTCACAAAACTTTGTTTTTCTTTTTTTTCCTTTTTCGACCACAGTTAACCCTAAATATTATTTTGTATTAGTTTCAGGTGCACAGAATAGCAGTTAGACATTTATATAATTTACAAAGTGATTCCTCCTGATTAGTCTAGTACCCAGCTGGCACTATATATAGTTATTACAATATTGTGAGGCTATTACAGAGACAATCTTGCTTTATTTACTCAACTTTCTTATTTTAGAGTTTACAGTTTATTAGTTTTGGCACTTCCTGTAGAAGAAAGTAAATCAGAGGAGATACACAGGACAATATGCAACAGTAATTATGTATAACTTTATTTAAAGAAGTAAATACTTTTGCTTAACTTTCTAGGCTTTTTAAAAATATTTATACTCCCAATTACTGTGAATTATTGATTTTGCATATAAATTCTATCACAAAATGGATTCAGAAATTAAAACTTTCAGGAATTCTTCTGCAAAGGCTCATGCTGCCTTTAAACACTAGGAGTTTGAATAGAAAATCATATCTAATCAATACTTTTTAGCATAAACTTAAATTGATTTCATCATAGTTGCAAACACGTCCCTTTTTAAATGACTATTAGGAGAGGTAATGACATTTTTTTTTTCTCATAGGGGTAAATTTCCAATTTAGAAACTAGGTGGGATTATAATAATAGTGCTGACATTTAATGAAAGATGATATAGATGCTGAATTACATTTTACCTTTAAGGCAGCAGTTGGATACAAGCAGATTCAAATGAAAAGTTAACGGGAGCTCTGCGGATCCACAGATGTCCATGTCTTGTTTCTATTGTCCTAACTGTGGAACAGCAAATAGCAAGTAAAACTGAGTCTTTACCTGGGTGGCAGTGATGACTCAGCCTTGACTAGTTATTGTGAAGTAGATATCCAGGTCAGACACGTTTTTTGTTACACTGTGGGCTATCTAGTGCTCTGACATATGATTTCTTTTTGTAAGAGTAAAATAAAGGCGGTTGTACTCACAGTTCTCATCATCTCTAGTTCCAACTCTTTGCTTGGTATTTGTAAGAAATCTCTGGCCTCCATGTTGTCTACAAAGAAAATAACAGAAATGTAGACAGGTGTATTCATAAAGAGGATGATTTAGGGGAATTATATAATGACAGCTAATTAAATTAAAATAGAAAAAAAATGTTCATACCCATGTTCTTTTAGTGATTTGCAAACAAAATCGTAGAGTTGAAAGACCTAATAACTACATAAAAATGATTTTTTCATATAAACATTTTATCTATTTACTACCTCTCTTCCTATTATTTCCTTTTGCAGATGAAACAGGTATATCTTTCAGAGTAATTTATTTACAGTTTCTTTTTTTCTTTTCAAGTCTGAAAGACTTTTAAAGGAAAACTTGCAAACTATAATTTCTGATGTTTAGAACATGTATAACAATATATATGAATCTATAATATATTATCTGATTTTAGACTTTTAACTTTAACTCATTGCATTTCTCAAAAAATAGTTTGCTCAAGTAATTAACAGATTATAAGAGTTAATAATGTTAATAGTCTGAGTCATACATTTTGTTTATTTATTTATTTACCGCCTATAGCACCTGGTCTTCATATATGGTCTTCCATCCAAGTACTAACTAGGCCTGACCCACAAATTTGTTTAATGGTTGTGAAGAGAACGTTTTCTAATTTATTTATCCAGTGTTTTTTTTTAATCTCATAATATAATAATATAGTGTCTGTTTAAACAGACCATCCTTTCAACTAGTGTCCTTAAAGTCCTTTATTTCAGCTTGTTCATTAGCTATTTATGTTTAACAATTATATATGCAATAATAATATTTAAATGATATTCTTGGGCATAACTATATACAACTCAGCAAGATTTTGGGGTTCAAATTAAAAGTAATCAAATCACATCGAGTATTTATTGTAAAAATACCTTCTATTACTAGGAAAATTAATCTCTGCATTTTTCCTTCTTTAATGGTTTCCCAAGCAAAACATTATTGCCAGAAATCATGTGTTTTATGGGCCAGTGTATATACTGTATAAATCATGTCTTCTATAACTACTGTCTTCTGTATTATTTTAGGATGTACCATGCTTTTTTATAAATAAGTATCTAAAATATGTAAAATTTTTCTCTGAATCTGTGATTAGTTCCTTTCTAGCCAAGGGAGATTTCCTCCATGATCAAATTTAATCATTTTTCTATGTTTTGGAATTTTGCCTGAAATATGCTTATTTTTATTTATGAAAAATGTGGCAGAAGATCTGCAAGTGCAATTTAGTAACACTTATATAAGATATTTTTTTTTTCCAATTTAAAATCGAGCTTACAGCTAGAAATAGCAAAACAAATGGAAGAAATACCATTATGAATTTGTAAATGCTCTGAATTAAATAGCATGGCTAAGAAAATGAATGACAATACTTTGGCCATTTTTTACTTTAATATCATACTAAGAGTGGACAGAATGTCATTATTAAACAAAACTGATATATAGCTGGAATATATCATTCTAAACGTTTTCAATGAGCTCACAAGAGTTTACATTGAAAAACACTGGAAACCAAGGTTGATAAAGTGTGTATACCGGGATGATTCTATAGTTTTTTTCTTTTTAGGTTTTTTCATATAGTATAACCATTACTGATTCACTGTCTCTCAGCCATAAATTCACCCTTTTTGCCTGCTCTGTAAAAATGAATCTGACCCTCCTAAATATTTTTTTCAGTGGAGGCAGGAGAGACACTGCAGAATGATTTTGTTTCCTGGTATTGCCGTGCTCCTTTGGCATGCTTCTGCAGTACACTGGGCTTTCTCTAGCACCAGGCTGCTCCAGTGCTCACAGCTTCCCCCTACCTGGTTCCTGCTACATACGGGGGCCAGCAGCACCTAGCCAACTTTCTCCTGATGCCCTTTCCAAATATTTTATAGCAAAGTGCCCACAGTAGCTTTCACCAGCACTCTTGAGAGCAGATTTCTGACCTTCTGTGAACCACAATTCTGCCTTCTCTATAAGATTTTGATCTAAATCCCATGTATATATTTTGGGAGAAGGGTGCTATTTCTTAGGTGCTCTATCTCAGCCGCAGGGGTAATATCTGTTCTTTTATGTTATTCCTATAGTCAGTGAACTAACCAGAGATTCTGGAGTGATTATGTTTGCTTCTGCAGCTATCAGCTCACTTGTTTGTTTGACCAAAACTTGGACTCAGAAGCAGACTACAGTTAATGAGACTGAATTTCCAGAGCAGCTGTGGCATAATATAGAGAAGGAAATGCAAAGGCTTAGGGAGGTGGGACAGTTGAACTGAATTTATCACCTAATATTCAGCTGTAGATGTGATATTTTTATTGGAACAAATAAACACAAACATTGGTTTAGTTTCTTTGTTCTGCTTTAACAAATTACCAAAAATTCAGTGAATAAAAACAACATAAATGTATCCTTTTATAATTCTTGAGATCAGATGTCCAAAACATTTTAATGGGCTAAAATCAAGCTGTCTACAGGGCTACATTACATACCGTTTTCTTAAATTTTCTGAAGACTTTGTGTAAAATTGTTGTATTTTATTTTTGTAAACGTTTGATCAAATTCACCAGAGAAGGGTTTGTGGTTTTCTGTGTTATATAATTTTTTACCTATAAATTCAATTTTTTTCATAGATATAGGACCATTTAGCTTACCGATTCTTCTTGAAAAAGATTTGTTAGTTTGCATTTGTTAAGGTTCTTTTTTTCCTTTTCATCTAAATTGTCTAATATATTGACAAAAATTATTCAGTATTTCCTTATTATTCCACTGAGACATTTGGTTCACACTCCAAGATCCTATTAAAAAAGTCCATGAGGATATTTGATTCATACAAATGGTGGCTGATATTTGGTCCTGTCCAAAACATCCACACTTAAGAAAATGTCCCTTGGTTCCAATAATTCATAATGGTTATTAACACTTTTGGTTTATAGAATACATGAAAAATATTGTTATGTTTTATTGCCCCAATAGTTTGTTGTAGCTGTATTGCTAACAACATTCCTTCTCACTTTGATAGCTTAGCTGATAATTATACATGGGGTTAGGCTGATGGGTTGGTGTGGACAAAATGTCTGCTAATCCTTGATATTAGAAATTTGTATTTTCCCTCTTTATTTTCCTTATTAGTATTGCTCGTTATCAACTGTGAACTTTGTTGACTTTCACAAAGAGCCAGCATTTTTTTCCCCACAAAGAATCATTGATTTTCTAAATTTTTTTTCCAATCTCATTGTATTCTGTGCTAACTTTTAGAAATTATTTTCATAACTATTTTGGATTTAATTTGCTTTTCTTTCTCTACTTTTGTTAGATGGAAGCTGATCACTGAATTAAACAATTCTTTCTAAGATAGAAAGTTCTATAAATTTCTCGCTAAACACTACTGCCATCCTACATAATTTAATGTGTTGTATTTTTATTTTCATTTAAATAAAAAAATTATCTTATTTTCTTTTGCTTCTTTCTTTGATCCATGGGTTATTTGTTTGTTGTTTAATTTCCACACATTTGGAGATTTTCTAGACATCTTTTTGTTGTTGATTTCTAAGGTAGCTCCATGGTATTAATGAACAATATATTTGAATCTTCTAAATTAACTGAAATTTGCTTATTGTCCCAGTGTAGTTTATCTTTATAAATATTATGTACATCTTAAAGAAAATGTACATTCTGTTTTGTTGGGTTGAGTGTTCTATAAATATGTTCAGTGGTTTTAAGACAGGTTCTTTGTGTCTATTAAATTATTAACTATTTTCTCTCTAGTTACTCAGTGAGATGCACTACATTTGTAGACATTCCCCTTTGGCTTGCATTTTATCAAATACCACTTCATGTATTTTGAAGCTCTGTTGTATTATGGTATATACACATCTAAGATGGGTAAGATTTCTTCATAATTCTATACCTCCATCATCATCAATCACTATGACATTATGCTCTTAATTCCTGGTAATATTCCTTACTCTGAAAAATACTTTGATATTAACATATCATCTCCAGCTTTTTCTTTGTTTTGTTTTAACATGATATATATTTCCCATACTTTTATTTTTCAACCTATGTGTAACATTGTAATGAAAAAAAAAATTTGTAGGCAACATGTACTTGAATATTGCTGTTTTACCCACTATGAAATCTATGCCTTTTAATTAGGGTGTCTGTAACATTTAAAAGTTTTTTTTTTCAATTACAGTTGACATTCAATATTATTGTATATTGGTTTAAGGTGTACAGTACAGTGGTTAGACATTTATATAATGTACAAAGTGATGCCCCCTATTAATCTAGTACCCACCTGCCACTTCATAATTATGACAATATTATTGACTATATTCCCTATGCTGCACTTTACATCTTCATAACTATTTTGCAACTGCCTATTTGTACTTCTTAATCCCTTTATGTTTTTCACCTAACACCACCCGCAACACCCCTCCCATTTGATAACCATCAGTTTAATCTCTGTATCTATGAGTCTGTTTCCTTTTGTTTGTTTTATTTTGATTTTTAGATTCAACATATAAGTGAGATTATATGATATGCCTTCCCTGTCTGACTTATTTCATTTAGTATAATATCCTCTAGGTCCATCAATGTTGTTGCAAATGGTTAAGATTTCATTCTTTGTATGGTTGAGTTGCTCTCTTATATACATATACCATTTTTTTATATAATTGCCTATTGATGGGCATGTAGGTTGCTCACGTATCACAACTATTATAAATAACACTGCATTAAACAAACATATGGCACACATATCTATTTAATTAGTGATTGGGATTTCTTTAGACAAATACCCACAAGAGAAATCACTGGGTCATAAGACAGTTTTATTTTTAATCTTCTGAGGAACCTACATACTGTTTTCCATAGAGGCTGCACCAATGTGCAATCCCACCAGTAGTGTTCGAGGGCCCCCTTTTCTCCACATCCTTGCCAGCACCTGTTGTTTGTTGATTTGTTGATGATAGTCATTCTAAGAAGTGCCTGCCAAGACCACCCTTTGGGTGTGCCACTTCTGGGCTAAATGGATGGTGCTCTATTGTGGTCTGAAGACAATCATTAGGTATATAGGTTCTGGGGCCTCTTGGGAAGATCCCCCATTCAGGCGGAGATCTGCCTCTGCCTGTGACCAATCCAGGCTTACCAGCTGGAGCTAAAAGCTGTTCTCATTTGGTCGCTGCCTGTGCTGGACCTGGAGGTATGTGGGAGAAGCCATGCTGTGAACCAAAGTTGGCTGCCACCAGTACTTGGCCTTCTTCTTTCTTTAGAGGAGTTTTATAGTCAATTCCCTTTCCTCTCCAATCATTCTAAACCAAGATATGTGGGTAAGGGAGTATCTAAATCAGGTGACTCCAACCTCATGTGTAGAGGGGTGATAAGTACCATCAAAACCTGGAGAACATCTTATCTAATGGATAGCCACTCCTATACCCATACAGAGCCAACATTGCCTGGTTTTTAAATTTGAATATTTATGAGAAATTGCCCAACATTTTAATGTCGATGACTAATTAAAAAAAAATACGGTTTCTAAACAAAATACTTCAGGAGGACAGCAGTGTGCAAATTTGACCATATTGGTATTTATTTTATATATATAAAGTAAATGCTAATAAGACTAATAAGATATTTATATACAATATATATTAAGTAATACTCTATATATTAGGCATTACTTTATATAAATATATATACTTTATACACACACACACACACACACTCATATTTATGTAAATACCAGCAAGCTATATATATATATATAAAATCTTCCACACACATTTCTAAGGAGAAATCTAAATTTGTTATTTTGTTTCTTTGTGTATATTACAAAACATATGTAAAATATGTATATGTAACTCCTATATACATAGCAGTTACATCTGGCATGGTTTAATACTTTGATATATTAAAATATATATTCTGAGCATAATTTATTATTAATCTTTTTCTAAGAAAGTGAATATATTATCTAAGATTACTGAGACTCATTCACCCAGTATAATTTAAAAAAAAATTATCCAAGAGTTTGAAGCAAGAAAGCATTTTTAAACAATGAAAACTCAGTTATTCTGCATGTACAAATCTAGGAAAAAATAATCATTTTCATTAAGAGAAGAATATACACGCTAGTTAGAGACTGATAATAAAAATTGTCCTTGGCCTAAGTTTAAATGTGTCTTGGTATTTTATTTCATGTAACTGGATTCAATGGAAAATTAGAGGTTGGCTCTGGACTATGCAAAATCTGTTGTAAATACATTCAGTTAAAATGGAAAGAAAATCACCTAATTGAGGAAAAATACCTTCATTCAAATTGGTCATTTTTCATTCTGTAGAAAAAAAAATACTGAGATAATTAGCTGAAATTGCCAAGTAAACAAAATACTTCATCATTGTGAAGGCATCATCAGTGTAAGTAAAATATCAACTGGACAAATTAGTCTTCCAAATAAATACTGGACTTTTCAGTTCCCGCACTTACAAGATAAGTGACTTTTACTAAGTCATTTGAGTTATCTGATACTCAGTTGCCTCATTTTTAAAATGAGATATCGTCTTACAGAAAGAGAACTGTAAGTTTAATGTGAAATAGAATTATTTCAGGTAGACACAGAATCTACCACATATAGTGATTTCCTCTTCCCTCTTCCAGCCCAGGACTAGTCAAATACATGATTGACTAAATCACATTCTTAGGCTTTTATATTTTACTGTCTATGTCAGTGGAGAGCACCACAGTGTTTAAAGAATTTTGACAAGAATACATAATAAACAACAACCTAATTTAATACTGGGATTTAGAAGGAATTAAATACATTTTAGATGATTCATCTGTTTCACAAAATGCATCAAACACTTTGTTGTGGTTAACATAAAAAAAAGTCCATAAGCATACACACTTTTTTTTAAGTTCCATATTAAGAATTATATAAATTAATTTTACCACATGGAACATTCATTCAATAACAGTCCAAAGAGAATTAGGGGTATATATAACGTATCAGGGACAGTGCTAAGATGTAGGAGATATAATAACAAACCATTATGCTTATGCTATTCCATGGCAAAGAATAATGTCCCAAATTTATAGGGAGTTACACTAGTATGTGTAAAATACCACAAGAAAAGTTAATGCAGTTTACAGGGGGCATGGAGGGGACTGTTGCACAGGGCAGTGTTGTCACTAGCCCAAATGGCACCTTTGTGTACATGAGAAAAGGGTACCGCTTCCCCCATGCAGACACATTCCTGAGCCAGGGAGAAAGGCTTGGTGAACAGAGTGCCTTCTAAATTTCACCTCCTATTCGTCCCCTTGGTCAGTGTCCGTATAATACATACAAAGTACAACAGACTTTATGGCCCCAGGTCAGGGACTGTAACCCAGTTTTGTTTTGGTGATAACATTAAAGATTGCTGCCACTGCGCTAACTAGCAAATCAGTGGATAAAATGTTCAAACTATGGTTCCTGTAGTGAAGAAAACACTGCAGAGAGGACCGCGCAGCGATGCAGAACTCTCGCTCTGTACTCAGTTTCGTAAGCTTCTCGGTTTTGTTTCGTTCCTTCCTTTGAATAGGATCATGTGTTTCCTACCAACCTTGGTCCAGGAAAATTCTGATGCAAGCCTGCTACGTCCCTTCCCCTCATGGTTCCTGCCTAAGTCCACTGACGGCCTGACGATGCATATTCTGTCCACATCGCATTCCCTAGATTTGACTAAATCTTTCCTCAAAATACGTAATAAGAATTCCTTACAGAGTAAATGAGGAACAACTAGCCCATAGTTCCACTTGCTGTTTTATCTGCTCCTCTGCTCCCAGGTACCTCTGGGGCATTCATTGTCAAGGTGACACATACTGAAGCTCCTGACCCAGAACTGTCGAGGTTCTCTTGTTCCACAAAAGATTCTCCCATTTTCCTCAGACTCCTATTTTCTTTTAGGAGAACTAGAAGCATATGCATTAGATGAGAAACTCATGGACAGAAGTTGAGATACTCATTGTCACTTACCCAAGATTCATGAACCTTCTAACTAGGAACTCATTTTGTTTCTCTCTTTGCTCTAGAGGAGATTTCAGGAGGCAGTGATATGAGAGGTATTTTTATAACCTCTTTTTATAATTTTTATATATAAGCCTAGGAACTACATGCATTAGAAGCTAAATTCTAAAATTCATGGCCATTTCAGAACATTGTGCTTTTTGTAAGGCTCTCTTACGAAAAATAAAGCTAGCTTCACAAACACAAGAATAAGCAATACTTTGGAAATACAAATAAACATTAATCACTAACCTCATAATATGTTTCTCTAACATATAATATGTTCCCCAAACTTCAGGTAAAATATTTTTTGAATAATTTATTTGTTCCAAAGTCAAAACTGGTATGAATATTTTACTGTCTTTCTGGATATGATGAAATCCAGCAGCTATTCCATAACTTAAATTTGGAAAATTTTGTTTTATTTTCACTGCCATTATAATGTTGACACCATCAAAATTCACACCTGGGAATGACTGTACTCCTTTGCAGTAGAGCAAATATTGTTTTCCAGGGAGTCCAAGTAATAGACATTATCTTTTTTAATCTCTACTAACAGGAAATGAGCCGCTACTTTAATTTCCAGTGGAACATTAACGAGAAAATCCTCAGCATGATAAGCAAAAACCTCTTTCTGTTCATCTGGATCACCTTCTCTTTGAATGCAATTCAGAGAGCGTACAGATTGATTTCTACTTTCATGCATTAGAAAATAAATAAAACATATTTCTGTCTGTTAACCTGTTAACTGTCATTTAATATAATTATTTGGTCATCTGAAATTTTATTGATGTGATGTTCTTTTGGCTGTGGACATGTGTATATTAGTAAATTGAAGGCACTTTAAAGAAGACAAGCAAGAGGCTTCACGAGCAGCTAAAACTGAGGTAACGAGGCAACTGGAGAGCAGGCTGTGTGTTATGTAGCAGGAGGGAGAACTGAAAAACAATCAGAGTTAAGAGGCCACAATTCTAGTCCTGGTTTTACAAGCGACCAAGCCTAAATGGTCTGCTTCTGGTACTATTAGGTTTACGGCATACCTTTTGTAGTTGTCTCACAGTTCTTAGATATTCTACTCTGTCTTTTCCGTCTTTTTTTCTGATGCCTTTCAGTTTTGGAGGTTTTTCTTGAGATGATCTCAAAAGAGATTCTTTCCTCTGTCATGTCCAGTCTATTAATAAGCCCATCAGAGATATTCACATTGTTCATCATGTCTGCTGGAGATTCTTTTTGGTGCTTTCTTAGAACTATCTGCCTACGCTGCTCAGCTGGTGTTGTACGCAATCTGTTTCATCCACTAGAACCCTCAGTATATTAATCACAGTTGTTTTAAATTCCTGGTCTGATCATTTAAAAATCCCTGCCATGGTTCTGATGATGCTCCACTGTCCCTTCCAACTATAATTTTTGTCTGTTAATATGACTTTATTTTTTTTCTTTACAGCCAGATATGAAGTACTGGTAGAAGGAAGAGCTGTAAATAAACCTTTAGTAATGTGGCCATGCGGTGTGGGGGAGGGGCAGCATGCCATAATCTTATAAAGAAGTGTCAGTCCTTTAGTGAGCCTGGGCCTCTGCACTGTGAGCTTCACACTTGTTTCTCCATTCCTGCCCCCATCCCATAGGTGGGTTCCCTGGGTTAAAGGGGGTAAAATTCGGTATTTCTCTTTCTCCCTGTGTAATTCTAGATCAAGTTGGACTACGGTATTTCTCATTCTTCATCAGTGAGTCTCTGATGAAACCCCAGCAGACTGGCTAGTTTATCCTCCGTAAGAACAGAATGCTATGGTATATTTCATAATGGTCCTTTTCCCCTCCGCCTGCTGGAAATAGGAGGTATTCCTGTGATGGCCTGGGCAAGCTCCTAGAGGTAAAACACAAAAGCATGGTAGGGACCCACTATAACTGGGTCCCCCAGAGTTTTTAACTCTCAGATTTGTCCACATTGAGCCTCCTTCAATTCAATTGCAATTCAAGTCTCCCTACTTCAGCGCTGGTTCCCACCAAGGGCTCAGCTCTGGAGTCTCTGCTCTGGTAAACTGTGATTCTCTGTGTTCACGCCAATTTGGAGGGGGAAGCAGTTTGCACTGTGACCTCACTTCTCTTAAAGATCTAAGAAGAGCTGTCCATATTTTCAGTTGTTTATGGTTTGTACTTGTTGTTAGGACAGAGTGGTGACTTCTAAGCTTCTTACATTCAGTACTTGAGACTGGAAGTCCAAATATTGTCTAGTGCTTTCAACTGCTTCACCAGTAAAATAAAGAAAATAAACTACTTGGTCACTGAAGTTTTTCACACTAATAGGTTCAACGTAGGTAGGAAGCTATTCATAAAAAGTTATAGTATAGGATTGCTATTTTGTTTACAGCCTTTTCTCTCCTATGCTAGATTTACTGAAAACTTACTCAACAGTTACTCAAAAGGAGTTTCACTCGCAACACAAATCATTTCTACATTTCTTTCTACAGTAAATATTTATAGGCAGCAAAAATTTTCCTTGTCTCTTAAACCAAACAACTTCACAAATTTTCTATTGATTCTGTTGTTTATATTTATTTGACTTGTTTTGTAGCTATGTGGAGCTAGATTTATAATAATAATAATATCTTTTTTGGCTGTTGACAAAGTACAAGGTGCTTACTAAGGGCTAAGCAGTGACAGAAATAATGGATCCATTTTTTTTTTTTTACCATATACAACTTTCAGTTAACCATAAATTTCAAATAATTTAAATGCAGTAATTACATCAAACCTCATGTCAAGTACAGTCTTGGAATGTAGGCTATATAGTAATTAGGGAAAGCTCGGTAATATAAATTTTTTAAAGTTAAAGCTAGATGGAGTTGATAATGATGCAATCTTTCACTCACCAATATACATTTGGTAGGTTGAAATATGCTTTTAAGTAAAACCACTCCTTATTCAAAGAAATACTATTAAATATGCAGTCTAAAACATTCTATATACTCCTATAGTACTTAATATGGTGCAAACATTATTGACTCATAGTTTCTCAACACATATTTCTTTACTGATTTGTACATTGTCTTATATTTCTATTCTCCCTTGAGATTATAAAAAATATATGTGTGTATGCTTCTAATGATGTTCCAATAGCACTAAGCTAATAACATCTTTGTGTGCCTGCCATATTTGTGTGGATGTCATGAATATAAATTTATTTAACCATTATTAATGAATTTTGTTCAACCTCACAACTTATGGTTTAGTGATATTTCTTTCCCACAAGATATTTCTACGATGAATATATAGAGGTAAAATCATTTATTTTCAATGAGATAAACTGACTTTACAGGTTAATGTACTTTCATTTCAAAGATAAACTCTATCATTTTAGTCAATTAACTTTTTGTCCTTTGTTCAAAGTCTAGAAATGATAAGAAGTTATTTTGTTATTTTATCCAATCTGAGAATTTCTCTGAAGTTGTAATTACTGTAGTGAGAATTTTAGATTTATTGCACTTTACCTGCCTTGAAGAGGCAGAATGGTATCCAGTATAAGTGGAATTTTCCATAATGGGTTTTATCTGGTGGCCAAGACCTTTTTAAAGTAATAGAACTAAGGTCTTAATGTTCATCTGATACAAATAACTGCACTGAAAGGAAAAAGGAGTTTTGATTAATACTCTTTCACAAATGCGGAAGACTGTGCTTTTACTGTAAATGCAAAAGCTAAAGATGAATTTGGGTTTGCAACTGTAATGAGAATTTAGCACATACTCTAATTCAGGCATTCCACAATCCACACCAATTTTTAACTGATTTTTAACTTGCTTATTGACACTAAAATTCATTGTAAATCAAACATATTCATTATTTGAAATCACTACTATGCAGCTGGAATATGAGACTAGAAAGCTTACATTGGGGCCCAGACTCCTGCACTCAACATTCATAGATAAAAAAATCTGTTTCTTGGGCTCTCTAAACTTTTCTCTGGTCTTCCCAAAGTGACCTACTCTGTCACTTGGCTCACTGGAAATGTTATATGCATTCCCCTCTAGTTACTTAAATATTACTCTTCCTTTAAAATTCAGCTCAGGTTCATCTCATGCTCTGCAATTCCTTACTGGTAATCCCGAATCACGCTAAACTCCAGTATTATTTTTCATCATGATCAATCATCTGTCATTTATTTTATACATCTTTAGATTCTTATGATGTAGCAAAGGCTTAATAACTTGTTGGTAATCCCAAGTCTATTGTTAATAATACTAGTGAGGAAAATAAATAAAAATATTAAAAATGTGCTAGGCAATGGAATAATTGGCATTTAAGGCTCTTTGTTTCTTGCTTAAACATTTTTTGGTATTTGTAATTTTTCACAATAACATTATTATTTTAAATGTATTTATTTAAATTAGCTTCAAGTATATGGTACATTGGTTAGATATCTATATAGTTCATAAAACATTCCCCCGAATTGCTCCCTCCCTCTCCTGACCCTCCACCTAGCCAATATTGTAATGCTAAATGCATTTCCTATGCCATGCTCCCCATACCCATGACACAATAACATTATTACCTAATGACAGCCATTAATGAAGTTAGAAGAACTTAATTCACATAAGTAAGTTATTAGTGTTTACTGAATAAAAATGTATATTCTACAACAAAAATGTCAAATTTATATCCTTGATGAAGACTTCAGTCCCTATTAATTCAATAGTTAACATATACACTTTAAAAGTGACCCAAAGAAGTTGATTCCAGAGAATGAAAACACCAAGCTAAATTAATAAACATTTAAAAATATAATATGCATAACAGGACTGCTTTTTAATGAACTGAAATAGAATGGTCCAATTTACAGCTATGTTGCTCTTAATTTATTTCTCAATCATAATATTTGACATACCCTGGATTAAATAAAGATGAAAACATCACCTATCTTGCAAAAATTTATTTTCATATTAATAACACTTAATAATTCAGTGCAATTTATGGAATAAAATCTTAAATATCAAAGTGGCTTAGAAATCAAAATGAGTTTAATATCAATCATGTCTTATTCATAAAAATAATATAAAAATGTATAAGTAAAATAAATATAAAATTTTATAATGAAACAACTCATATTTAAAGGAAAGAAGGAAGGGAGGAAGGGAGAAAGGAAGGAAGAAGGGAAGGAAGAAGGGAAGGAAGAAGGAAAGAAGAAAAAAATGCTTAATGCAGATAATGTAGGAACATATATATACTATTTGATTATTTATCCTGAGTCCAGAGCTTAGTGTACTATGGGGATTACAGAATAAAGTGCGAAGAAATCTTGAAGCCTTTCTAGTCTATATGTTAATGGTAGTGATAAGTGGAGGATCGATTCTAAAACCAATCTCAATGAAATATAGTATTAATCAAACACATAAATGGGCTGATATTGATGGTAGCTGGGATTCTCAGTTCTTGGAGTGGAAGAGAAATCCCTATTGAATATCTATGGAGTAAAAGTGTCCCCAGAATACAGGTTCACAATATTAGGTTTCTCACTTCTCCAGACCTGGGCACAATAATTCTTTATCTTATGGTTAACTCTCTAGTGCCTTTAAACAGATTTTTTTTTCTATTTAATCTAAGTTTTCTGGCTATTTCTGTGGGAGATTTTACTCATGAATGGAAGGAGATCATTTATATTACACACACACACACACACACACACACACACACACACACACACACCCTTATCCATTCTCACTGGATAATCCTGACCAATACATACTCAAACAGATATTATAAGGTAGTATAATGAAAAAGTATTTGACAGTGTAGAATAGATTAGTGTATCAGAGTTTCTATTTTATGTAGAAGCAAAAATGGAATAATCTACATTGTTGGAGTGCCTCATAACTCAGTTCTCATATTTTGATCTTTTCTCTCCACACTTACTCCTTTGGGAGATCATGCAGACATATGGCTTACTATATTTTCTGACAACTACTGAATTTATGTCTTTAGCCCAGATCACTCTCTCTTGAGTTCAAGACATTATAGCCAACTGCCTACCAACATTATAACTTAAATATCTATTAAGCACTTCAAAAGTAATATTTTTAATTTTTATACTTCTGTAAACATGTTCTAAAGCCATGCACTTGGTGACATTTTTTATGCTGCATTATTGTGCCAATAGCCAAAAATAATTACTAAAATATTTACTGAGTGACTGTGTTATATAAAGTTCTAAAAGAGTACACACTAAAATGCAATGCTAGAGAGATCACTATTACTGGGAGGGTTAGAGGGAACTTCTAGGGTGCAGGTAATTTTCTATTTCTTTAGCAAGATAATGTTTATATGGTATTTTCACTTTTGATAATGTATTTGGCTATACATTATAATGTGTGCATTTTTGTGGCACACCAATATATATTTTTAAATCTTGTGCTCTTAACTGCTATGCCATATACAGATGATGCTTTTATAATATTAAGTTATATAGAGATATTAAAGAACACTTTTTTAAATTATAAATCAGATATTTAGGTGTGGTTACTGTATGTGGCCAATCCCCTTGTAAAGCCTAGACATGTATATTTACAGTTTACAATATTATAAACCTTATGATGAAGAAATAATCTGGCCATGATGCTTCCTGTATACCTTACCAAGGCCAGAGAAAGACCTACACAGATTTATTTCTGTAAAAATAAATAAAAGGAATTGAAGGAGAGTCAGTGACTCTGTTTTTGCATGTACAATTGGAAGATTAAGCAGACTTTAATAAGGTGTTGAAAATTGGAAGGTCTGCAGATTCTCTCAGTAGATGTGCATCCAACATCTAAGGTGATTTTTCATTAAGACAGTTGAGAGTTTGGGAAGAAATGATCAATGAGTCAACCATTAATTTTTGTCCAATAGATTTGCTATTGTGGCAAATGATGTCGAAGTGGATAAGAACAGTTTGGTAGTGTGATTAAGACAAAATCTTGAATCATTTGATGTCGAAAGAGAATGTAAGAAGAAGAACTGTCTGTAATTGGTTTAGAAAATAATTATAGAGAAATTAATATGAAGAATAGTACAGAATGAATCATTAGCTAGAGAAGAATTTTGGAATAAAGAGGCTTTTCATTAAAAAAATGAAGTATTATATACTGCTTGTATGCTGATAGAAATAATTCAGTAGAAAGATTAACATTAATAATAAAAAAAGAGAGAAGCAAAAAGTTTATCTTGGGATGCCCTTGAGTAAGAAACACGTGGATGAGATTTATGCAAAAGTAGAACACAGAGTCATCCTTTCACAGAAAAAGGAATGTCAGGGAGCATTTTAAAGATGCAAATGCAATGATGTAATTTGTGAGGAGATCTAGTAGAAAGCCTCTTCTGATTACGTCTACTTTCTCATTGAGAATAGATGGCATCTTTATCACTTGTGAGTGAAGAGAGGGGTGTAGGTATTAGAAGTTTAAAGAGAGAAAAGTTTGTACGAGAGAGGATGTATTTGGTAAATATCAGAGAATTGACCGCTAGTGCTGGGTGGCTACTTGGTGTTGGCGGTCATAAGTTTAAAGGGAGAGCAGTCGTCACGGTTCTACATTTTTCTCCAACTGTGTTTAGCATCCTGGAGAAGTTCTGGAGTAGAAATTTGGATTTAACTAGTTTGATGTTTTGCCAGGACAGAATAACAGAGATAAAAAGGAATTAGGGGGTACGGGAAGAACTGATTATAGTAACAATTTGTATAGGCTAGATAAGCAGAGAAGCGAGTATATAAAGGACTGTGGAACCCTAGAAAGCTGACAGTCAACAGATGGAAACTGCAGGTGAGGCGGGTATGGAGAAGGGTAAGAAAAGGAGGATTCCAGAGAGTTTTTAATGGAATCTTTAAAAATCACATTTACTTTTGAAGGAATGCTTCAGTTTGTAAGGAAGACACCTAAGTGACAATGAGAGAGTGGGAACAGAGAGAGGGCAAGGCTGAAAGGGAGGATGCCAAGTTGCTAAGAGGCTAGATTATTGAAAAGTTAATTTTGCACAGTGTTGAATATGTCAAGGATTATAATAAATGTTGAGTATAATTTGAAGTTGTAACCTTCAAACCTTTTAGATTTTAGAGAGAAGGAAAGAATATCTGGAGAAAAAAAGAGGACACCATCTCCTCCAATATCAGCACCAAAGGGTAGGGGACATATATAGCAGAAGGACAGTTTGTTTGGTGAAAATCTAGGTTTAAGTTAGAAAAGAAATTGGAAAATTTCAGAGAAGAGGATGAAGATATCGGAAATGACAGACTGATAACAGTCTATGAGATCCAGAAGGCACAGTGAAAAAATTTAGGGAGCTGGAAAGAGGTAAGAATTGAAGAAAGATTAGCATGTGCACAGGTCTAGAGATGGCAATCGATTTAATGATCTTGATGGAGCTGTCCTGATACTACAGCAGGCAGATTAGATTGGTACTGATGTGGGTATTGCCAGAATGAACTCATTGCCCAACACATGGAACTCTGTGGCTCCCTCTTTCCTAACAAAACATGAAATAAAGTATTTTGTTCTTAACTAATGTATACTCTAGTTTGGGTTATAGATTATACATACAGAAAGAATATAAATATTACCCACATATTAAAATATTATAAGGTGAATTTAAGCTACAAATTAAAAAAAATGCCAATATTGTGGTTATATAAGAAAGGCATTCTCTCCATAATCCAGTGTAATTCAAGCTACAGTCATCTTTGTCTGAGACTATTCCAGTTTTCTAAGAGGTCAAATGGTATCAATTCTTGCCTGCTTTCAATTTTTCATCCTCACTACATCTAGAAAAATCTTTCTGAAACACACATATAATATTTCCTGCTTAAAAGATATCCATGGCTTCCCATTTACAGTTAGAAAAAGCAAAAAAAAAAATCTTTCTTTAAACATGACTCATAAATCTCTGCAAGTGTATACATTTACTTACTTCTTAAGTTGTATCTTTTTCATTCCAGGTCTCTCTAACTGTACAAACTCTGCACTCGTGATTACTTCTGCAATTCTTATCCTTCTTCATATTAACATCTTCATACCCGTACCCATGTCCAGTCATCATTTTCAGGGAGGACTTGCTTGTCCTCCCTGAATCCATTAATACCTTGCTTGGTTCTCATGTGTTACCAAGTACCTTTCATTTGTGGCACCAGCTCCCTTTGCGATGACACCTTTACCTGAATAGCTATTTGATTAATAAGAGTCTTCCTCACCAGACTGCATACTCTTGGATGACTCTTATAGGTTAGGCCTCTCTTTTTGTCATTATGTAAGCAAGTCCCAGGCATGAATTTGGTATGTCATTATTAAGTCAATTAATTGACTGACTTATCTTTTCTTTTTTCATTAAAGATTTCTGAAAATAAAGCATTCAGTAGAACCCTAAGGGTTAGATAAAAAGCAGATAAGACTAAGGTACATTAACATGATAATTATTTGAGAGAAGAAAGAAACACAAGGAAATCCAGTAGAGGAGAGGAAGAGAAATATCACAGAAGGCAATGTTAGGAATATGATGGGTGACTTCTGTATGTGAAACATGGTCAGGAAGAATCAGTTCTGTTGTGAATTCTGCTTTTTTCACATGAGTGAACAAATCCTAACTTTGCCTTCTTCACATTTCACATTTCCAGTGTGTGCTGCATATTGAAGAAAACAACCTGCTTAGAGTGATCTTAAAGGTCGCCTGCTTTGTGACCAGAGAATTCACTTACACAAGGAACTTTACGTGCCAATGATGCAGGCCGGTTCCACTTTAAACGGTGGGCCCACAGTGGCCCCGAAGAACACTGCTCACAGACCAGCCTTTCAGGGCATCAAAGCCAAGGTAAAGGTCACGCTCTGCTTTCCATTCACAATTCTCTTTGTTGCTTCTTCTCTTTGTCTTTTTCCTAAGAGTCCCTAGCACATTCACTTTGGACTTCTCCTAGTGTTTGAAAATATACCGAGAAAATACAGCATTTTGAGGAGATTTCAAATTATTACAGGTAAAGACATAGTCAGAAAAGACTGTGTTCCCTCTTATAATTCACAGATTAAATTCATCTCCTCCATAATCCTTTATTGGTTATAAAACCAAGCTTTTATAATCTTGTGACAAAGAGAGAGAGATCAGGAATTGATGCAACATTAATTTGCAGATATTAGTTTGCATGTCTCTGGAAAATCTTTCTAGGAAATATACAAGTATTCTGGTTAAAGGTGATTAAATTTGAGTACATGCTTAATTTTATGACTGCAGGATAATTTCTATTTATTCAAAAGCATGAGTTGCGCAAAGATGTGACATTGCCTTTATTAATTTTGGTATATCTTCTATATTACCTTGTGAAACATTATTTTCAGTCTTTGATATATTTACATATTCATTTATAGTAAGCCTTTGAGCCTCTCCTTATTTCTAAATAATGTATTTGTTCCTCTATTTGTAAAGAAAATTTTAGATAGCCTTGGTTTGGTGTATATATTTTTTTAATATGCAAAGGTAAAAAATATATATTTAAGGCAAAAACTCTAACAGCCCTTTGTAGATTTAACTGAGATTGAATATCAGAACTGATGGCAATTAAAATAGAGAAGCCACTGTTCAAATCACTTCACATGGAGCTTGAACTAAGAAAATCCAATTCCATCACTTTTGATACACTTTCAGGGGTGTGAAGGGCTCCAGTTGTCTGCATCTTCATTCACATTATATTACCCTCTGTTTCACTTCAAGACAGACAGTCTTTACATATGCCAGTATCCATTTATATGTCTGTCTGACCTGTGGCTTGAAATGAGACCAAGCTTTTTCGTCGGAAGGTAAACTAAAACAGGCCAAACGATCTAGGGACTCTGGTCAAACATCGAGCAGAGGTTGTTTCAGTTACAACCTTGGCATTCTATCCAAGGCCCATACACACTTATTTTAGTCCTGTAATTTTTTTCTTTGTTTATATGGAGTATTCTGCTTCATTTCCTAGTCCCCCAACTCTCATGTGGCAGTGCCTACATAACTTGGAATTTAGCAGGGATTATATAAAACATGCAATAACTGCAGTGTGTGGATATACCCTGGGAATGTAGACATGTCTTGTGGGAGTGGAATCAGAGCTGACTACGTACACATCTGCAATGCTGCTATAAGTAACTTCACATTGGTGGCTTGAAATCAGAGCGAATGGAAGTATTTATACTGAGAAAATGATATTTATACCTCCCTCCATCCATTTGGGGGTGGAAAAACAGTGTGCAGGCTACTCATAGTTAACACAGTCGATATATATAAATTTGAAATTAAAAAAAAATAATTTGGGAAGAAGTTTTTAAAAATTATTCAATTTTCTGCTCACCATCCCCACTACTAATCCCCGAGCATGAACCACTCTCACCTCCCACCTGGAGGAGAGTACCAGACTGCTGTCTAATCTCCCTGCTTATCACCCCTCTTCACAGAACCACCACAGTCATCTTTTTAAACAGAAATAAATAAATGTTCCTCAAACATTTACAATTTAACTACAATTTTATCACTCTATGTATGGGGTGGGGAATAAAAGTAAAAATACTATAAAACCAAAAAATTGCTATTTTCCTTTTCTTCCCTAGGCAAATAATCATAAACAGCTTTAATAATTAACTCTACAGGAGCACATGCTGGGGGTGATTTGGAGAGTAATGTCTGAGATTAAGACGTTCAGAAGCCACTCTTGCAGGAGTAGGTCCTGCCTTCCATCTTGGTGTTCGGTATATCTTGTGACACTGTTATAATCTTTACAATGACGCATGTCTAAGTTAGGTATACAGCCTATGATCCACGACCTCTTATTTAGACATTGTGACAAATGCACTATTTAACAGAGCTTACCCTGTTCTATTTTCTTTGGGAATATTTTTGTCCTTTTAATACATTTTAAAACATTTATGAAAATGTTGTACATATTTCCATGAAACTATAACTTTTTCCTAAAAATATATTTCACATGCATTGCTAAGACTTCTACAATTTAAAAGTAATTCCATTTTAATTTTCTCCTATCACCTCTATAAAAACTGTGACAGATTTATTTTTTGGGGGGAGTCTACCTTTATTGAACTTAACCATCAGAATAGCAGTAATTTTTCTACAAAAATAAATGTTACTTTAACTTCTGTATCATCATTAAAATACAAATAATTTTTTAAATAGTCAACTCAATCAAAACCCACTACTTTAGAAACAGTAGCTTCTTTGAAGCCAAAGTAACACTTAAAAAGTGATGCAAAAATTTGGTTGTTGCAAAGCTAATGAAACTTCCAACTGGCTCAAATTGAATTAGAAAAGTGCAAAATTGTGTTTTTCATGGTGATACGGTGAGACGGTGGACTGGAATCACCAATGCCGGGCAGCTGTTTAGAGTGTTTAGAATCCTGAGAAAATAAGGAATCCAGACATCTTTTAGATAGCCTTCTGTTGCCCTTTTTTCCTCAAGCAGAGATATGTGGGTGTATAGAATGATAAGCAATTGTAGCTTTGATGAAAGCATCCAATTCTTCATGTCCACAGAAAGCCAGCTACAATGAACTGTGAGCAATACTCTTTACCTTTAAGTCCTTTGATACATTTCCTGCCAGTCCAGGGGCCCCTGCAGTGAAGTACGCTTGGGTGGCTGCTCTGTACACAGCGGCAGTCGAGCCATCATGTCCATGGCTGGATCGTCCTAGGCTTCAGATGCCATGCATATAGGGCCAACAAGGAACTGCAAGCTGGCCCTCTGCGAACAAAAAACCGCCTTTGCTTTGGCCTCTCCAGAATCCAAGACTTATCTGCAGCCATTCTGAATTTTGCTAAAGCTAGTTAGACACCTACAAGATCCCACTGCCTATTCCTTCAATGCACCAGGATGCAAACTGCCAGATATTTTGATCAGTATTCTTATATTCTTATATAAAAATATCAATATTCTTACATTCAATAAGAAAAATGAAACTGTGTAGCATATGATTTGAAAAAAGTCATACAGTTTTAAGTGGAATAAAAAGACTAGAACTTGGGTGGTTTTATCTCCTAAACCAGTGTTCTACCATTAAAAATCACCATTTAACTTTTTCTAGAAAACTGATAATAACTCTAAGATTTCGACATAGGTTTTTGACTTCCAGTTCCAGTGTTAACAGGCGGAGAGCTTGCCCATCTTCACTCATGCTCTCACACAGAAAAATTTTAAAAAATTGAAAATGCGCCTTCCTAATCCCATCGGGAAATTGAGGTTGCAGGACAAACTGCCTCCCTGAAATCTGGAGAGATGGGGAAATCCAGGAGTTTCAGTCAAGATCTGCTCACCTGGAGCAGAGGCTGGTGGAGCCATAAATTGAGAAGAACAATTAAATGGTAAGTTGACGAGTGGCTGGAGTCTAAGTGTGAATCTCCAAGGTCCATGGTCTTAAGAGGGTTTTACCTCTAGTAACCCACCTGGTTCTCATGGTGAAGAACCAAGAAAGAAACTCTCATGGCTATAGCAGGAGTCAAAAAATAATTATTGTGAAATATGTTCACAGATTTATGCATCACGCACACCTTCTCTGCCGAGAAAAGACATTACCCGAGTCTTACCCCTGCTGGAGGAGGGGCATTTCTCTCACTTTAGCCCCTCCTGCTTTCCTGTCTCACCTACGGAAAGAAGGAGTAAGAAACACGTGTGAAAGTCACAGCCCAGAGATGGAGGCCCATTAAAAGAATGAGATATATTCACAAGATTATAGAGTGCTACCCCTCTCCCATACCCTGCCGACAGCTCTGGTGCAATAAAGGTGGATTACAGCTGCAGGAGCTGCAAGATGCAGAATCTACGTGAAGAGGCACTTTTATGAAGCTAGAAGCCAAAAGTAGAGATAAAAATAAAGACATCAGAAGAATTTGAAGCTTCTGGCAGCCATAGAGTTTCTTTGCCACAACAAATGTTAAACCCTGACCAACTCCTAGTCAGATTAATATAAAACCTCACACGAAAGCCTATTTTCTCAGTACCTGTTATCTGATACATTATAGCTGCTTTCAACAAAAATTAAAAGGCATGTTAAAAGGCAAAGAAAAAAAAAAACACGAACTGAAGAATGAGACAGTAAAAGCATCAGTACCAGACTCAGATATGACACAAATTTTTAAATTTTCAGACAGAAATTATATAAGTATGATTAATGCATTTAAGGGCTCTCATGCGAAAGTAGATAATACATAAGAACTGCTGAGTAATAGAAGTAGAGAGATGAAAACTCCAAAAATAAGTCATAAGGAAATACTGGAAATCAAAAACACTATAATGGAAATAAAGAATTCTCTTGATGGGCTCATCTGTAGACTGGATGCAACCACGAAAGGAATCGGTGAGCTTAGGATAGATTGAGGGAAAATTCCCACACTGAAATGCAAAGAATTATATTACTATGGAGTAAGGGAAGAAGTGACATTGGGAGACAACTACCACTTTCTGCCACTTAGGGGCTTAAAAGTGGTGATATGGACTGATACAACAAGCAATGGCTGACCACATGCCTAGATTACAAAAAGGACTGTGAAATTAATGCCATTGCTCTTGAAAACCAATATGCACTTTTCTTAAGTAGCACCAGAAAGACTTGAGCATAGTCTATGTCTTATTTTATTATTTGCTCTTTATCTCTTTAGACACATATAAAATTTTATTATTTTCTACCTGTTTTCTTATTATATAATTCTGTACAAAGTTATATCATAATATATGTATCATTTCAAATATTTCTCACTCTAACAGTCAGATTTTTTAAATTCAATACTTTAATGAAAACATACAAAGCAAATCAAACACACATACACACATACACATACTCATGATGCCTTAAATGAGGGGTGAAGTTTTTTTTTTATTCGTGAGGATAGAATTATCATGGTGTAATTCAGTGGGGTAACAGAAATCACACGATAATTTAAACAATTTAATATATTACAATAATTCTTATTATATAGAATTATTAACAAAGGGTGAGAGATAGGGAAGTGCTAATAATAGTTAAAGAGAACTATAACAATACAGTAATTGTAGGGTTGAGGCAGAATGCCCAGAGAAGGTATCCCCCACCACCAACCAGGGCTGGGACTCAGGTCACTGGAAAAGGCACAGCCACAGATGGTGGAGAATTGGCTAGGGTCCTCAGCAGGAACTGCTGAAAAGCCATGCTCTGGGGTGTCAGAGAAATGGGTTCAACTCAGAGCTCCGTGCGAAGTCACGTGAGGGGGTACTGGTGGGGGCATCATTCACAGAAAGGTGTCTTACCTGTGGCAATCACTCCTAAGTTGCTAGAAAAAATATCAGGGGAATCGGCTCGCCCCTGGGTGTGCTTGATTGACAAGTGCTATAGAAACTCACACATTTCCAGGCACAGCACCATTCTACACACATCTGAACTTCTGTATAATGTTAAAAATAAACAATGTGCACATCTGTACATAGTGGCCCTACATATTGCACTCTCCAAACTGTGTAATATACTCTCTTACTAATAGTGTATAAATATTTATCATTATTTTACTTCACATTTCCTTACCACTAGTAATACTGACCATCTTTTTATATACTTATGACACTTAAATAGCATTACATGCTATTTAAGTGTCAGTTATTGGCGATTAATTTAATATTTCTTCAGTAATATTGTTCTGAAATATTAAGGTGAATGATCCTACCTGTAGGTAAAATAGTAATCATTAAAGTGTTTTAAATATATTTGCATAGTAAAAGTCATTTAACAGCATTAAATTGAATTCAGCTAATAAATTTACATGTTTTATTGTCAATTAATTTCTGCAAACATGCCATCAAAGTCACTAAAAATAAGCAGATGGATACAATTAGCCGTGATCATGAAAACACATTACCAAGAATGCTATGCATTGTTAATTATGGGAATGAAAAGTTTAATTACTCTCATTGAAATAATTAATAAGCTTGTTATATGTAGTTCTGCCATATAAAATAACAAGAAACATGATTTCCCTATGTTCATTGGCATTTCAATAAAAAATGCCCATATTAAAAATAGAAAGCATTAAAACACATTATTTATTTTCAGAAGTAGGTGACTGACTCTTAATTCAGCCTGATTCCTAAAAAGAGCTGACACTAAAAAACTGGCTCCTGCACAACTTGTCATGATCTGGAATTAGAGTCCTAAGGGCACTGACAGTGAAGAACAAGATGCATACACAGACTACAAAGCCATTCACGAATCGGCTCACTTTTTCTCCCTTAACTTGTCACTACAACTGCCTTTCATTCTGTGCTGTAGTAATATAAATATAAATCTCAGTGCAGTTGCTTGCTTATACCAGAGAAGATACAGTAACTTAACTGACCTCTTCGTTTACTTTGACAAACTACTCATTTTGAGAATACTTAATAAGTCAAAACAAAGTCCATTCCTATTCCTATCAAGGATGTACGAGGTACAACTGATGCTGTGCTGCCCAATACTTCTAATCCTCTACCGTGACCTTTTCTGCTAAGTCACAATGTAGCTTCAGAATGTTTTTCAACAAATTAATTCATTTGTCTATTCATGCATCAAAATATCTATTAAAATTTAATATAATATGAACCATGATACAGTAGTTAAAAAACCTCTAGTTTCAGAAGATTTATATTCTTAATAGGGTGCCAGAGAGTAAAGGATAATATGTAAATAAATGAACATAGACTCTTTTGTGTGGTAATTAATGGGACTCAGAGTAGAAAACTCATGGTAAGAAGATGACAAGTGATAAGTAGAATACTATTTTAGATGGGCCAGTCACTAGATGGGCCAGTCACTGAAGGTGTCTTTGCTATAGGGGTTTTTAGCAAAGACTAGAGCAAAGTGTGGAAGTGAGTCAAATTCAAGGGAAGAGCAGTTCAGGCAGGCAGAACAAAGCAAGAGCTCTGAGAGGAACCAGGCTTATGTGTCTGAGGAACATATAGAAGGTCAGTGTACTACGGGAGGTGAACACAGTGTAAATGAATATATGTCTTACTGTTAAACTGCACAGCTGAAACTTCTTGAATTTTGTTAACTAATGGCACCATAAAAAAATAAATAAATAAAAATAAAAAGGCCATTGTGGCTGGAAGTGGAAACTGGTGGGAGATGAGGTCAAGAGGATAAAGAAGTATTGGGTAGATCACATGGAGTTTTAAATTTTAGTCTGAATGAAATAAGCCATTGGATTGTTTCAAAGAGATGACTGTCATAATCTAACTCAGGGTTCAGAGGGTCACTTCTGTTGTTCTGTGGATTGGTCAGGGCAATAGTGGAAGTAGGGGTCATTGTAACCTTCTAGATGAGAAATACTGATGATTTGAAATTGAGTGACAGTGGTGGAACTGGTGAGAAATGCTTAGATTTTAGACCAGGAAAGTTAAAGACAATAGCTTTTGGGAAGCTAGAGCCAGTAGGTATGGATGTAGAATGTGAGAGACAGAAGTCAGGTTTTAGGGCCTGAGCAACAGGCAGAAGAGAGTTGTTATGTTATAAGATACTGAATGTTTAGAATGTAAATTCTGATTAACTTATCTGAACTAAACTTCTTGGCAAAAAAAGTTGTTAAATATTAGTTTTGGTTTGGGAGCTCTGAAAACATTACGGAGGGCAGCATGAAATGAGAAATTTTAAGAAACTCTGGTGTATGTTTATGGGAGTATTGAGGGAATAATTAACAACCAGGGAGAAAGAACAGACAATTACAACAGGAGCACATGATAGCTGAGAAATAAGAGAAGCCAGTATACAAATGGGGAACATATTCCTAGATATGACTGTCAGCTCTTTACCTTTTGAAAACTACAAGAAGTAAAGTCTAAGACAGTTGATAGTTTTGTTGGTGAGACTGGTAGGTATTCTCTTTCAAAAGCTTTTATTTTAATCACTTGAAAATAAAAAAATAAAAAGAAGAACATGAGGCCTGAGGTGTAAAATCATCACTGAGGCGATCAGGAGAGTATGCTCGCTAGGTAAAAACAATCATTTTGTTAATACCAAGGGCCAACTTATGTTAATGTTCATGGATATACTGACACTAGACAAGTTCTATATTTGTACACATACATTTAGCTAAATAGATGAAGGTTTAAAATAGAAAGTTAGACTAAGGATTTTCTTATTCATGTACAACATAAAGTGTGACTCTCCAGAGAGGTAAAGTGCACATAAAGAGCTATTAAAGAGATGACTGGTCCAGAACAAGATGAGTGAATAGAGGTCACAGGGGAAATAAAGGTCAATGAGAAGGTGGCAATATTAATGGATTAAATAAATAGGTGGATTTAAATTATTTGGAGTTCTAATACCAGAATGAATGAGTTGAAAGTAGATAGTATTAGAAATAACTTCTACTAGAATATCAGAATCATCAAGAAAGAAAACAATAGTAATGTAAAAAAAAAAGCAGTAGTAGTTTTTTTTGGTTGTTTTATATTTTTACTGTTTAGTAACACTAAATTTCTAAAGAACTAAAGAAATGAGAAATGAGGCAGTAGTTTATATAGAACTACAAAAGGTAATGAGTAATATTGTCATAATGAACTTCAAATGAAAGGAAGAGTTTTAAAGAAGTTGAAAAAATAATAATCAGAAAATGGCAATAGAAGAAGCAAGATGAAAATATAACCTATCTCTGGGGACAATGTCAGCCTGGGGAGTAGGGAAGAAACGAGATTAATCAGAAGGGTTCAAGAGAAACCAACCATCCCTAGAAGTGGCTGACTGTTATCACTTAAAGCAAGAAGGTGAATGGAACATCAGGGGGACATTACTGAGAGTGGAGATTTTGGTGACTGAGATTATGAGTGTCAGATCAGAAGGGCTTTAGATTGTGTAAGGGGTGTGAGATTAAGTCTGTGTAAAGCCCAAGGGAGAGTAGCATCTAGGTGATGAGGCATGAGGATGAACGATGACCTGAGAATCTTAGATTTTCTGTATGTTTGGGAGTCACTAAAATAATACTAATGATCTCTTAGGCAATTTGAATGTGTGTGTCAGGGGGAAGGTTTGTGAGTGTTGTAAGAGCAGATGAGTGTAGAGTTTCCAGGAACATATGAATTATGTCCTTGATCCAGAAAAACTACTAACAACACAGCCAGTGAACGTGCTTTGCTACTGGAAGGATGATTTAGGCTAACTTAGATTTTTTTTTTTATTTGAGAGGATACATATTTTCCATAAATAATATTTAAAGATATACTCTGATTTCTGATTTCTAGATCCTAGGAAATACATAGTACCTTTATTTCTGCTCCTATTTATATGGAAATCTAAATCTAAAGTCCCTCTAAGAGCATGTTTATAATTGGTTGCACATAGAAGAAAACCAGTACAGATACCTTCTTATAAACAGTTTTGGGTAAAATGTCAAATACTTTAATGAGCTTATCTTAATAGAAGGTACTCTACCAATCAAGGGTCCCATTTAAGCAAATGCATCATTTTCCAAATCAAAATTTGTTGTTCTGACTGCATGTGAATGTTCAAATTGTTGCATAAACCTTTTCTATTGTTAAGCAATAGTTGAGCTAAATATAATCTTTTATTTTGTAATAATTCCCTCAGACTTCTGAGTGATCTAAACTTTTAAATAAAATTTAATTGCTATATATTTTATAACCATTTATTCATTTACAAATAGTGACCCTAATATTCCTCATTTCTTCAGAGATCAGCCTCTGACCACATCGGCACATGGAAAAGTGCCAAATTGAGATGTTATAAAGAAAAGAAAACCTGAATATTCAGCAGTAATTAATCTATTTGAGAAATGCTATGAGATTAATTTTTCACACAATATAATTAATCAGTTTAGCGACCAGAAAAAAAGGAACAATCACTTTGATTGGCAACGTCTAAAATATTCATGAAAAATCTGAGAGGAGTAAACTGAAACAAGTTGGTAGGAAATGAGACCAAAAAATATGAAAAGAAAGAATGGAATGCAGAGGTTCTGAACACAGAGGTAGGTCAAATATTCAAAGAACTGCAGTCATGTGGTCTGTTACCCCCAAAACAGGAAAAATAAAATCATTGTTAAATTATCTCTGAGATTTGAGATTTGTTTCCCGAGTACCTACTGACTAATTCTACATCGTGAATAACTTTTCATTCATATTACTGATTTTCAGATTTAGCAAATAAAATACATGATGACAAATTAAATATAAACATCAGATAAACAATAATTTTTAAGCATATTCCATAGATTTTATTATTGTGATTTATTATCTGAAGTTCAAATTTAACCAGGCAGCCTGTATTTTATCTGGCAACCCTAGTTTATATAAATAAAGTAAGTTTTTATAACCTCAGAAATAGAATTTACTTAGTCTGGTTATAATACCTGTTATGACTCTAAAAAAGGTTAGCCACATGACAATGTTAATTTATTGTCATATGAGAACACTATTTCCCCAGTGTCCTCAACAGCACAGTGGGAATAATCACTATTTCATAGATCTGATGAACAATCAGAGACATATATGCAAAGCACTTACTAACGTCCACAGCAAATAGCAGCTGTTACTACCACTGGCTTCAGGCTTGACTGCAGGTTTACTCTCTGGCGTGATATGTGGTGTGATGGTTAAGACAGTGAAGCACAGAACACTGGGAACATAAGAGATCTTAGTAAAATTATCTCAACTTCTCCATTTTAGCAGAAAATTAAGATTTACAATATAATAGTTCATTTAAAAGAACAAATGCTATATTTGGGTATTTAGTGTTCATTTCCTTATAAATTCATTAAGTTATGATAAAAATCTATAGACAAAATACACGATTTTGCAAGAAAATCAGCAATGGGCTGGGTGTTAAAAACCCATCTCACAAGGGAAGTCGATGTGTTCCTCAGCCTGTTTAATTTATTGAGAGCCAGCTTAAGTTAGTAGGTCTAGGTGAATTAAGGATTTTTGGCAATATCTAAGAATATTCTCAATGCATTTTTCAATTTGGTAAATTGTTATGAGAAAAATTATGAGAAGAGAGAGAGACATAGTTTCCCTTCTTAATAATAAAATATATTAGCTCTGACTTTAACCTATATTGCTTGTGGGTATGTGTTTAATTTAGATGAATTGAGCTGAAACAGTTATAAACTATAAAGTAACCAAAAATGTTTCCATAGAAAAAAAATGTTAGAAATTAAGGGGGAAACTAGCTATATCATATCTTTAAATAAATATTATAATTAAGAATCCTAACAAATTGTTCTATTTTTCATTATCATTATTCTTTTTATATTTTCAAATATACAGGGGGCTTGTGATGGTTAATTTTGTGTCCACTTGACTGGGCCACAGTGCCTAGATATTTGGACAAACATGACTTTGGATGTTTCTGTAAAGACTTTTTTTTGGATGAGATTAACATTTACTTTGAGTAAAGAAGATGACCCTCCATAATGGGGATGGACTTCTTCCAATTGGTTGAAGACCTTAAAAGAACAAAGACTGACCTCTCAGAAAGGAGTTCTGCCGGCTGACTGCCTTTGGACTGAGCTGCAACTCTCTTCTGGGTCTCCAGCCTGAAGGCCCCGCCAATGATTTGAATTTATCAGCCTCCACAATCACATGAGCCAATTCCTTAAAAGAAATCTCCACCTCTCTCTCTCCCCTCTTCCCTCCCTCCTCTCTTTCTCTCTTTTTGTCTCTCTCTCCCCCTGTCTCAACTCTTTCTTAATCTCCCTCTATCTCTATCTCATCTCTCTCTATCTCTGTCTCCCCATCTCTATCATTTTGTATCTTTATACACACACATATACATGCACACATATATGGAGAAATAGATATGAATATGGATATGGTTATAGAATATAGATATGTCTCCTGATGGTTGTTTCTCTGGAGAACCCTATAACAGAGTACTTATATTTTTTTCATTGATTTTTAACAAACAGGAAGTGGTGTCTATGTGAAGACACTTTATATCAAAGCATTATCTAAATACATGAAAGTCAGGCAAGCAAAGGATAATTAAAAATAAAAGTAAATACTTTACCCTAATCCATGTGTCTAAATGTGTATATGAGAACTACAACTAAAAATTCAAGTAAGTTTCATTTAGATTCATGTTTATAAAAGCTCCTCATTGTTTTTAAAGGGTTGCATTATCTAATATGTGCCATTATTTTCATTATTTTGAGAGATTAAAAAATTAAACCTAGTAAAAAGAAGAGATAAATGCAATAAAACATGCCTTATTTGTAGTATGGTAGTGATAAGGGGGATCTACACACAAGCTTGTGTGTGAAACAGGCAAGGTAGCAGTTAAATCTGCCTAATTTACATCCTAACAATAATTAAACTACTACTAGTCTCCTTTTCTCCTCTCATCTACTCAACATAGAACACACCTGGAGCCGAAGATGTTAATGGCAGACGGATTGCAACAATCCTGACTTTTAGTTTCATTCAACCTTTTCTAATTGGAGCCCCAGGCTTGGCTCTCTCACAAGCTACATTCTGTACAACACTGCTCTGATAGATAAATAAGTAGAAAACAACAAAAACAAGAAAGGCAGACTGGGTTTTTAGGAGACAGGCTGCAAGAACAGGTCATCCAACAGCCTCAAGCTCTTAACTGTGATGAAGGCTGTGAAGAGGTGATAATGTGTCGTGTTCTTTGTGGCAGACAGATTTGGACAGGTCTTAGAGGCCAGAAGGTAGATTTAAAATTAAATGGCAAACGGTTAAGACCAGTATGAAAGTAGTGTTCACTATGGCTCTCTGCAGAGAGTGTTGATAACACATGGACCTCCAATCTGGTGTTCTCAAAAGTACTGAACTGGGAGAGAAAATTCAGTGTAAGCAGGGAGGACAGAGCTATGAACAAACAGCTCTGAAGCTCTGGGAAGGAGCAGTGAGGCAAAGCAGCACCCAGAAGGTATTCTTGGGAAATCTAGGTCAGCCTAGAGGGAGAATTTAGCATCAGAGGGCCTCTGGAAACAGGTTATGATATCATTGTTTATAGCATAGATGACAGTTGTACAAATATAGCCTGGTTTGTGCCGAAATTATTTTAAGGATTTGGACATTCTTTTTAAGTCTCTCTACAGAGTTATTTTATTGTAAGAAACTCTGTACTTCTGTGAAGTTCACAGTGTTTGCTGGCCTCCCTCTTGACTAAGTGCCAAGAATGTCTAACGTGAGCATGTCAGGCTATAATAAAAAAATGCCTGAGAACACTGGCTGTCACAACGTGAATGCGAAATGTGCCTGTACCCTGTTTGTACACATGAATTAATTTGGAGAAAAGATTAACGACATGCTATTTGTTAGCCATTGGCTTGTTATTAGTCAGCGAGCAAGGTGACAAAAATGATATTGTTTTTGCAGTTTTGAATTCTTTCTCTAGGAGTCAATGGAAAATACAGAGTTTTTTAGGAGTAGGTTGTTTTCATAATCTTGATGTAAAAGAATAAAACTTTAGCAAGCGTACGCTTCAGGCAGTGATGATATTTGCTGTTATTTTGCAGACTTTAATTTGTCAAGGAATTTTTGGAATATCTCTTTTTGAGGAATTGGGGTAAGTCACCACTGGAAAGGATCAAATTCTGATTATGGCCTTGTGACCCTTAAATAAATAGACTTTTCCTTCACATACATAGTTAAGTTAAAGTCATGGCACCATTCCTTCTACAAGCTAAATGCTTGTGACAAATTGTCCACTATCTTTACCACCCATTCTTATTAGTGAATGAACTGTGTCTTTTGTCCTTTGTCTTATATTTCATCTATTAAGCAAGTCAATATGGCATGACAATTCAGAGAAAAACCTCTAGGGCAAAATTGCCTGGCTTCAAATTTTGACTTTAGAACATTTTAGCAAACGATCCTGAGTTAATTGATTAATGTCTTCGTGCTTTAGTTTTCTCACCTGTAAATTAAGACTACTACTACTACCTAATGCATATATTACATGAGTCTTAAATAAGTTATATGCACTTAGAATAAACCCTGGCACTCAGTGAGCACTTTATACATATTAGCCACTATTGCTACAGTTTGTGTAATTTGTTCTGTTTCATTGGCTCTGCCTCAAATATCCATCCTCTTCTGTTTAAGTTACTACAACAGTCTCCAAGGAGAGTTTTTCCCCCTAATCTTTGCCTATTACGCTATTACCAAGTTCAAGTTCATACACACTATTACCAGCATGACCTTAACAAACGAAGAACTGGTTATATCATTTCCAATTCAAATTCTTCAATTTTCTCCCTCTTCCCCAAGAGGAAGTCAGAATTATTTTTATAACAATTACATCTTTTTGTAAGCTGGTAGCTTCCTGTCTCTTTAGCCTCATCTGTTCCCACTTGTCATCTTGAACTTTATGCTTTAGCCATATGGAACAATTTGTATCTCCTTAAACATATTCTCATTCTCCCTATGAGTGTATCTTTGCACATTCTACTTAATCTGCCTGTTATACTGGCTCTTTAACAGTGAAATTCAATTCATTCTTCAAAACTCAGTTATCCAAAAAACGTTACTAACTCTCTCCATTTGTTTTATGTGTTCTAAAACCTCGATATCAATATTCTTTTACTAGTTGGAAGCATTTTTACATTGCATTGAAATCATCTATTTGTTTCTCAATATTGTCTGTGAGTTATCTCATAGTTATTCTCTACATCATCTTAGAACTTTCAGATTCTGCCACAGTAGCACTGTGAACACTGTAGATCCTTCACTAATGTTGGTTAGGAGTGATGCAATTATTTAAATCGTGTACACTGGTAAGACCTGTGGAGTATGAGACAAACCCCAATAGAACAACTTATTCTGGAAGGTACAAATTAACAGTAAAGAGTAACAGAATCTGGACCTTGGGTGAGGGTTTGTGAGATGGCACTTGAAGAAATGAAACATTACCCAATCCTTGCTCTATGCAGTGTGTGTGTGTGTGTGTCTGTGCATATATACGTATATATATGTATATATATACACTCACACATATATAAAATTCATATACATACACATATATATGCAGATATATGAAATTCAGAAATACAATTACAACTATAATCAATTAAGAAGTATAACTACAACTATATACTTTCCTCATTATTGTTGCTTCTTAATTCAACCTTGATCTAGTCTTTATGTCCCTCCTTTAGGCTGGATTCAGAATTGTGTGCTGCCATTTTAACTTGGTATTATATGTCAAAGATATTCATACTTCTTTTAATAATTACTTGAAACTATGATTTGATGCCTTCATAATATCATATTTTTGTAAAACAATTTGCACAAAGGTTGAGAAAAATAATATCACAGACTAAGGAATTAAAAATAGGACCTTGACCTTTCTAAGAACTGAATTACCAGCAGTCCCCAGTACTTACATTAAAATTACTAAGTTTTCTTATAAAAAAATAGAACCAATGACCCCCTTTGAGATTAGTCTTGAGATGAGGAGGGGAGCAAAAGTGTTGTGACCACAGGCAGGTGATATAACACAGAATATCCTCAACTAGGAAAGAGATGGATTTGTAGTTATAAAGTAATGAAAAGCTACTTAAACATGGTGCTCATAAGTCACATGATTTATGCAGTAAATACTTCAACTCTGTCACTAGTTTATAGAGTTTAAATAGGGAGGCAAATATAATAATCTTTGCATTAGTTGAGATTTTAGCATAAATTAAAGTTCTGTTTATTACAGAGACCAATTTCTTCATTATAATTACTCTTGTATTGTTAGACAATTGAGTTATGTAGATTTTTTTCTATCTTAGAAATTATTACATCAATACCTTTTACCAAGAGTTTGGCTGAATTTCTGATTACTTTTCTCATTAATACTTCCCAGTATTAAGAACTAAATGGAAAAATATAAATTATGTTATGGCTTTTCATAAGTATAAACAAATTATCATTAAAATGCTCATTTTGTTTACATGTTCTTGTTCCTCATAGTTTATAATATGCATTATCTATCTCACTATAACTTCATCAATAAAATAATTTCATATTTTGATAGGGATATATTACCCTATTCCTTAAATTACTCATTTCATTTGAGATAATCTCTGGTTTTAAACATGTGTTTTTAGATTTTTTTTTCCTTCAAATAGTATTATTTATGAGTTTACAGAACTTGCAACTCTTCTGTTAGAAGTGTATATAAATGTAAGCAAAAAACTGCTGAAACATAAAATCTATTTTTAGATCTGAGTATATATTTAGGAAAGTTGCAATTCATACAAATACACACAACTTTTCATGTCTAGCAGAAAGTATAAAGAAAAATTAAAATAGAGATTACTTTTGGATTTTTAAAATTATTTTTATTCTCTTTGTTTTTGATATATGCATGAGTATCTTATTTTAATAACTAATAAAAACGGTCATTTTTATAAGTCATAATTTCTACCATTAGGTAAAGAATTATATGCAATCAAAGTGTACAATCTGATGAGTTTTGATGAATATATACACCCATGAAGCTATCACCCCAATTGGGATAGAAACGTTTTCATCACCCCCAGAAGTGTCCTGACATCCCTTGCAGTCAGTCCCTCTTTCTACCTGTAGTTGATCAGATTTCTTTTCCTTCATTATACATTAGTTTGAATTTTAGAAAAAAATTAATATAAGTGAAATCATACAATTTGAATTGTTCTCCATTTAGTTCTTTTCGCTCAGCAAGAGCATGAGCATTGGAATAAAATGGTCCCATGCTGGACAGCCAGGTCTCTCTTCAGCGTGTAAGCTAAGATGTGTTGGGAAATATTTATGGGCCTGAATCACCTCATCTTTAAGATGGTGATGTTAATAGTAATTTTGAAAGGCAATCTGAATATAAGAAAATTTATGAACTATATACTACATCATTGGGAATATGATAAAGTTGAATATTGTTTCCTTAATAAATGTTATTCAGGTCTATTGTCAGTATTCATTTTCCATTTTATCTTTTCATCTGATATCCTGGATGTCCTAACTTCTTTCCTGTATTAGGGTTCTCCGGAGAAATAGAGGAGTCGGCTCATGTGATTTCAGAGGCTGAGAAATTCCACAATCTGCCATCCGTAAGCTGAAGACCCACGGATGCTGGTCGTGTGATACCATCTGAGTCTGTAGGGAAACTGATGGTATAAATCCCAGTCTAAGGACCAAAAACAGTAAGAGGTCCCAGCTCTATCAGTGAGGTTGGTGGTGGTGGAGGGAACAATCAAATTCTTGCTTCCTCTGACTTTTGTTTATTTGGGACTGGGTGACGCCTACCACCCAAAGGAAGGCACCCTGCCACCAAGTCAATGCTAATGTCATCTGAAAACACCCACTCAGACACACTCTGAAGTAACATGACCCTGAGCACCACAAGGCCAGTCGAGCTGAGACAGACATAAAATTAACCGCATTTCCTACATTCATGTCAACCGTTTTCAACTGAACTCTTTCCACTGTATAATTCATTATTTTCCTTTATGGAGATGTATTTTCAATGCCTGCCACCTTCAACCTCCCCCAAACCCCTGCAAGGCAGAGGCTATGTAGGCAACGCACACAGGAGTGAGGTGGGTGGGGTGGCAGATGGGAAGCTACAAATGGGCACAGCGCCAGGCACTCCAACTGTTCAGCAAGCAAAGCCCATTACCAAGCCCTCGATGTGACACTCTCCTTCGAGGAGACCACTGGCACTGGCCAGCAAGTCAGTTCCTCACAACACTTCCAGTCTAGGGACCAGCAAGTCATCCTTACTGGAATTTTCTGTTCTAGATGGCATGCCTCTCCTGCATGTCCTGCCTTTGACAGCACCACAAGGCTTTACAACTGGTTTTGTTTACTGACATGAAATGATGCATATCGTTGCCTCAAAGAAACACACTTCACAGTGAAAGAGATGTGATGATGAATTCATGACTAGGAGATCCACTGTAATATACTGCATCATCCAGACACAGATGACCTGACAGAAATTTGGAATTGCCTGTAGAAAGGTTGGTGCCTGCTTAGGTTGGCACACTTTCCTGCAGGATGGTATACGGGATATTTATTGAACTGATGACCAGCATATGTTGCTGCATCCATAAATGTTAGGATAGATGGGTCTAGAAAACAGAAAGTTAGGCTTGACCTCTCTCACCATTACTCCCAGTAAGTCTCCTGTGGAATTTGTCCTTTCTACACTCATGACTTTACAGATGCCAATGTTACATCCCAGGAGCAGGAAGCTCCCACCAGTGAGTGGGTAAAGATTTCTGAAGCTGAAACCCGCTGTGGTCAGGTTATTTTAGGCTCCTTATGTTGCTAACTTTGGACACAAAAACCATTTACTGCACTGGCAGGTGTGATTGACTGATCATGTCGAGAAGATGAGGTTGTTACCACATAATGGTATCAAGGAACAATAGGTTTCAAATTCACACAGAGGTTTTTTGGTGCTTCCATTCTTGGTGATTACAGTGAACAGGAAATTGTAGCAATTATGGCCTGACAAAGAGAAGAGAAGTGAGGCTCAGACCCGTCCGTAATTAAGGCCTGTGCTATGCCAGCAGGCAAGTCACCTGGTCCACCTGAAGTGTTTGCTAAGGGTGAGGGAATTTTAGAAAAGGCGGTGAAGTAGACAGATATGAAATATCTCCTTGAGACAAACTAAAGCGATGATCACTGCAGTGCGTTAACACTAACCTCCACATTACTCGTTTTTTGAGACACAAGTGAATACCACATTGAAGAGTGAGTGCCAGAGTAGACATAAAGAAAGAGGAAGAGGAAAGGAGTGTTCTGTGGAGGAAATATTGGAGACCTGTGGACCAACTACGCTTCCGGTTTGGTCCTGAAGGTCAAACTTCATGGCTTTTTAAAGTAGGATGGAAATCTGTTCATGCATCTGTCTCAGTTATTCTTCAGTATTCAATAGACCAAGGTCGGTGTTATTTTTAGGTGAAATTTCTTAGGATATATTGCTACTTGCTCTTTTGTGAGTCCTCACTAAGGAGAGGCATATGGACACAACAGACAGAAACTTCCCAGCAAGCCATCTGCAATATCTATTATATCCTTTTATTTCTTCCATATTTACACACTTTCTTCAATTCTGATCTAGAATGACATCCAGCACTTATTGATAAAAAGCTGTTTCTGAGCTTTGGGTGCATCCACTACTTTCAGCATATCAAAAAGGCAGGAAGAGAATGAGCTTCAATAAAGATTCTAGCTCCTTCTGTTAGCGAATTTACTTATCTCCCTATGGAATATGAAGTTATTTAATGTCGAATTATCGAAATAAACAAATTTTTTAATTAAATTTTTCCTGTATATTTTTTAACCATTTTATCCATTCAGCAGTAGAAATTAAGAGCATTACTGCAAATTATCAGTTGACTATTTCTCTCATAAGGATTTCATAAGGTTTTTAAGGAAAGAGATTATATATGCATGAGAAAGTGTGACTGGAAGCCATCAAAATCTACATATAATATCTAAAATATAATTAAAAATGCATTTACTAGTTCAGAAGACCAGTTTATAAAACTTACTGACTAAAGTGTTTTGACAGGCAGTAGAAATTATAGGTAGAGAATTAATAGCATTTCCAAATTTAGCCAGAACACAATGCCTCGCTTTAATGTCTTATTAATATACTCCAGAATTTTCAGACCAATGTATAAGAAAAAGAGGACATATTTTATTTGAATTAGTAAGACAATTTTGCATCAATTTCATGTCAGAAGTGTATGCAACTAGCTATAATACAATTAAGAAATGTTTTCCATTAACCTACTGAACTGAAATTATCAATTTCAAATTATCTAATGATAGAGTTACTATAGGCTTTTAATTTAAAAAAAAAAAAAAGAAAAAAAGGAGCATCAGAAATAAAAGTGAAGCCATTAACTAAGTGAAAATTTATGGAACTTGTTCACAGAAACTGCATACCAACATTCCCCTCCCCAAGTTCTATGCCTCTGTTTAATGAGAGAAGAATTTGTCCTTTTATCAATGATTAATCCCTTCACAGGTATCTGAGTCACAGCCACACTTGCCTTGTCAGTACTCTTTCACTATCAAATATTCTCTATTTATGCTATTTATTCTTAATCCTCCTCTCCACAATATCCATTTAAAAAGCATTTAAAATTTTCTTTGGAAATCACAGCTCCTTATAGCTACTGTCTTATTCTTTCCTTCCCCATCTCAGCCATTTTTGTAGGTCCTCTCTTTATCTCTCACTCATTACCCCAGTCACTTCAACACAGAGTCTGTTCCTATCACTTCACTAACACAGCTCTAATTCAATTCCTTTCGGCAGATATATATTAAACTCTTACTCTCTGACAGACACTGTGATAGGCTTGAGGAATGCACCTATGAAGAGGACAGCAAAGGCCACTGGTCCTCTAGTAAAGGACAGAAAATACCTAAACAAATATAAACATTAACAAATAGTGGTAAGTTTTTTTAAAAAAATGATTCATTGTAGAATTACCTACTTAAATAGTGAGAAAACATTTTTCTTTTCTTTCTTTTTAATAGATGTCAAGCTGAGATCTACAGCCAATCATATCTATACTTCTTTAACCCTTCACCCCATTCTCCCAGTCCCCCAATCCCTCTTCCCTTCTTTCTGTCACCAAATTATCCATTATATTTGTGAGTCTGTTTTTGATTAGTTTGTTCTTTTTATTCCTTAGATTCTCTATATAAGTGAAGTCATTTAATGTTTATTTTTCTCTGTCCGATTTAAATACCTTCTAGGTTCATTAAAGCAATTTCTTTTTGCATCCACTTCCTTTTAGTCTGTGTGTGCCTTTTAATCTGAAGTGAGTCTCTTGTGGGCAGCATGTAGGGGTCTTATTTTCTTATTCATTCATCCACCGTATCTTGTAGTTGGAGCACTTAATTCTTTTTCCTTTTGAGGTACTTATTGATAGGAATGTAATTGTTACCATTCTTTCTTTAATCCTGTTTTTGATACATGTTGTTTCTTCTTAAGAGTCCCTCCAACATTTCCTGTAATATTGGCTTGGTAATAATAAATTCCTTTAGCTTATTTTTATCTGGAAAGCTCTTTATCTGCTCTTCAACTCTAAATGATAATTTTGTTGGATAAAGTATTCTTGGTTGTAACATTTTTTAAATAGAGAAGAGATACCATGTGACTTTAAAGGTATTGAATGGAATGAAGGGACAGAGACAGGTGGAGCGATAATAGAAGCTTAAAGTAGAATAGTCAGTCATAGGCTGTCAGAGAAAGGGAGAAATGCAGATATATTGTGGAGGCAGGTTTGTTAAAGGACAAAAACTTAGGAAGTAGAGACCGGTAGGATCGATGAGCACACCCAGATATCTGGCTTTGTTTAAGTGAATGTATGGTGATGCATGAAAAACAACAATTCAGGGGACCTGTGAATATGGGGGCTGGGGAGAAAGGATTCAAGAATTCTGTCACATGACCTCATTCAAATGACAATGAATGTTTGTGGAGTTTTTCTTTTCACTTGACCTCGGTTATTTGAGCCAGTGAATTACTGTCTCTTTCAAATACATTTCTCCTTCAGAGTTTCAGAAACAACACAGTTTTGTTTGTTTGCTTGCTTGTTCTTTTTTACATGCCAGGCAGCTAATTACTGTTTTTTGTTTTTGACAGTTATCTTTGTATCTAAGAGCTCTACATTTTGGAGATTTACAAGATTCTGTCCTAGGATTTTTTTTTTCTTCTTATCTTACTTATACTCTTTGCTTAAATAACGTAGTCTACATCCTTCTTATACAGTTTACATGCTGGCAGATCTAAAATGTATATCCCTCAGACTTCCATTATGAATCGGACTAGAATCTCCAACTGTTTCCTCAATAGCCCTATTTTGGTATCTAAGAGCCCTCAACATCAAAACATTCAAAACCCACTTAATAATCTTCCCCTCACCTAGAAAAAATCTTCACACTTCTAGCTGTTCATGTCAGAAACCTAGAAGTTATTTTTGATTTCTCTGTTTTCCACACCATCACCCCAATTCCACCAAAATAACTTATTCAAAAAAATGTGTTTTTCCAAATTCTATGTTATGAATGATGACTTCACTGACAAATAAAAAGAACATGAAACCTGTACTTGTAGACTTTACCTACTAGGGAAGGATAATATGTTAAAATATAATTACAAATATATGATTATATATAAAAATAAAATCACACATATTCATAAATTTTTATAAAAAAGGGATATGCTATATATATTAAATATTATTATAAGTGACCAAATTTAGATTAGAAAGATACAGCATAAATATCTCTGAGGAAGTGTTATGTTACTTTTATTTCCCAATATTTTTTAATCAATCTACAGCTTTCCATACTCATTGGGCAAGTCCCCATCTCCCCTGGATTTGCACTCTAAATGATCTTTCAACATTCCCTCTTGTCTCTCTATATTCCAGTTAATACTCAGAAAATAAACTTATAAAATAAAAATCCCCACAAATAGGTTTTATATCAGAAAAATTGGAGTCATCTATTACAGTAATCTCTAGTGCTAGTCCATGTAATAATTTTGGGTTGGTTATATGAAAATCACCTGAGGAAATTTATAAAAACATATATTAATGTGCCTCACTCCTAGAGATTCTAATTAAGAGGTTGAGAGGAAAGCCAACATTACAAAAAAAAAAAAAAAAAAATTAGCATAAAGCTCCCAAAGGGATTCTCAAGAGCACTCAGCTCATCCAAGTTTGAGAATCAATACTATTTAGAGGTTACAAAACTGGCTGCTTGTGGGCTAAATCCAACTCACAGAAATTATGGCCTTGGCCTGTGAAGTGTTTTCAAATGTTCTGAATAAACATAAAACACTCGCACTTACAGTTTCTCTTGAAAAAGAAAAATCTGACAAAAGAGAACCTGAATTATTGAATAATGGCAGTGTACTACAGATGTTAGCAACTGCTAACGCAATATATGCATCTCATAATTCTGCAACAATGTAATTCCATGACTTGGAAGTTATGTACACCATTGCTCCTGACCTTCCTTTGGTGACATCAAGCCCCATAATTCCCCTGGATGCAAGGAGGACTGGGAACTGAAGTCACAGCCTGCCAGCTCTTCCAATTCTACAGTATAGAAGAGTCTAAGAGTTGCTGGACACACACCTTATCTTTGCCAAACTCTCAAAATTTATGAAATGAAAGATGCACCTACGAGGCTGCATAGTTCAAGAAAACAAGAGAGAACATTTTTCTTTTATCTTTTTTTGTTGTTGAATATGCAAAAAAAAGTAGAGACTACACGGAAAATTCTATCATGCCAACATCATACATCCGTATTAAATTCTTGGCACCAGAGGCAACTGAGTTTGACTTCTGATCCAGCTCAAACCTTGATTTTAGGGAGCAAGAAAAGATCACAGAAAGAAATCAGATTTGCCTAAGGCCACACAAAGAATTAATAGCAGAACCAGGAAAAACAAAAACAAAAACAAAAACAAGAAATGTCTACTAACTTCAAGTTGAGTCCATTTCTATTACACTTTTCCTCTCTATCATTATTACATAACTATATAAAATATGTAGACAGCTATTAGCAAATCTCTCTCGTTCTGTCTCCCCCCCATATATATATATATATATATATATATATATATATATATATATATATATACATACATACATATATACATATATATATAGATATATAGATATATAGATATATAGATATTCTCTTTATACTTAACAGATATTTATTATTTTTATCTTCATAATATTTCTCTTCCTTCGGAAAAGAACGTTTCACCTACTATTCTTTCCCATGATTATTATGGAGCAGCAATTAGTGTACCCTGCCATTATTACCATAGGACTGAACATGCTACACATGTCACATCAGAGTACACATCCATAGCAAGGAACTTGGTCCACAATTGTTAAAATTACATAAAGTGGACCAATCAGTGATCCTTGTTGGGAACAGAATGGAATAACAGGAGGACTATCCATACTTGGCCCTTCCCTTCCTTTTGGTGATGGTAAAGCGTTTCATATGATACTTGTACCTCATTTCTCCAAATAAGTCAAAGACTGGTAATAATATTTTATCTGAAATTTTCTCATCCTCTGAAACCAGAGAGCTGGGGCATTAGGAAAATGGCCTGAAATAAACATAATGGACCCAAGAAAGGTCATATGAATGTGAGTAGGGGTGAAGGCATATCTATATCGCTGTGGTTAATGTGACAACTTTGCACAAGGTTCCTAAAAGCTGAATAAGTTGAATGGTCATTGCTGAAGATGACTGGGATATAAGGTGACTTCCTACAGCTGCTCATAATTTCAGCTAAAGAAGGAAGTTTACTCCAGATAACACAACAGACAGAAGACAGCATAGTATAAGACGCTGTTTACAGAAGATAAACGAAGTAAAGAAATAGCTAATCACAATGGGTAACACTAGGAAAAAAGGCTGTTTTCCTTCGCCTTCCCCCTGCCCCAATACCAGAGAAAATATTCATGGTATGAGGGGCCACATGATGCCTGTATCTTTCTTCAGGATGCTAGAGCTGCAAGTTAAACCATAGGTCTAATATTGGTGGCTTAGAAGCATTTTGGTTTGAGTTTTTCTTTTTGAAATAAATGGGCCCCATAAAAATTAACATAGTTTTTGGCCATTAGATTTTAACACTGAGGCAGTCTGTGACACACTGAAGAATTATGTCCAAACTTGTTACATGTAAATTGGTTTGCTATGGCCCAGTGAGCACCACAAGGGGGCAGAGTTGCCTAATCCCGTCAATCAGCCAAGGTCTGCACTTAGAATCCATTCGGTATACAGGTTTTTCTATTGCCATTTGAACTTCTGTTCCTTGACTTCAGACATGTAGTAGATTGGTGTAAAATTTTTGAGATAGGCATGTATTCATATCTGTCCTAGCTTCTGCAATTTCCTATCCAGAAGTTAGAAACAAAATAGATTCATATAGCAACTGTACCTTACTACTTAGCTTAGCATCTGTAGCTTTTTTTGCATTTTTGCATTTTACAGATACATATATATCATGGTATATATGTATATATAGAGAGAAAGAGAATATTGTTTGCATAGGTACACAAACATATATATATATTTACATGTATTTATATGATGTATATATTTACAGAGTCAATGACTGTAGTTCTAAATGATTGTTGGTAAGTTAGTCAAACTTCTCCCAAGTTCTGAATACACTGTATCCAGGCCAATTTTAATAATATATGTTGACATGCATGGCATGAAATAAAAGTTTTAAGTCTAGAACTCCCCCAGCTTTGATAAAAGTCTTTTAAAAACATCCTGAATGAATATAGTTATAATTTGTATAAAGCTACTACTTAACCTGGTTGAGCAGGTCACCATGAGGTTAATGGTTGTAACCTCCAATGTCATGTCATGGGAACTCTGTCTCGTCTAGACCTAGTTCTAAGAGTTTTAGTTGACTTAGTGGTGGGACCTATAAAATTGGTGGTTATGAAGAAGTAAGTGTAGAAGTCAGGAAAAGGAGAGAGGAGGGAAGTAGAAGGCAGACAAAGAAAGAAGGAGGAGAAAAAGGAGAAAGTTCACATAAATGGAAGAGAGAACATGGTTTTCTCAATGGTGCTTCGATACAGTATCAGCGAAGAGAAGTATGATGGGAAATAATTCATCAAAATAGTTATGCTTTCTTTTTCATCTTCCTTGTAAGTATCTTTTCCCTTAATAATTAAAATGAGATTTTGCTTCTGGAAAGATTTGTATTATTCATGAAAAAATGCAAAGAAAAAAGAATGCCAATGTTCTATCGTTAGCTTTAAAAATAATTTCTTTTAGCTCATTACCATGATAAAAATTTGAGTGCCAGAAATTTTACCAAAAAAAAAAAAAACATTTTGAGAATATAATGACCAAGTCCTGAAGCTAGATAAGACTGAGAAGATGGGTATGTATTTCTTAATGTTTTATTTCACATATATAATTAAAGTTTATGTATGTAAATTTATTTATCTATCTATCTATCTATCTATCTATCTATCTATCTATCTATTTATTATTTATTTTAGGCAACCCTTAGTTGACTTCACAGATTGCAAGGAACTTGTCATCTTACAATTCCTTATTTTTTATTTTTTATGCCTACAGCTCCTGGTCTCCCATCCATGTACTAACCAGGCCCAACCCTACTTAGCTTCTGAGATCAGATGGGATCGGGCTTGCTCAGGGTAGCATGGCTGTAGACTATGTACATAACTTTAATAAATATTATATATTTATATAAATACATTGTATTTATATAAAAATTTACATATATAAAACTTTAATTCATGGCTCTTACACTTTTTTAAAATAACAAATGTCAATAAGTATTATATTTTTAGAGACTTGCTATTTAAAAGAACATTGAGAATTTTTTCAGATAAAATTCTTTCTCTTTCATTCTTTATCAAGGTTTCATATTATTTTAAGGCAGAAAGATCTGCAAACTTAAGAGAATTGCTTGAAAATTGCCTGAAATAATATATGTTTGTTCTCTTGTTGCAGGCTTCTCATGGTCATTCAGACACTGATGGTACAATAAAGTCTTGATAGAAAATCCAAAATAAAAATGGCCTTGATTCAACCTGACAGCACTAAACATCATGCATACTGTGAATGGTTGATTGGAAGTTGAGGACAGAAGATTCAAGAAGAGGTATCAGAAACCTGTCTTCAGCCCTCTGTTCTGGTGTAATTAATGGGAGAAAAAAGCTTTTAAGATTGCTATGATTCTAAGCCAAATTGTACTCCACTGAGTCAATATTTAAGTTTTTTTTTTTTATCGTTCTCCCTTTGTTTCAGGAAATTAAAAGAACTTCCTAAGTTACTTCTACACATATTTTTCTATGTCTTTTCTAGCTTTGGTCAGGAAAAAAAATGAAAGAGTGTGAAACTGAAAAAATTTATCAGGTCATCTGATTCTATGGAGGTTTGCATCTCTCAGGATCTTTGAGGTATTATATAATTTGACACATTGTTGGAAATTGGTAGTAATGCAAATAATTCTCTTTCACAGAAATTAAATGAATTTTGTCCAGAGGAAGTATGATTCATTCTAGCCCTCTCTTGTGAAAAATGTCAGTCTTGCATGTGTTAAATTCATGTCAGCATTCCTAATTGCATGTGTATGCAAACATTCATTGGATTATTTTTTTAACTAGTTTATTACACCCTATTGGTTCCTCCATTCATGTATTTGCTAAATAGAATATCTAACATGTGCTCATCTTACATTTATATAGTCATAATTTCTCCCTTTATAAAAATGATTTTTTTATAGAAGTTCAAGATATAGAAAAAGCCATCACTATGGTTGGGGGAGGGGCTCACCTTAGGAGGGTGAATTTCACACCAACATCTTTAATATTTATCATCTTTCAATTTAGGGTAATTATTCAGTAATCCAAGTAAGAAAGTTTCCCCAAGAACAGTTGACTAGACAGCTGAATTCTAAGGGGGGTGTTCGGTGGGTGGCACCTACGAACCGCGGCCCCATAGCACCTGCATGTCACCAGTGCCCCCTTTCTCTGGGTCAGGGATGCACAGTGACTAGTGTGGAGGTTTGCTTCCTGGGAGTGGATTTCTATGGTAGTTGTCTCTGTCCCCTGGATTTCTGACCCCCACCTTCTGAGTCATGCTTCCTTTTCCATAAGAAAGAGCCCATATTTGTGGGCACAGTATTTTTAGCTCATACTTTCCTTTTAACACTCAATATAGTTTTGCTTATTAATATATCAGCTATATGTCTGTCACACACATTAATTAAAATTCATTCATTATGTGAGCTCAAAGCATTTGGGGCTCTCATGAAAGAAATCTTACTCAGGGCATACTATGTGCTGAGCAGTGCTGTAAGTATTGGAGGTACAGGAGTACACTAGACAGCTAATGAGTCCAACTTAATAAAACCCATATCCTTATGGGGCAATAGGAAAATATGCAAGTAAAATGTTCAACGAACAAGATAAAAGATGCCTTCAGATAGGAATAAGTTCTAGTTGTTTGACAGGAATAATACAGAATAGCTTTGTGGCAAGAGAAATGGGAGGGACGTAACAATTACACCACTCATAGAAATCAAGGGAGGCTACTTGGCAAAGAAAATATTTGAACTGGGACCTTAAAGATGTGGAAAGCCAGTCAATAAAAGCCCCAGGAAAAGAGAGTACCACTCATAAAAATGTGAAACCATAACCATCTCAGCAATTTTAAGGTAGATGTTTTTTCCACAGCACTGAGATAAATCTTAAAAATCTTAGAATATTGAATATTATTGACTGTTATCTAGAGTTTGAACTTTTTTATCTGCTAGATTAGTAACATCCTAAACTGGCTGAGATACTAGTTTATTCTAATTATTTTGTTTTTCAATAAAGGTGGATCGAGGGGAGAAAGGCGTATGGAATGCTGATAATATCACAGTACTCCCTATCTAATCCCCACCGTCCACTTTACCAAAGGAAATCCGGTTTTGTTTGGAGAACTGGTCCTCCACAAGGTCTTTTTACATCTTCAAAAACCCTTTGCCAGATAAAGCAACATATTCACAGTTTCTTGGGACATGGACATCCTTGGGAAACCATTATTCTGCCTACCACAGGCAGCCTTGCAAGATAGGCTGGTCATGTGGTCTGTTTCAGGCAACAGATTACTTCCGGGAAAGTCCCTTAACAGGAAAAGGACTCTGAGGTTTCCTGGGCCCTGCTCTTGATCTTGTCCCATCCTGCTGCCTGAAACACGACCAGCAAGCTACACCTCTGGCAGGTACCATGAGAGCTGGAAGGAATCTCGCTTCATTCCCTAGGCTGCCTGCATCTGGACTTCTTTTATATAAAAGAAAAATCACTCTTTATTTATTTAAGTTATCATTTTATTAGATTTCTCTTAATAGCTTTAGGACAAATTCCTAACCCACACGCTTCATTAAAGTAAGGCTGACTTGGTGGTTACAAAAAAGGAAAGATCTATGTTGATTGTCAGATAGGTTTCATTCTAATGATTGAATTAGATTATCCATTCAGCAATCTTATCCACTGGTGGCACACAGCCTTTAACCAGCTGAATGGACAAACCAGACAAATCTGGGCGAGTTGAGTTATCTAGAAAGAGCTGATGTTTTATTAACAGCTTAACAATAATTAAGCCAACAGTCAGACATCAATATAGATGTCAGTATTATAAGAAAATGGATTTTACTTCAGAATAGTATGGAAATAAATTTAATTAGGATTGTAATTGCTTTTTGAATCAGCAAATCTTAGCTGTCATAAAGAAATATTAACATTTCAAATCTGTCACATATATGCTATATGTCTAACTTCAAAGAACATTATAGTCTCATGTAAAATATCCAATGAATTGCATAATAGAATATACTAATATCAAAGGAAGATCTTTGAGAGTTGAGTTTTAAAATAAAAGCTAACAATATTTCTTTTGAGTCTCAAATCTACGTCTATTATTATTTGTTTATGTCCCCTCTAAATTACAACAATTTAAAATGTTCTATTTAATGTTTACCGTGAATTGTTTTCTATTTTAAAAAGAGCAAAGTTACAGAGTGGCTGATTAAAACAAATAATTTTCTAACGATATTAGAGGAGCTGAGATTATTGAATCAACTAATCGCACAGAAATTGAACCTATTTACACATTTCAGAGGAATAATATTCTGCTTATTTTACCTATCATGTCTTAGTAGTATGTGCTCTGTGAACCATTTCAGATTAAGTATAGCATTGTGTCAGTTCCACACTTTGTATCATAAGTTTTGCTACACTGCACTCATATTATCATCTGCCCTAAAATGCTTGGTCTAGTAACAGTCTTATTTTGGTATGCATTTGTAAATAGATGATTTGGTTTTGTAGCTTGGTTTGCTCATCCCTTCTTGTTTATCTTTTACAACTGGAATTTACAAGTGTTTGACAAAATTTCATATGGCATATGCATATCATTTATGCTAATGATATTTTTTAAAAAATGCATCCAATTTTTTGTTCTTTATTTTTTAAAATACCAAAACTGGGGTGGTGGGTTGAATGGTGGCCTTGCCTAAAGATATGGACCCATATTAATGCCTGGAATCTGTGAATGTCATTTGGAAAAAAGAATTGAGGACAGAAAAGGAGAAAACACAGACAGAACAGAAGGCAATGTGACAACAGAGGCAGAGACTATTGGAGTGATGCAGCTGAAAGCTAAGAGAAGCCAAGGACTGCCACCAGCCACCAGCAACTAAGAGACGGGCGCTGAGCTTCTGGAGAGAGCACATCATGCCAACACCTTGATTTTGGAATTCTGGATGTTTGAAGACACACTGTGAAGATCTGTTAAAACAGCCACAGGACACTCTACAGCTACCATTTTCAAATAATTTAAATCCTTATCTACTATTGTTCAGTTTGTCTTTTTTTTTTTTCAAATCAATTTGATGAAACTAATATTTTGTCCTTTTCATTAACTGAAAAATTGTAAATAAAGATTTTCTTAGAGTCAGAGTAAAGTTGGAAGATTAAATGTATACTTTTTATTCCAGTCCCTCTGAAATACCATTATAATGACAGCAAAGTGTTTTATTTATTTCTACTCACAAAGCCTAACAGAATGGGAGAGAAGATAACAGTGGACACATTTTGGAAACTGAAAAGCACAACAAAAATAAGTCATCACTGACTCAGTAGGCCAGAGAAAGCTGAATCCTAAAGCAGTATGGAAAAAGCTGAGAAACAGCCTGAATCTCACAGCAGAATAAATTGTCAAAAGAGGAGATTGGGAGAGAGTGTGTTTACGAATCTAGTAAAATATTCCACCGCCTGCCTGTCCTCAGACCCCTCTTTCCAGCCCAGATCATCCGCTACCCACTGGAGTGGAAGACAACTGCCCCTTCTCCCAAATACACACATGTACACTAGCAGAAGACTAGAGATGCACTTTGGTTTGAAATCTTCCCCCACCTGCATCCATTTGCCCTACCTCTGTCCACTCTAACAATACAGATAAAGCTAATCCCTTTGTACATGACAGCTCTGAAAGATTAAAGGTAAGCCTTTGTATCTCTCTGACTCTTCTTCTCCAGGCTAAGAAGCTTGGGGGTTTTGTTTTTGTTTTCCCATTCCTCGTCTAACATTATTTCTGGGTCCTTGGTCATCTTAACAATCGCACCTGCCATCTCTTCAGCCTTTCCCATTCCTGGAGACACCTCCCTCAGTCCCATATCTTAATTGACACCTTTACCTACTCAGTACAAACTCATCTCTCTTCCCCAACTTCTACCAGACTTTACTCTGTTTTCATTTCTCTCCTCAGCTAGACTGTAAAAGGAATGTCTTGGGTTTCTTTTGGAACAAACCAGCTACCCACTCACTCTTCAACTGTGCCATCATCACTCTCATAGAGAATATCTCAAAGCTATCTTTAAATTAGTTTGGTTGACTTTAGCAGCAGCTATTTCCTCTTTTTATATAACCGATATATTTAATGTACATTGTTTCAATCTTTAAAACATTCTCAAAAAGTAACTAATAAATAAATCAAAATGTGTTGTGAAGGGAAACAAAGGATTAAACATAAAAGAGAATTGAAAAAAAAATAGACCTACACCAAGTCTTATCATCAAGAATTTTCAGAATTTGGGGCATATAAAATGCTAAAATATAAAAATTAAAAAAACCACGTGAAATAATAAGGAATAAGTATTTTGTTGGATTTTTCAATAACAACACTAAAAGGTTGACAATGAAACAATGACTTAAAAAATTAGTAGAAGTGATTTTCGACTTAGAATCAATCCATATGCAGACATATCATTAATTCGAATAAATTAGAGTAGAATAGGTATTCTAAATACAGGTACTAAAAAATTTTACTTGCATAAATCCTTTCTTAGAAAGCTTATTTTTGAGATCCTCTTTCAAAATTTAGGGATAAACAAAGAGAAGGAAATAGGACTCAGAATATAAGAGAGATATTAAAGAATTCCCTGGAAGGAAGGTTAAGGAAAAAAAAAAAAACTTAAAAGATAAATGTTCAACAAAAATAAATGATATGTCTCTAAAATCGTTATTTCAGATGGTACCAGACATCTCCAAGAAAATGACATTGAGAAATACATTTATATTCCAACATACTGAAGAGTGTTAGAAAATTTCATGCAAAGAATATTTGTAGCTGAGTTGATGATAAGTACATAAAAGACTAAACTGTACCTGCACTTTTGTTATGTTTTGTCTGTGACATGACTACTCTGATGTTCCTAAATCATTTAAATGCAATATTCAGAGAATCGATGTACAATTTTAAAAGTTTAATAGGTTATAAGTATTGTAATAAATTTAATATCTTTGAACTAGTGTATAAAATATAGATGATTTTAAGCATGGTCTCACATTTTCATTAAAAAAAACACAAAAGTACTAATTTCACTGAATCCCACACTTCAAACATGATCCCAGTTTAGTCTGGGTCGCTGCCTCTTTAATTTGGAAAATAACTAATAGATTTGTCACTTGCCACGGGTAAGAAGCAGGTGTATGGGAGCTGGTGGTTTCAAATACGGCTGTCTCTCCTCTCCCACCGACAGCCCCAAAAGGTCAACTAGAGAAAATATCAACACAGATGCAACATTTGACTCAAAATCACCTTCAACTATTAAATACTTAACTAAATCTTTCCTCTTTTTTCATTTCTACTGGCATTTCCCAGGTAGTACCAAATGTGAAATAGGCTTACTGCGTATCAGACCAGAAAAAATGGAATGGATTTTTGCACTGACTTAAGCATCAATAAAAATAATATGTCTTACTGTACAGTATACAATACAAAATTATCAATGTATACTTTATTATTTGATCTGAACATTAAATATTACATATCATGGGTTTCATTTTACTGGGTCTAATGCCTGATTACAATGGGATTTCTTAATTCATTCTGCCATGCATCATGCTGCAAAAAAGGTTATGCCAACAGCTTTCCAGTAACTTCTGTTACTGAAATAGCCTCGCTTTCTCCATAAATTGTGAAATAAGTAGCTGAAAACCATAGGTCAAGCTAACTCACCATATGCCTTCTGAAATGATCCTTTTGAGGACTGAGAGAAAGCCGGCATGTGATTCCACCCTTCCAGTGCTTGGTTTCTTTAAGAAAGATGATAATTTATTTAAAAATTAAACTTTGGAAATTATGGTTCTGATTTACATTTTTTGATCTATTTCTGGAGATGTTAAAATAAAATAATGTTACTTTCAAGTTTTCCCAGAGGAATTTTCTATGTGTTGACATTTTGGGCCCAAAGTCCTGTAAGGACACAGAAGGGTGATTTTGTGCATGCCTACAACCCCAGAACAATAACGACACTTTCAGGTGCATTAAATATGTATGTATTTTAGGGATCATATTCGTTTGCTAGAGCTGCCATAAGAAAGCAGTACAGAAATCTATCATCTCACACTTCTGGAGGCTGGAAATCTGAAACCAGGGTGCCTGCAGGGTTACTTCTTTCTGAAGGCTGCAGAAAGAAGCCTTCTGGGGAGGATCTTTCCAAGGCCTCTCTCTGGTCCATAGAAAAACGCCTTCTCTTTGTGTCTCTTCACCGGGCAAATGCCCCACACCTGTGCATGTACCCAACTATCCCCTCTCCATAAAGGCGCCAGTCAGACTGGATTAGGGCGCACCTTAACAGCCTCATTTTAAATTTAAGACCTTATTTCCTAATTTTTGACAAAAAAAGCCAAAATCATACAGTGGAGAAAGGAAAGTCTCTTCAATAAATAGTGCTGGGACAACTGGAAAGTCACTTGCAAAAGAATGAAATTAGACTGTTGCCTATCACCACACATACAAATTAACTCAAAATGGATTAAAGACCTGAATATAAAACCTGAAACAATGAAATGCATAGAAGGAAACATAAATGAACGGGACTACATCAAACTAAAAAAGCTTGTACTCAGCAAAAGAAATCATCAACAAGGTAAAGAGACATCCATCCAAATGAGAAAATATATTTCAAGCAATGCCTCTGATAAAGGCCTAATATCCAAACTATACCAAAAACTCAAATGACTCAATAACAACAAAAAAAACAAATGATCCAATCAAAAAACGAGCAGAGGACCTGAAAAGACACTTCTTGCTAGAGGACATACAAATGGCCAACAAATGTATGAAAAGATACTCAACATAGCCAGCTATTAGGAAAATGCAAATCAAAACCACAGTGAGATACCATCTCACACCTGTTAGAATAGCTGTTATCAACAGGACAAGTAATAACAAATGTTGGAGAGGATGCAAAGAAAAACGAACCCTACATATTGCTGGTGAGACTGCAAGTTGGTACAGCCACTATAGAAAACAGTATGAAGGTTCCTCAAAAAACTAAGAATTGATCTACCATATGATCCAGCAATCCTTTTACTGAGTATTTACTCCAAAGACTTGAAAACCCATATCTGAAAAGATATTTGCACACTGATGTTCATAACAGCATTATTCACAGTGGCCAGGACATGGAAGCAACTGAAGTGTCCTACGATAGATAAATGGCTAAAGAAGCTGTGGTACATACATACAATGGAATATTACTCAGCTGTAAGAAGAAATAAAATATACAATTTGTGACAATATGGAGGACCTTGAGATAATCATGGTAAACAAAATAAGCCAGACATAAAAAGTTGAAAATCACATGATATCACTTATATGTGGTATATAAATCTAAAAGTAACAAATGAACAGGACAAATAGGAATCAGGGACATAGACAATGGACTAGTGGTTACCAGTGGGTAGGGGGTAGGGGGAGGTGGGAGGTAGATGGGGTAAAAGGAATCAAATATGTGGTAATAGAAAGAAATCTAATTATGGAAAGTGAACACAGGGTAAATTACATATATAATATATAATATTATTGTTAAAGTGTGCAGATGAAATTTAATGAATTTCATTAGCCAATGTCACTAAAACTTAAATTAAAAAGAAAAAATATCCTATTTCCAAATAAGGCCAGAAGCTGAGGTACTGGGAGTTAGGATATGAATTTGAGGGAACGGGGATATAATTCAACTCATAACAGGAATAAAATAATTGTTTAAATCATTCCAGAAAATGTTCCACAGGCATTCATGTCTTTACTCAGAAAAAAAGAGTTATTATCACAAAGAATTCTGACGTCATGGAATTTTATGGATGTTTTCCTTTGAGGCAATCTAGTAAGTAAAAATTTATCAAATAGCTCTTGTCTGCATCTTTAGAGATAACTCACTTCATGCTACCCCTGTAGGCTATTAAAAAAAAGTGAAAGGTGCAAGTTCACACATGTGTGTGCACATCCACACACCCACACACACACACACACTTGTCTGATCTAATTTATCAGTTTAGTACTCATGAGAAAGCATCTTCCCATTATGTTTGTTTAATATAAAAGTGAAAGAGATTTTACTAAATTTGGCAAACTAAAAGGAATCATTTAAAAAATCAATATTACTTGTAGATAAAAAAATGAAAGATATATTAATATGTTTCAAATAAAACATTTTGACTGAGTTTAAAAACTTAAATAGGATAAAATTTCAAAGAAGCGTTATAGTTATTGGTGATACCAAAGGGGCATATTTGCGGGTAAAAATAATTTGTTTATAATTCTAAAAAATCAAAGGTGATGTGATTATCAAAAAACAAATGCCATAATATTTCAGATATAATACAGTATAATTAGTTCTATAACTTATACTACAGTATAACTCATCCATTCTTTTTATTTTCATTCAAACATCCTTAAAGACTTCAAATTCCCTTATTATTATGTGATTGTTTATCAGCCATCAATTTCCATAGCTAAATGATACTTATATTTTTTTGTTACAGAAAAAATAGTACTATAGTGAATAGAGAAAAAGCAAGATTCTAGAAATATTCTATTATCATGCATATTTTAAAAATTGCCAAGGACTTACTGTTTTTGTTGATTTGATACCTAAACATTGCAAGGTTAGTTAAAGCACTTAAGTGAAGCTCTGTGTTCTCAAATCCTCTATTCATCAACTCCTCTGGGTCCTGATATTTCATATCAGTAAACAGAAAACTGATAAACAAGTAACTGGGCTATTGAACAAATAGGCGCACTATGATGTTTATATATGAATTAAAGTATTTAGCAGCATTCTCCACCTTGGAAAACCCTAAATAATGAGACCTTTAAAGAATATTGCTTCTAAAGCCTATGCTTAAAGGAAGGCTAATATACAAGAACTTTAGTAAATGCTACCAATAGAGTAAAAACCAGTTTGGGGAACTGGTTTTTAAAATGAAACTGTTCACATTACAATTTAGTATGAATAATTGCTTTGTTTTTGCTATTGAGGCTGTGATAGTCTTAAAAAATGAGAGGCTGTTGATAAACCTCTTTTAAAAATATTCTGTACCTTGTGTTTTCTGTATGTTTTACTATATTTAAGGTAGTTTTAGAGTTGACAGTTTTGTTTTTATTCGTCGCAGTAAAGTCCATTGACTTCTAGGAGAAAAGAACATGATTTCTCAGGCTGGTGCTCAACGAGAACAAACTGAGGAAACGCTGACTATCTCCCTATCTCAGAATCTGCAACAAGCAGAAAAACATGTGCCATAAATAAGGGATAATGACCATTATTTAATCCATCAGAAAACATCCATTAAGTAGTCCTTTCCTTGTATTAGGAAAGTTTTTGTACTTACTGCCACAATACTATTAGCTGCATTTAAAATGTTCTTTTACACATCTGTCTCCACACAAAATTGTGAACTTTTGGAATATGAAAAATGGCATCCCCATTGCCTGTCTCAGAGCTGGAAATGAATGAAATATTTTTAAAATGAATGCAGGCATTTATATACTTCAAGTATCGTAAGCATGAAAAAGTCCTAATTTTCATATTGATTTTCATGATAAACAATCTATGTATTACAAGTTAAAAACAAATCTCCATTTTTCATGGAAATTTAAACTTTTGAAAATGGCATTTAAAATGCTTATTGATTCTTTGTTTTAAAAATGAATTAGGATGAAGAAAATTAACTTAGGCTAAAAAAAATCAAGTGTCTGCAAATTCATTGTAAATTAGCCTCAGATTAATTAAACACACTCTGAAACTTCTCCCTCAAAAATTAGAAAATAGAAGGAAGAAGTAGAAATAGAAAATTAGCAAGTATGGCAGATCAGTTAAAAGGCAACTGTTAGTACGTAAACAAACGTAACACTTGTTATACTTAATCAGAACTGAGTTACTAACCAATCTTTTCACAGATAATTTAAAAAATTCTTAACAATCCTGTTGATTATTATAGGTCCCTCAAGCAGAAAGAATCCTTAGAAAATCCTCCAATTTGCACTAGGTTATATTGGCTATTAGGAAATAATGAAGGAAAAAAATTACTATTATTTGCCACAACCATCCCAACTCTACCCACATGTAATAAAGCAAATAAAAATAAGTCTACAGCCATGCCAACCTGAACAAGCCCAATCCCATCTGATCTCAGAAGCTAAGCAGGGTCGGTCCTGGTTAGTACTTAGATGGGAGACCACCTAGGAAGACCAGGTGCTGTAGGCATAAGAAATAAAAAATTAGGGATTATAAACTGACAAGGTCCTTGCAATCTGTGAGGTCAACCAAGGGTTGCCTCGCCTAAAAAAACAAATAAAAATAATAATAATAAAAACAAAAATAAGGTGATATAGTCTTAGATACATGACAGCATTTTTAAAAAAGGAACAAAATACATTTCTATAGAAAAGTGTTGTTTACATATAAGATTATTCAGTTTTAAGACATGAAAATTAAATTAATTTTCTAGAACATTTTGGAACGTCAAGTATGTGCCAAGCACTGTTGGGTAGCCACCGGTGCTATGATAGGAGTAGTTATAAGAAATTAGAAGACTAATCAACATCGTAGGAGTCAGAAAGGCCTTTTAAGGTCTCAGGGATACACACAATCAACTAGGTGAATAGAGGGAGATAATTCCAGGTACAGGACAAGCATGTGTAAAAGGCTTGAAAGTGAAACTAAACTCAAGGTTTCTGTAACATCGCATGATTTCCAGTATGTCCATGGGGGTAAAAATATGGGCCTGGCCAGAGGTGAGGCTAGAGAAGTGAAAACTCCAGGTAACAGGGGTTCTCATTGGCTCTGCTTAGGAGTTTGAACTTTACCATTAAGGACAGAGCGAGGTATTTAAAGATTTTAACCTATTGTGAGCTTTTTGGTTTTAAAGATATCACATTGCCTTCAGTTTGAAGAATGGATTGGAAAGACACAATGGCAAACATGTCAATGGCCTGCTTTGTTAAAATTCTTTCGATGATTCTGATGGCCCGAGCTAAAGTAGTCACAGTGAGCAAGGAGAAGTGTAAACCAGGAAAACAAAAAGAATATAAAAAATGCTTGAGTTTCTATACTGGATAATTTGGTAAATGATGTCTTATTTGTCTCACAGGATTTTAATTTACGAAGGTGACAGAGTGATGACAAAGATAGGCTCATGCCACAGAAGGAAGATTTTTATTACTTGCATTTCCCCAGAGGAAGGGGCTTGCTGTGCCATGCAGAGCTGCGTGGGATGGCACCAAATTTTGGTCAAGGAGGAAGCAGAAGTGAGGAGAAAGCCTACCTACATCCATAGAAGGGTAAGGCTGGGCCGAGCAAACGATTTAGGACTAACCACTCCGAATACTTCCAGCAGGCTTTGGGCTATGGGAATGCTTTCCAGCTTCCTGGTATGCAGCCCTCGGATGATTTCATACAGGAGAAATACTGGCTTGGCATGTGAGTGTTAGATAAGGAGGTAGCTGGAGTGACTTGGGATTGGCTGGTTTGCACATGGCTGATGTGCATAAAAATGCTATAATTATATTTAGACATCAGCAGTATCTCACCCACCTACAAGGCACCCAAAGGCGGAAGCATCAAAAATACAGAAAAGAAAATGTACTTAATACAATTGGTCCTGTGATGAATGGACACCGAATAGACAAATACAGAATCTAAGAGGACACAGAACAAATGGTGGTACCATTCGCTGAAGTCTCAGGAATAAAGGCTGGTCTGTTTGTGAGAGGTAGTAAAGGCAGAAATGTTTGAAGCAGTGTTAGAGCATTAAAAGAGAGGTCCGATAGTTAGATATGTAGCTCTGGAAACCAGAAGAGAAATGTGTACTTCGGAGCTAAATTTGAGAGTTATCAGCAGAAGTTATTAGGGAGTCGTCAGGGAGTTACCAGTGAGTGCAGAAGGTCATACCCTGGAAAGATGTCAAGCAGAGGGCATCTGCAGGGTAAGAGCAGACTCTGGTAGATGGCTGAGAGTTTAATGTGATCCTTGCTGCAGTGGAGTGCAGGCAAAGGCAAGAGGACCGTGAGCTCATTCCTGGCCTCTATCAGACTCTTTGTGATTTTAATATTTTTTATACTCGGCACCCTGAGTCAGATCTATGAACAAAGTTAAAGTCTAATACACTTGTTAAAGTCTAATAGAGAAGTTATTTATTTTGTTTTGTTTTATAACAGGCAAAAAAAAAAAAATCCTTAATATATTAAGACTCCTGACAACACTGACCACTTCAAGAAAACCACTGCAAATACATGCTATTTTTTTAAAAGCTGTATATATACATATATGTTTTTTTTAATGTGGACAGAGCTATAATAATTAATAGGCACGACAATAGGCTTGTCTCATTTTATAAAAAAAAAAGCTCTGTGGATTTATCTTCTCAATAAACTAGAATATTCTAGAGATGCTCATGCTGAACTTTTTGAATTACATTTGTGAGACAGTACTCATGTACATTGTATTTAAAATTTTTAAATAGTCATATCCCTAAAAAATTAAATTAATCAGTCTCCTGGATATTTTCTTTGATACAGCTATAAATTGGTAGGATAATTTTTTAAAAATAAATTTGTGCATTTTTCTCTGCATGTGCCTCTCCAGCTAGGAGAAATATATTTAACTGGTTTTACTTCAAACTGTGAGACTTCATTGAATCAGTTTGATTTAGTTGTCCCCAAAGCACCCCCACGAAGTTATTACAGTGTTTGAAATGAAGAAACCCAGAGAGGCCAGAGTTTGGGGAGAAAAGAGAGAGTAGGTTTGTCATGATGCAGAGATCCTGAGACATGGACAGATTAGGTATGTATGTAGGAGGCAGAAGTGACAGATTGTATTGATGAATTTGATGTAGAAGTTGAGAGAGAAACAAATCCAAGATAACTTTTAGTTTTCTGGCTTGAGCACCTAGGTGGCTGAAAGAAGGCACCAACTTGAGGAAAACTGGATCATATATACCTTTTTTTATTATTAGCATTTAACTTTAATTAATAGTTTAGATGAAGAATAGACTAGAATAATGTTTAAAACAAATTTCTGAAAAGTCACATTTACATAATAAAAAAAAAAAGGCCAGCAGAAAAACGGTGAAGCTTGTATTATTGCGCTTAGATGAAATATGCCGTTCAAGGTAGCATAATACTTAAGCCTCACAGGACCCAGAGTAGGAGAAAACACAGAGGACAAACCCCTGTGTTGGGAGCCATTCTTGCTGAATGCCCTACAGACAGGATTAAAGATGCCTGCAAGCTAGAAGTTTGCAGAGCAGGTGGGCTCCTTATTGAAGGAGGAAGTTTGGCTTAATGGATAGCTCATTACTGAAGGAGGAAGTAATGGAAAGAGTTGAACATTCCTTGCCCCAGGGAATAAGAGACAGAAAACAGGAACAAGGATGTTTTGAGAGAACTTATGTAAAGGTCAGCAATCGTTTGCATATGTGTAGGTGTTGCTTCTCATGCACATCCAAGGGTATATATATGCTGTGCTAAATAAACTCAGGCTCAGTATTCACTGTTAGCCCTCCTGACTCTATCTTTTCTTTCTTTCTTTCTTTCTTTCTTTCTTTCTTTCTTTCTTTCTTTCTTTCTTTCTTTCTTTCTTTCTTTCTTTCTTTCTTTCTTTCTTTCTTTCTTTCTTTCTTTCTCTCTTTCTCTCTTTCTCTCTTTCTCTCTTTCTCTCTTTCTCTCTTTCTCTCTTTCTCTCTTTCTCTCTTTCTCTCTTTCTCTCTTTCTCT